>JAWQUT010000003.1:2316614-2401935 GCA_033807755.1 Ellobium chinense | reverse complement strand
GGGGGGGAGGGGGAGAAGGGAGGTAGAAGTGTGAACTGCGAGGCGACAAGGCCCTATGCCTGTGTAGTTGCTAGGTTGGTCTGCGTATGCTGGTACTCAAAGAGCTATAAATCAATCGTCGTACCGGTACCTAAATCACTGAAAATAGTGAATGACGTACGACCGGTTACGTGTGCCACATTTTTTGGAATGTCTTACGCACAATATGGACGCGCGTTGTGCTTCTTAGAGAATAAAAAGGTCGTAAGTCGTTATGCAATTATCAAGACCAACAAAATGACTGGGAAAGGGACGGAGGAGGGCGTGGCGGAGCCTGGGAAGGTATGTGATTATCAAATGAGTGATTAATTGCAGTACACATATGAATCTGAGATTACCAAGATAATTATTACCTATATTTTCTACGATAAGTAAATTAATCTAAGAGCTTTTTTAAAATGTTAAACATCACCTTCGTACCACGAGTATTTACCTGTGAACCAAATTTACAGACATTGGCAATACGATTTTGTCAACGTTTCCTGGGTTTCTTTGCCGATAATAATGAAAGCCTATACATTGTTTCCTAGATTCAGCACTCCCATATCCACAGTGTAATGCGCCCACAGGCAATGTAACGAGAGAAACTTTAAAAGAGTGGCGAATAATCTGAGAGAAAAATTTGCATACCCTCTGTTCTGACGTTTTCTTCTTTTTTGGGGGGGNGCGGCGAGGGGCTGTAGTCTAAACCATCCCATGGTTGCCAGATTTAGCATTTTCGAAAAAAAAATAAAAGGTTATAAGAGCTAGATTACCAACAAAAAAAAAAATCACCGTCGCTACGCCGTTGATTAGTTATAGCATCACTAAGACTGATAAACTCGTTTTCTCACATTCGACTAGTTTCGAATAATTTAATATTTTATTCCAGGACAGATATTGAGTATTTTTATACCAAACAAAATTCTTACCAGTTTCATACCAGTTATTCAGAAGAAAGTTGTAAGTTGTACTTTGTTTAATTATTATTAGCATGAAAATTCCCGTGCCTGTGCGCTGTTATCTACACTGAAATTGTAAACAATGAAGTTTGGAAATATTATGAGTGAAGAGTGGGCAAAAAAAACAACAACAACAAAAACAACCCAACCCGTCGAAACCCGTTCTTTCTGAGAACTGGACATACATGAATACCGACCAGACGTCAGATTACAAAATCAAGAGAGCATGCACATATTCGGGGTGTTTGATGATGGTGGTGGTGGGGAGGGGGGGAGCAACAGTTGGTTTAACCTTGCATTGAAAATAATATACCTTTTGTTCCCGTTTTTCTGTGAAAAAAAATATAATAGACTATGGAAAATGCCAGGAACACTTTTGTAAAGTGTAGCATGAAGTCTGTAAGAGCATTTTTTTTGTGTGTCGTATCTCGCGGAAAAAAAAGTAGACCCGCCAAATTTCACCAAGTGAGGATATTGAAAACTTCAAAACATTTTATTTTGACTGCGAAACTCGGTAGATATGATGTCATGAGAGTAGACATTCTAATGAGAATTTTAATCTTTAACGTTTAATTAGGCTCTATTTATAACAAAACACAAAATGGCGAAACTATTACAAACTGTTTAAAAAATTGCTCCTAGAATCAAAATTTGGTTCCAAAATTCTTCCTGGGTGGAATTTATCGAGTCAAATAAAGAATTACCTTTACCAACAAGAAGTAATATATTTCGGTACAACGTCCAGCCTTTATTTTGAGAGATTCACGACCTTTCCCGCGCTTTCACGGCAAATTCACGGGGCCCGCGTCGGAGGCCGAGGAAGAATTTTATGGAGCGAAAAAAGAAGGCGAGAGAGAGAGAGAGAGAGAAAGAGAGAGAGAGAGAGAGAGAGAGAGAGAAAGAGAGGGAGAGAGGGAGAGAGAGAGAGAGAAAGAGAGAGAGAGAGAGAGAAAAAGGCAAAGCGAAAGATAAAAGGAGAGAAAGAAATGAGAGAAAGCGCTCAGTACACAAAAATTAAAAAGTTTGAACGTGTTACTATGGCAGCGTTTTCGGCCTTACTAGGGATATGAATCAAACACAAAATCTCTAGAAAAGTCTCAGCCTCTCTCTCTCTCTTTTTCCCCATGTGTTGATTTAATACTGTTATAGACCTTAATGAGGTGGGAGTAAGGTTGCATCTCTTTCTGGTCCAAGCCTTGCGAACTCTATAAATTATTTTTAGGGCTCATTCTCCTGACAATACACATTTGAATTATCATCTCCACGACTTCACGCTCTCCTCCACACCATGCAGTCTCATGAAAGGAAGACACCATCCATCAATGGGAAGCAAAAATCAATTTTTTTTTTATTGAGTTAATTTGTTCCTGTAAGTGGTTCAGATAAAATACAGTACATTCACAATTACCACATACTTGTAGTACTGTCAGCAAAACACATACTTTCAAAATCAGAGCCTTGATTTTATGTAACACAACAACTGCTGTAAAAAGACTGGGTTAGTTATTAGATTCACCATATACCACCCCGAACGGGGTAGGGGTGTAGCGTAGCACCCACAGCGAATTTTTAAGACAAGAGTATTTTGGCTGGATGGCCAGACAACCATGTGGAGATTACTTAGGCCTGACAGCAAGACGGAATTATTTTCACACTGACAAAGCCCAGCAACATGCTTCTTATCCATGAACAACAACAAAAAAAAAAGAAATTATTCAGAGACTGGTTCATGTGAAGGCTGAAACTTCAGAGTTTGAGTCAGTGAGCTAAAGAGCAGGCTGTCCGTATGAGTGAATTTTTTGGAACACTTATGATTGAAAAATTGGGATAAACCTGATTCCGCCATAAGTGAGTGAGTGTTTGTCAGTGTTTTAGCATTGGAAATGAGGTAGGAAAAGGTGGAGGTAAAGATATGGCGCAGGTGAAATCAAGCACTCCCAAAAATTGGCAGTCGGATGGGATAGATAACTCTTAAAATTGTTGTCTTGATTAAAATAAAATCCAGCCAAAATACTCCATAAGGTGTATTCTGGTTGCCCAGACAGTATACTTCCTCCAACTTTTTACACAAGTAACACAAAATTGGAAGTCGCATCCAGGTTACAGCTGACCATTTGGCAAAATCCTGTGACTCTCTCGGAGTGTACTTGGGTTCAAAAACATGATCTTGCGAGAGTCCTTAGATCTCCTCATTTCCCTAACCTTATACCCAACTCTAATCCTGCCCTCAACTCATCCCAAGATCACCATGTAAGAGTCCCAGGATTTTGCTAAGAGGGTACAGAACACTGTAACGTTCTGCTTCATGTCCTCCACTCTCCACATGAACGCATCACAGACTCATAATAGACCATTCTTAACTTGCCAACTCTGACAAAACTCAAAACTCATTTAGGGTTTAAGCAAAATGTAAATGTATAAATAACAGTGGGATTGCGTCATCAAATTTCACTTCCCACAGTGGAGGATGCCCACATAAAGGATGCAATAGCCAATAAAAGCCAATGTGACAGACCATATTAGCCAATCATATTCCTCTGACAATGGAAAAGTGGAATAATGACAGTCTGAGTTGTGGCTTGTGATGCCCAGATTACCGTGAATGCATAATAACTCAGAGTGGTCTATTGTGAACCCATCCTCTGGACTTCAAACTCGCGAGCTTCAAAATCCTGAGGATCCTACATGTTCTACTAAACTAACACAGAACCTTTATACAAAAATCACTCTGTTGCATTAACCACAGCCCTGAATTGTGCTGTGACAAAATGCCACACCATCACAAGCAGGCTGTGTGCCACTTAATAATTTATGGGTTGCCATAGAATGTTAGAGGATTTTTTTCCAAGATATTCCCAGGTGATCAAATATTTTTTCCATGATAACAATGAAGTTAAAACTAACATGTACCTACTTTTTGTCCCACGAAATGTTTCTAGTGATCATTAAGTCTTCTCTGAGATTAAATGCCTGGAAGAGAACTTGTATGAACATCAATTTTCCAAATTTTTAAAATGATTTTTCTATGAAGGCTAGCCATCTTTGCTGATTCCACGTATTTTCCCAGATCTAGAAATAAAAATAGCAAATTATCCATGATTTTTTTTAGATTTTCCTGGAATGTGGCAACCCTGTTATTAAAAATGAGGTTTCTAGGTCTCTTATCCAGGTCAACAACTGCTCATACAACTTAACATCACTTCTAACTCAGCAGACCAAATCAACCGCTGATATTTTCAACTCCCTTGGGAATATACAGTGTCATTAACCCTACTGTTAGCAGATGCCTGTCTCAGTGCCATCTGTGGTTGATTCCACACCCGCCGAGTCTGCCTGAAGTCCCTCCCACAGAGGTTAGCAGATGCCAATTACTAATATTCTGACTATATCTATCACTGCCAATAGTTAGATATCCTTTTCACAGATGGGTGGATTGAGAATGTTTTCACAGATGGGTGGATTGAGAATGTTTTCACAGATGGGTGGATTGAGAATTTTTTCACAGATGGGTGGATTGAGAATGACATGCTTTCCCAGTGCAAAAGATGTCAAAGATGTCATACCATAACCTGCGTTTTTCTAAGCAATTTCAAAAGCTACAGAGAAACATTATTTACCCATTATACCGCTCTTTCAAATATAAAACCTTATCATTCTCAAAGCCAAGTTCAATGATACTCTTAAACACACTTATTATAAATGCATGGAGTGCTTTAAACAGTTCCGTATTACACATATTTTCCAATATTTACAGCCCCTTTGGGACTTGCTCAAAATTGCACAAATTTTGGAGGAAGGATTTTAACAATAAGTGTGCTTGAGTGTACATAATATACCATAACCTAAGCCCTTTTTAAGCTGTGATAGAACTAATACCTCTGTGTGTAAAAGTCAATAGTTATTACCAAAGCTCTGGAAAAATACAAGCAAGTTTGATTAAAGCAATTCCCTCACAACCTCATAAAGCTTTTAAAAATACAAAGTCATCATCAGCATTAACCATAACCCCTCCAAAAAAAACGCTCTCTAAGATGTGATAACATCAGGACTCACTTGCTACATCAGTTTACAAAGCCTTGTAGTGCAGTAAGTGAATGATCATGAAGCATTACTTTTCTAAACCTCTGGAAGATGCTTTATCAAAAATAGAAGATAAGCATGAAGTATACTGTGAATAACTGCTTTAAGCATTCTTAAATTCATTACATGCATAATTGGTCATGTCTCGTTAATCCAACTCTTTCGCTCGCTGTGTATTTGCTCAGATTCCAGTGTATTGAATTTTTCAGATGACTGGATCAAGCCAATTACAAAGTACAGATGATCACTTAGCTGGCAAACTGGCTTCCTTGCACTCATGACATGCCCTTATATGCTCACCCTCTTAACCAAGGACCCAGCGAAAAGTTCTGGTGCTTGTTATTCCAGTGACGATGTGGTTTGTGGCTACCCTGTACCTTATGCTGGCTCCGGCTCAAACATTTACAAAGTAGAAAAAGTAAAAAGCAAGTGCTGTATATTTCATTCTTAATACTGACCAAGCAACATTTAGATGAAACCTTTTCTGATTATGTTGTAATTTCTGAATGAATGACACATTAGAAGGGCCAAGAGGTAAAAAAAAAAAAAAGACAGAAGGCAGAGTCAACTATCTCTTTACACTTCAAAAGATCAAAGATGCAAACTGATGTTTAGAGTATCCCCTGAAATTCCTTATCCCAACAGCTTTTCTGTGCAACTAACTATCTCCTCCAAAGGTCATTTGTTTGAATGATATCATAGGAAGAGCCAACTAGATGTTGAGAGTCACCATAGACTAATCCCTGCCCTAGAAAAGGAGGTGGTGTTGGTCAGATAAGCATTATCATGCCTTTTATATCAGATTCATACAACTGTGAATGGATGACAGATGAAACGAACTTACAATCAAACAGCAGTTCTCTAAATCTTCATTCACATTATCGAAGCATAATACAATATAATTTACTGCATATTTGCATTCCCAGTTTTCATACTGATACTCAGATCAGGAATCATGGATTTCCAGATTATCGATGACATTGTAATGAAAAGAAAAAGTATTCGTATATGACACATTTGATAAAGCAAGTTTTGTTGTTTCCTGGAGTCCAGAGTAACAAGACAAGATTTGTACCAACGGAGTTATCGGGTTAAACAAACATGTATCATCTGTGTTGATGCACAACACCGCAATCCATAAAAATGAGACTGAAGACATGAAGGATCGACTAATACACAACTTATCTATTGGCATAAAGAAACTCAGTTCTTCATACAGTTTGAAAAATGTTTGACCGTGTCATCACATCAGCTTATCAACACAGAATTTGCTCCATACAAATTCATTTGAGGGAAAGAATATTACTCAAGTGCATCAACAAGGATGATAATTATCTTCCCTCAAACAACCTGAAGAAAATGATAAGCCACAACTTCTCACTCGCAAACAAACATGAACACTTAGTAATTGTCTATTTAAACACAGGGCTGAGATGTAGATATAAACTCTCGTAGACAACATGAAAGCACATGCTAAAGTAAGGTCTAAATCACCATGACCTAAGTGGAATGTGTGACACACAACCATGTGGTTACTTACATAAAGAAATCTACAAATATACATGAATATATACACAACAATGTGTAGCACTTGCAAATTAATAGATCTATATATATTATCCATGTTATTGTTTTCCACAAATAAAATTAAATGCAAAGTTTGGTTTCACTTCGTACAAAATTTTAGGTCAGTTCTGATAACAACACTGACATTCATGTGCAAGCTCAAGATTTTAAGCAGGTAAATTATTTTATCGCTTAATGCCAATAAAAGGAAGCACATGACTGAGTTTTTTCTCTAAACTTGGTTAATGTGAAATATAGAGTTATGTGTCAATATGGATAATATACAGTACTGTTTAGCATAAAAGTACATAAGAAAATGATTTATAATAAAAATTTTGAAGAAAATAGCAACATAAATGGTAGAGATCATCTGTGGTCAGAGCTGTCTGAAATTCAGATCAGTGTTAAAGTCATTATGTCAGTGGTACATAATTATATATATTTTTGCATGATGTGACACCCTTCTAAAGGATCATCTAATTTCACAACCTTAAAAACACTTGTTTTCATTCTTTAAAAATTCAACTGTGTGCCATATCCATCTAAAGCCTTTACAGAATGCATCAACACAGCCCACAAGAAAAGTTTCCAAATCACGCATTTTCAAAAATGCACCCAGTCTAGACTAAGTGGCAAGAAATTTAGCTTTGAAACACAAAAAGCTTGAAGGGTAGGAGGTGAGGTTGGCAGTTACTGTGATCTGAAACAAACCTATTCTTTTCACAAAAGAGCAAGTACGACATGATTAATTAAATTCTCATTATAATCAGCCATGAAGTCTTTGTAAAACAGCAAGAAATTTATAATGAATCAGACACTGGGCTATGAGCTAAGAGTAGGAGTAAAAAAGAATCATGTTTTTTAGGACAGCAAGTTAAACTCAATAATTATTCTCCATATCATTCATTTTGACCGGCAAGAAGCTCTGGCTAAGTCATACATATGAGATTTCACATAAAAGAGATGGGTCAGATGTTTAAAGAAAATGATCTTCAATGCTAGAAAATATACAAATAAATTCATTCAATGAAGTCAACGACAAAGACATCAAGTCTAACTATGGTTCAGCAGCATGGAGCTGTGGCTGCCTTCTATGACTGATAAATGTTCAAATTTAGAAACATCACTGTAACATTATAATGTCGCATCATCAGCTACCATGCTCTCTCAAATATCCCTTTTTCCCTACTCCAGCAAGTACAGCATCAACATGGGTCCAGCATATACTTGCTGATATCAGAGGTCTGGACACGGATTTTACATAATGCTGCTCTCAATCTTACTTTCTTAACTGTTCAGTCTTCAATATGCAAATGGCTTATCACTTCAGTAAGTAGACTACTGAGAATCTTCTATGTAAGGAAGACTAATTTCAGGGCAAAATAAATCACTAATACTATGGCAACTCTTTTATCTTTACACTAACAAGCACCCTTATCTAATATCAAGGTAATGTCATTCAAACACAGTCTTGTCTTGTTACTTTGAATCTTTGGTTCTCGTGTATTTTGTTCTGATTTCAAATTTCTGGCAAATATCCCAAGATCTCCCATCTATCGCTTGGTTTTAGGTTAGGGACAGGGTAAGGAAAGAAAAAGCGCACATGAGAGGATTTTTAATAATAGACTGCTTTTCATTATATAGAGCCTAATCCCCTCTGGTTCTTGGTGCTTAGAAATATTTATCTTTTCTCAGATATGCACACACTTCAACCTGAAAGTATGCAAAACACAGAAACAAACATGTACATCCACATCCACTTCCCCAAACACATGTGTGTGCCTCAGGTTGTGCGCACTCAGGAATAATGATGTGCTGTCCCAAGCGTGTTTTCTCCTCTTTATCCCACCCTATACCCGCCCCTGACCTTACACAAAGCACTATGCGGGAAAGTTCCAGAAACATGTTGAAGTTTCAAACCACCAGTTTAAGCCATCTACATGTCAGTGCACCTTCCCACACCATCCCCCACCTTAAAAAAACAATGTTACCTCTATGTCTTGTGGTCACTTACTCCACTCTTGCTACATTGTGCTGGCCTCTATGCTACCTGTGCAACTCCTATGCTACACATATACAAGAGGAGGGAGTGCGGCCACATTTCTTTAAGCACAAAACTTTGCAAATTTGCAGAATGGTACTTCAAAAACGACTCTTGCTTTCATGCCATGATGTTTCCACATTTTTTGACAACAATCTTGATGCAATAGGGCAGCAAGTGTGCAATATGCAAAGTGAAATGCACATGTGTAATGGTAACCTACAGCTGATGTGACACACAATAATGATCAAAGTAATGAACTTAATGAGCAAACAAAGCATGAAAAAATACAAACAAGGAAATACGTGCTAAAATATTGAGTGTCTGAAGAAGCTGTGGCTGCTTTCAGCTCCATAAAAAAGGAAAAAAAAAGAGTATGTTAGAAAGGAGGATGCCATTAGGACTTCACAACAAAAGTATATATAATGACATCTGAAACACATGAATATACAAATCTTTACATTTCAGTATTTGGGGATGTGAGGTGACTGCTGTGCAATATATAAAGCTACTGATGTGTGAGACAGACATTTGCGGTACCATTCATGATAAATCATGGTGGACATTTTAATAAGTGATGCACTAAAATGCAAGGAAAATCTAAGAAAAGGTATCACAGTTTTCAAGACAGCAGCTGAGAGTTCATTTCTTTTGTCTACTGAATTGCAGGGCCATGGTAAGAATAATATGTCTTGTATTGAGGCCATATCTACTTATGACTTCACATTATTATCACCCTAGCTGGCAAGATCAAGATCACTTGATATCTAAATTCCATAGGAAGCTCACAGTATTCTTAAGGTGTCAATCACTAGTGTTTGGACAGTAACTTACTGCCAATGGCCAGGTGCCTATTTTGTAGACGGGTGGAATGAGGAGAATGTTAAGAAAATACTGTCGAAAAGCATGTACAGCATGACTATGGCAGGCACTGAACCCAAAATCTTCTGATCCTGAGTCCGACACTGCAACCACCTGGCCAGGCTGCTTCACTAATGAGAAAATTATACTTCCCAGTGCAATGCTTTTCAGCTGTAGTGATCATTGGGGATGAAATACTGCAATGGTTGAGATGGGCATGTAAAAATACTGCCCAGTATGGGAATATATAATAAGGTGTGCCTTGAAAAGTATACAGCAGCTAGTAAAATTCATGGTATGCACAGAAATAGTCTAAGCATTAGGAAATAAAAGCATACTGGAGTTAATAGACTATCTTCAAGGAAACATTCACTTCCTCAGATTTTAACGACAAATTGAAACTTCCAGACGATGCACAGGTGCATAATGTCACTGCTTTTGTGCATGATACACTGCAACATCAGCAATGGTCATCAGTAAATTTAGCAAAGTGTTTGCAATGCATGCACTGAGGAAAACTATCAGTACTAGGATTAATGTGGTCATAGAACTCTCAAGTTTAACTGTTATACCTTACCTGCAAACCTCATATGGCAAAGCAAATCATTTTCTTGTAAAATCAAGAAGGCTTTACTGCGTAGGGTTTAGCTAAGCATGTAGCAGAAATCTTAAACATAATCTTAAACATATGTCATCGAATAACATCATATATCTACAGGCAGAGTTGGATAAATGCATTAGGTAAAAAAAAAGAAAAAACACACCATGGATGACCAAAAAAAAAGCATAATCTGTGAGTTGAATACTGAAAATAGAACTAACAGATCTATTATTTATTTCACTACTATCTAAAAAATTCTGTACAGAGCTTTAAAAATTACAAAAGGGCAAAAACAAATACAGTCAAGCATGAAAACCTCAAACACATGTAAGTTGAAATGACGATTCCCTCTAACAAATCTTTCAGACCCAAACTTACTTCTCTATACTAGTGCTTCATGTTTACCTCAGATTCAGCTAACCTGAACAAGCCAAGGTGGCTTCAGAAAATTAAGTTGTCCATGCTCAACTGTATGCCACTACAATATAGTATGGTTAAAGACAGGAAAAAAAAAAAGTACATATAAATTAAATGTGATCATGTTAGCATTGTGCAGATGATCAGGTCATTTCTGTGATCGAAACGTGGTTACAAAATATTGGTGACTAGCTCTGAAAGACAGATGGCACCATCAGTAATTTGTGAAAATGCATAAATTACCACACAGAATAATCAGACCTGATATAATTTACATTAAATAAATCAGGCCTTAAATTCAGGCAAATCACAATGATTTTGACAAAATACTCCTACCCTGCACATCTACTGGATTGATGATGAGAGTTCTGACATCTGTCCTTAAAACTATGAATGAACTCTGGATTTCATGTGCACCCCTTCTATCCTTTATCACATCATACACTAGCTAGGCTTGTCACTATGAAAGCTATAATATTCTTTCACAACCAAATACTGCGTAGAATGTACGTGAAAGACTGACTGTAAATTGCGGCAAACTGTATGTACATCTCACAACCATTCCTTGACGAAACAACTGATACATGGACAGGGAACATCACACTGAGTTTGCTCAGCAAAGCAAAAAAAGGCTTCTTATCAGAAGTACTATTTATACATCAGAAAATCTACAGAAGTGTCAATAACCATCATCTGGATGTTACAATCTGCCATTATTACTAAGCCATTCAAAATGTTGAGAGCAGTGATATTTTTACAATGTGTACGCTAATAAAAACAAGTACCATTTCTAGATTCAGGGGCATATAATATAGTTGACATGGATGCAAATGGAATTAGTTTAAGTGTTTGCTACCTCTGTAGACTTTCTCTCTGTTACTTGTTGGCTGGTAGAATGATTTCAAGGGTATGATCCATAAACCTACACCAATCTTCCTTTCTCTCCTGCACTCCAAAGTTTGGATTACTTGACAAATACCTAAAAACCCTCTAAAAAGTTACAAATCCCACCTCAAAATTATCACAGGGTGGTAATGCTTTCCATAACTTTTATTTGTCCCCCTCCCCCAGAAAAAAAGTAATCGCAAATTATTGCATATTTCTGCATTTTAGAGGATTTGCTGCAGTTTTGCGCATTTTCGCCAATTCAGACATTCTCTGCAAATTTGGTGCAAATATTGCGGATTATGGCTGAACAATGCACTTTTTACACTATGGTTGCAATACTGTGTGAATGGGAATACAGTAACTGTGTTCCATTTCTGCAACTGTGCACTGATATCATAGCAAATAATGTGATGTGGTGATAAATATAATGAAGTGATGAAGCTATTTTTGCAAAATTTTTGCAACGTTTCACACCAATTTTATCACTTTTAGCAGGCACATTTTGTTCTTCCTGGTGCAGATTTTGAGGGTTTGAACTGCAATTTTCTGCAGGGACAGTTCTAAGACATGGTGAAGGAAATACTGGATACCCTCTACAAATAGTCTAAGACACTGATCCAGTTTTACAGCTCACGAACCCATATCAATAAGATGGCACAAAAGTTTTGGTCCTGTACAAAGTACATGTAATCACCAATGACAATAAAACAGTGAATTATGACAAGGATGAAATGTAAGCAAGAACTATCCTGCAATGATTTAACTTTCAGCTTCTATCTTTAAAGTATGTGAGTCTCAAATATTTAGGTAAACCAAAAATCCTCCTTTTCAGAATAAGAAAAAATCTACATTTTCAATCTGAAATGTTGATTACACAGGAACAAAGTTTGCTGATGGGAGATTAAAAAACTCTTGTAAGTGCAATTTTCTTGCAAGTGTTATATCCTATATTAGACACAGAAGTATAAAGATACAACAGACAAGGAATTCATAAACAGAAGACTATTATAATCTTTAAATATGAGTAATCATAAAGGACAGAGCTGCGCTCATTGTATAAATAACTTCAAGAACAGCCCACCCTGATACGATTATCATCTACAAGCAGAGGGACTGATCATAAAAAAAAAGTATAGCATCAGCATGTTGGAATATAAATAAGTTAGTGCAGGAAAATATCTCTGTTATGGGCATAGCAGCTGACTTGATCAAACATCAGAAGACAAAGGAAACTGCATTTTAACTCTCTGACTAACAGTGAAAATGGGATGGATTCTGAACTCAAAACATTTGTTCTCCTTCTGACAGTTCAGGTTACATTTTTCAGCGTGCAAGGTTATGGCTCTTCTACCACAGATGGTGTTAGCTGCACCACTCAGCATCACCTTGTATGCCATGACAAGACCGGCTTTGCTCCTGGCCACGGTGATGTTCACCGAGAGTGGGAGATCAGTCAGGGGCATGATGGGAGTGTGGGTGCTGTCGTGACAAACAGCCAGCTGGCCACCAATGCAGGCTATTGCATGAGATTCTGGGGTCATTCCCACCTGGAAAAAAAGGAATACAAACACATGTGTATTAGCAGGGTCTTGATAATTAAGGCAGGGTTCCCAATGAAATTTCAAAATGTTTTTAAGCACTTTTTAAAGGACTTTTCAAAGGCTGTGGTACATAACAGGAGTCAAAGGCTGTGGTACATAACAGGAGTCAAAGGCTGTGGTACATAACAGAAGTTGCCACTGTATTCAAAACCAGACTTAGATTCAACCTTCCACGATGAAAAATCACATTAAAAGCGCGAAAAAAACAGAACAGAGACTTACTGACTAAATGCCTCACAGATCATGTAGCTTTGTCCACAATATAATCTCCCTAATGTATGTGAGAACTAATAACACAAATCAAATCGCTGGATTAATGTATTAAAACTAAACATTCTTTGAAAAAAAAAAACCAAAGAAAAAGAAAAAAGAAACCAATCTAACTGAGGCATTTTGCTGCTTCTTAAAACATATTTTCAAGAATAATATGATCTTTGTTATAGTCCCCTGACTAAAATAAATAACAGCATAAATTCAGTGAGCTTAATTCCTCTAGGCAAACATCCACAAAATCACTGAGTTTGTTGTGAAGTAGGTGGTAAAGACTGCTGTGTTGATTTGGATGCTGGAGCTATGTTCCCAAGATATTCTGCTCACTGGAATCATTAGAGTAATATAATATAGGCTAGCTAAGCGGAATCTGAATATTTAACTTAATTGTGGTGTCTCCCTGCTTCATCATCCATCTAAAACTTCTGAACAGGCTTATTAAACCGACATGCATTGTCAGGCTTGCTATAGCTATGGCACTGAGCTATTAATACAGGGATGCCATATTTTGTTTGGTCCTTTCACAAAAGGAATGTCTGATGTGAAACAGACTACTCTGTTGATGGCTGAATAAATAGCGGGGAGGGAAGGAAACAGAAGTAAAGAGTGGCTGGCACACAAGCAAAATGCAGCTTATGAAGGGCGGGGAAAGCGTTTAGGTGAACTTGACCTAATGCTGAATGCTTTTCCTGATCGGGACTGACATAAAAGAGCAGTGGGAAAAAAAAAGTGTATGCAAAGGGGTCTGATCACATACACGTGTAGTGTTGAGGAAAAGAGGAGAGAGAGGGGTATCAAACATCGAAAGAAACAAACATGCTTAATGGACGGTTCCTGTTGGAGGACACTTAACCCCTTTGATATGTAAGGTGTACATATATAATATATATCCTAATACTTTGGTCCAAATAGTATTTGGATGTACATGTGCATCCCAGAAGCAGCATTGCATGTCAGACTTGTTTCCTATGTAATGAACTAGCCCTAATGGGGTGCATTTTATAGCTTTAATAATGCTGAAGTGCTGAAAACTGTAACTCAAACAAACCTACCAAAAGGTTAATGGCTCATGGTAATTTGGTGATGTCAACACTTGAAAAATATGATGTAACGAAGAGTTTAAGTTTTCCTTCCCTAAGTCAACAAAAGGGCCTACACAATAATGGCCAAATCAGAAACCTGATTGCAATGAAACCTGTTTACCTGTTCCTTTGAACTGAGAGGTTTTGTTGACACCCCAACACCAAATAAATAACCAGTCTTGATGTCCCCAATATGACTGGTATTTCTGTTGACATTGACTGTCCACTGGGCACAGTCTTCCAAGAGGTCTGCAGTGAAGGTTGTGGAGTTGAACCCCCATGTGATCAGAGTACGGCTCTGGACTCTTGGGGCACCAGCCTGACTCAGGTTGGCAGGGGAAACCACAGAGCGAACTGTTGGGGTGATAACTGGGCAGTTCATAGGGGTTTGGTCTGAAAGAAATAAATGACAGACTGACATAAATATCCCAAGCAATGGCACGTATGATGAAAGCTAAAACCAGTCTGCCAAGATTATATTCCATGAGGTGCTGTTGTAGTACAAGGGAGACAATATTTACCCCTTATGTCAAAGGTAATAAATCTGAATATGCCCTCCTCACCTCCCCAAATGCTTAATAACTTGCCTTCCCATATTTGGTCACCATGTCTACTTCGGTAGCTTTAAATCTTTCGAAAATGTACAGACTGCAATCTGCTGCCTACCAAAAAAGGCATACTGCATTGCAGCACATTACACTTGAATGCAACAGCAGGTGCACAGCTTGCACATTATTCTGTTTGTACTATGCTACATCAAACCACAGCATACTTCTTGGACAGACAGACAAAATGTGAAACAGTGCTTCTCGTTTCCAGTTCAAGGCACAGAAAGGCCCTTCTAAGTCCCTGGAAAATCCAAGGCTTGCAGAAGGACCGATGATATATCCTCTGTTGTTTCTTTCTGCCCATTTGAGCTATTCATGAGTTGGTGAGGATTTGAATACTGGACACATACAATCAACCTGCCAGTCAGCAAAGATTTTGCGCTTTATTTATTACATTTTCTACAGGCATTTCCCACAGGATTTTCACACCATAAACGTAAGGATAGGTAGCGGAGAATACCCATTTCTCTCTAAATGAGGCAATACCATAAGGCTAAAGAGCATGAAGATCCCTTTGGCTGCTGAAATGTTGAAAGTCTCTGACTGAGAGACAACTATTAACCGCAGGTAAAATGCAAAACTGAATTTTCTAATGTGACTCCTGTCATATGGAATAATAATATTTTAAAGACTGAAACAATGCAGCACCCATGAATTTATTAATAAATTGCAATCTAAGAATGTCCTTTAATTAGTCTACACTGTTGTCCTTTTAAGGAAAATAATAATGAAAGCAGGAAAACAGCCTTCACAAAACAGGAAAAAAAACCAAAAGTTAGCAGATCTATAAACAAGATGAAAGACACTGATTATGTACAGAACTAAAACAATAGAAATAGAATGACTAAAATGAATACCTGCAACATGACTCAACAATGCCAGTGAGGATGTATGAAAGTCAGACACACATGACAGAATGTCTTTGCTGTCTTGGTTAACAGCCTGGTCAGAGTCTTTAACATCATCTGCTCCTTCATAGTGGCTTCTGTGAGTAGTATGGAAAACAGTGATAAGAACACATAGCTGTGAAATGAGCTTATTATATAATCCTTTCCTCATCCAATCTTCCTCAACATCCATAACTTAAGATGGAGGCACATAAAATCTCCTCCACCCCCAAAAAGGAATTTCTTTATTAGAATTATGTTATGGGCTTTACAAATCTCTGTGTCCTCGCCCAACAACTATAAGTTAAGCTACAGGAACATAAAGTATCTCCTCTCTTGTCACTTCCCAAAATACCTCAAACAGAATTTCGTTTCTTTACCCTGGTAAGAATGAAATGGTGAAAAAAAAATGAAAGTGGGATTTACTCCATTATTATGTGAAATTCTTCATACTCACTCTTTGACCAACGCCGACACTTGTTCCAGCACAGGTCCTACCTCATCTGCCCTTAGCAGCAACTTATCTTCATGTGGAAGTTTTTCTTCATGAACTGACAAGATCTTCTCTTCTGTTTCAACCACTGATGAGTTCCTGCGATATTTTTCACTACCTTCTGTGGGGTGAAATGCCTCTGATCTTTTGTCTTTCAATTTCATCTCCTGCTCTCCTGACATCTTGCGTTCTGAATTTTTCTTATCCACTACGCTCTTTCTTGTTTGCACCAGATCCTCCAACTTCTCCTCCATATTGCACTTCACAGCTGGTCTCTCTTTTGCTTCCTCTAATCTCACTTTGGGCGCTATGCTTAGATGTCCCACAGACAAACGCTTCACCATCGCCTCCTCACGTGCATGTCTGAGTTTGTCATCTTGGGCGCATGTGATTTGGTGATCCTTTGTTTCTGAAACTGATCTTTTCTTTAAAAACTCCTCCTTCACATTTGTGCTGCTCAACTCTCTCTTATCACCAGAGACTTTTCCTTCAGCCTTCATTCGTTCTCTCTTACTGTCTCTTACTTCAACCTTAACAGTTTTTACTCCACTTGCAGACAATTCATTCTTAGTGGTGGAGTTCCTTGAAGAATCTCTCACAAAATTTGTTTCTGCCACTGTGTCCAAATCAGTGGTTCCATCCAAGGAAGAAAAACTAGCATTGCTTCTACGATCACTATGAGCTGAAGTATTACTGACTTTTCTTGAGTGCTTCACACCAGAGCCACCGCTATCATCTTCATCTTTGCTCTGGTCAACTGACAGGAAACCCTCACAGGCACTGTTTAATGTTTGACACTGGGCAAGCAGAGCTTTGATTTGCTGGCTACGAGCGACCAGATGAGAGGAGTGCTGATTGGCAAGGACTACGACAGACTCCAGATGTTTCCTTTTTGCGAGAGTTAATGTGGCTGCAATATCTGATAATATGCAGTTGTACTGACTTGAGATGTTGCTTCTGGCTGATTCTTCCAAGTCCTGTTGACAGAATTCAAATGCAATCAGTGTCATTTATGTGCAATCCACTTATTTCCATTTTTGTTTACTAACAAAATTTTAAGCAAATGAAATACATAAATATTATGTTTCTCATAAAACGTTAAAACACAATTACATTATCATATTTCTAATCTTCCTATGTGCAGCAATTACCAGGTACATCATTGAAACATACAGAACTGTAATGAAAACAAACATAATAAAGTTACTCTTTCCTTGTTTTTCATTAATGATTTGTCTTACAGTTTTTAATGAATAAGGAGGATCTGCTATGCTAGCCACTGCTGGGGATAAAGCAACTCTAAGTAAAATAATCTCACATCTTAACTATTACTATCTTTGGGAGGTTTCTGAAAACAAACTAAAACTTCACATGTCATCCTCCAAAACCAGCGATATGCTGCTCAGCTACAGGGAAAGGAAATAACAAGCCTGTGTGGGTAATTTTATAACACACAGTGTGAAAAACCTGTATTTCTCAGAACTACACAGTGGGAATTTTAAAGATTCTTCTGTTTCGGTTTCTTTGCAATATCTTTGCTCACTTTTATCACTTGAATCTGAGAATTAACGACTCCGTCCTTGTTGGAATATGAAGATATCAGAGTTCCCAATTCACTCTTAGCACCCTGCACAGTTTCCTGCAAAAAAAACCAAAATTCAATGAAAATCAAGCTGCAATAGCTGACTGTTTCTCCAAAACCACATTATATTACTCTGATAAATCCCTACTACTGCATATCTAAACACCATTTTCACTACACTTCACTTTTTTGTCATCCCAGTTTACGTGCTGTCCATCTGGGACTCTCTCAAGCTGTTTGTTGCCATCAGAAGGCAAGCCCTGCCTACAAATTGCCAAGTAGTCACCTTGACTCAGATAGATATGCTGTCAATTTTCAAATATCAGAGGGGGTTTATATCTATTTTCTTAATCGTAATGTTTGAAAGGACAGCAAACTGGCAGTCTGTAAAGTTTCTGTGAATATGACATCCCTGAACTGTGAAATTTTGAAAAATAGCACTCCTATGTGAAGAGTGTAACTGAATTCAAATTAGTGAAGGGTTCCGTCATGCCCCTCGTATGCTTTTATAACTCTGGCAGGCCTTTAATGTTAGAAGCAAGGTTAGAGAAAAATGGGAGAATCCATGGACATTATCTAAGGATTCTCTCTCTTTCCTTCAATCTTTATATTAACATACCAAATGGACACCCAATCTATAGGATGCATTATCATCTAAACTTAACCCAAGCCTCTTGAACAAGCACATGACTAAAACAAACAAAAATATATGTGCCTTTAATTTTTTCCTGGCAGTTTCCACGTCCAAAATCACATGATTACAATGTGAGCCTTGACCCTGACACACACAAAGATGACATGCCACTACTTTGCAGGTATCACAGAATATGCTGGCAGATTCAGCAGTATGGTCTGGGCAACGCAACATGGATTCCACTGATTCTCGAAGAGTAGGTTTTCGAATCTGTTGAAAAAACCATATCATAACTTTCTCCTTGATAATAAGTATCATCCTTCATATGAATCAGAAGTGCCAGGCTTGACTAAGAATTAAAGCATATCTTCACTGTTGTGATGATGAGTTTATCATGAATAACATTGGCACCAATTTCTTACAGACAATATAAAAGTTAATCCTGTATCTGGGGTGGGCACTATCTTTGATATGGCAAGGCACACACCATATGATATGTTGTAAATGACAGGCAGTACCTCCTCTAAATATGGGAACCACTACTTAACAAATTATAACCCTGTAGGACCTCACAACCCTGAATCTCAACCCTGAATCTCAAAAAACAAGACCACAAAACAATCAGCTGGTCCTGAGTCTTTCTTATTTATATCAAACTTGAACAATACCCTCCAAACTCAATATAATGAACTGGTTCCTTGGCATGGTAAATCTTGTATGGCATGCTTTCTCAACAAACCATGGGCACATCATTAATATGGTAATCTTACCTTGTGTTTGCTAAGAGATCCTTTGTTAGGATGGTAGGTATCAAGACAGTGCTGACAATAAAGGACTTGGCACTGCTGACAATACCACTCCGCTTGTTTCCTCTCTGAGCTCTCACACATACCTGTGACAGTTTCAAAATCACATTAATGATAAGTAGAAGCTATATAGATCAATTGCTTCATATGAAAAAGGTTGCCTTAAATAGGTGCTTGCCTTATGCCAGCTAAATCTTTAGAGTCCACATGTAAATAAAATCTTTCCTTCTGGTTTCCAAGTGAATGTATCTTGGCCACAGGTTTTGAGCTGATATAGACCTACGGCATATTAAAAAGACAAATCAAAGAGAAACCATTTCAACCCTATTATAGGCAGTAAAACCTTTGAATAGCTCAACCCTAATCTAGTATTAGTACCTTTGTTCTAGACCCTCTACCAACATCCTTGATAATGAAGAAGAGTATTGTGCTTAAAAAAAAAATGGAGCAGGAGCAAAATTTTTGCACATACCACAGTGACATTCCTCCATGAGTTCTTCAAACACTGCCTCATGCTCTTCCATATTTAAATCAGTTGGGGATGATAACATCTGATGGGGTCCAGGGGAAGAGGAATTCGATGTATCCAGCTGGCCACCCTTGCTAAGACTGCAGCTTCTAATTTCTTGATAGCGAAAGACTATATTCTCCAGTGCCAAATTTTTGGGAAGCCTGTAGACTTGATCTGCAGCCAGCTGGTGAGTCTCTCTGCAAGCTGGGCACTCCAGATCTTGGTGCAAGGGATAAGAATATTAACTTTAGATTACAGGACTTATGTCGCAGGAAAACTGACTACACAGGCAGTGTAACAGTTTTATGATACACAATGTCTAAAAGATCCAGATAGTATTGTGACATCAGTATGAAACCGAACAGGGGTGTTGAATAAATGTGATGATTTCATTATGGCAAAAGAAATTGTTGCTGCTCAAAGTGAAGTGAGTGAGTCACCATTCATGATAAAGAGAGTAGATTATCTGGCTGAGAATATCCAAACACAGTACACTACTGCCAAATTGCATGGTTATTCTCATTTACCCTACACAAACACCAAATTATTGCAGCAAAGATTATATTGAGATAAGACTACCGAAAAGTTAGCACTAACGAAAATGAATTCGGTTCTCTGATAACCATACAGATATAAGACTGTGGCTGATTAAATAAAAACTATTTTCATCTATCATAAACAGATGACCAAATAAAATATCATTTATAATAAAACATGATTTATTCCACTGTTTGATGGCATTTTTGATTTATTAATATAATAATACTGTAAATTTACAAACAGCCTCAGATACATTAAGTCTGCAGATCAAATTATATTTCAAAGAAATAAAATATGTTACAAAATAAGGAACATAAAATAAATGAAGACATAGACTGTAAGCAATACAATTTTCAGTGCCCTTCTACAACAACGCAGTGCTTTTAAAGATAATCTGTATTTGAAGTTACACTATGAAATTTACCTTGTTTCCCTGACTTGGCACGACATTTCATGATGTCATGCAAGCAAGCCTTACATACACTGTGAGAACATGGCATCATCAGTGGGTCGGCATAGAGTTCCAAACACACTGGGCATGTGAGGTCTTCTTCCATTTCTTCATAGCCTAGATCTGAAAAATTCAAAATAAAGTGGGCATCACAGAGATGTCATGGCTCCGAATTTTGCCTGAAAACTGTTATTTTAGTTGCTAGCCGCTGAGGGTCATAAATCAGCATGCAGGAGGACTTTGGAAGCCTTCACAGCCCTCTGGGCATTGTTATCACCTGCACTCAGTACCGTAACTAATTAATGTGATAGTGACCTCAAAATACGATGATTTTGGAACGGCAATTATTATTATACTATGGGTCAAAATCTACTTGTAATTATGGCAATGCAAAATGCTAAATTTCTCCCTCACGTGTGTGAAAATCTGATATTTGTAGCCTTCTAGTTTGTATTTTACGAGCTGTTTAAAACAGCTCCCATTCTCCCATCTTCACCAATTTTTGTAACAAATCACGGTACACCGATTGCATTGGTTTTCATACGAGTGAACAGAAGAATCTTTAACCTTCTTTGTACCAAAAGCTCACCTCCTTTGCAGTTGCTGTTCTAATTATATCTCTGATAATGTGTTTTCTTTCACTGTCGGTGATAAACAGTGACTTATTCCACTTTGCATTTGAGTAGCCAAAACAGTTTAGAACCATTCATTTAAGGCTCATACATGCAGTTGATTGCTCAACAACCAATCTTTGTCAGATGTTTGTGGAAGGGGAGGGGGAGGAAGAAGTTACATCTAGAGAAAGAAATGAAGGATTTTAAAATTGTGTCCGTATAGAGTATTATGAATCATGACTCTTCAGAATGGGACTAATGTGTCTGTGCTGGGGAACTGTTCTACGTGCTCACAAAATCTCTTTAAAGTCAATAAACCAGTTGTGGAAAAGCAGACATGTTGAGCTCACGTGAGAGAAAGAGAGAGAGATCAGAGACAGAGTGAGAGACAGAGAGAAACTGAGAGAGACTGACAGCATTCGCAAACATGGAGAGGGAAAGAGAGGAATAATTTGTAAGGTGCACATACATCCCCGTCCTCACCCTCCCCTTTTTTTCCCAGAAAAAAAAAATAAACGGCCCATACTGTGCCAGTGAACGACAAAGCGCCTGCACATCACTACAGCTCTGTTAGTCTTATGTATTTAGATCTTGGTCACAGCAATAAAACAACTCGCTCATCTTAACTGATTCACACGCAACCTTTTATCAAACTCACACCCCTTCTACATACATACAATGGACCTGTCGCCTCATGCAATCATCCGAAGTGAATGAAAGAGGGATTCAATGTCGAAACAATCTGCTATTAATAGAAAGTCCTAAGTGCAGCCCTCATGTGACATATTTTACTATAATTCACTCCTGTGACATGTAGATTAGGCTAATGTAATTCGTTGTACTATGTTTCTTATATGACATGTTGTATAGAGGCATATTGTACCACTAATGTAAGTTAAGGTATTTCCTGGTGCCTTGTTCTATGACATGTACCATATATGCAGATTGTACTACTGGAATAATTCGAAGTATTCTATGGTGTTCCTATGGCAATGTAGCATAGACAGGTTGTGCTACTGGTGTAAGGCTAAGAATTTCTTGGTGCGTACTTCTACTGCATAGACAGAGTGTATTACTAATGAAATTCGATGTATTTCCTGGTGTTTATTCCTATATAATGTATCATGGCCAGATTGTATTATTAATGTAAATCGAAGTATTTCCTGGTGTGTATTTATATTATATGATGGTAGCATAGGCAGATGTGTGTGTATATATATGTGTGTGTGTGTGTGTGTGTGTATGTGTGTGTGTGTGTGTGTGCGTACGTGCGTGCGTGTTTTGAGGGCGAAAACGTTGAAGGTTAGCATCTGTGGGAGAGGGTGAAAGTACGTGAGCGGGAAAGAGGGAGAGAGAATGAGAAGAGCTAGGCAGAACAGAGCGAAAGAGAGAAAGTAGATGAATGGGGGTGTGTGAAGGATGCTGAAGGAAGAAGCTGGAGGACATGAATGAAGATGCGTGCCTGATGTCTCATAATTGTGTAATGTACTATGTAAATTGAATGCTTTTGGCCTAGTGCCTATAATAAACTAAACTGAAACTGAAACTGAAACTGAACATGTGAATCATCCTTCTCTGACATTTCGCTTCCACCCATGACAACTAACTGTTTAACATACTACTACATGTAAATCTAAACTTACTAAAGATAATTACATGGTTTAAACAGATTCATTTCAACAAGTCTTTGTTGTGCTGTCAAGCACATCAAACAAAAAAGTCAGGGATAAATACGTGAAAAGGAAAAGAAAATGATCAGTATTTCAATAAGATTATTGGCCTCGCAGCCAGTAGCAGCTATTCAATGAATCTAACTAAAGCCATCATGTTGTCGTTGTACATTCAGACTATGCTGCAGCAAACGTTATAACTATAGTGTACTGACTTATTCATTGTAAGCAGAGTGTTTTAGTGTGAGTTTTATCATGTATGGAGTATATAAGACAGATAAGGCCTCTATGCTATGTGTGAGCAGTCATGAAGTGTGTTTGGGTCATGGGTGAACACTAGGTTGGTTCGCTGAAGTAGGGACTGATGTAGGCAGTAGTAAGGATTAAATTGTGTGGTAGTGCAGCGCGGTAACACGTTCAGACTTACAAGCTGAGAGATCCTGGGTTCGATTTCCGGTAGGGACAGAAAATTTTCGAGTATAGGCTTTTTCTTCATTTTCTCTCAAAACTGATCCTTCACAGTAATTTGGTAAAATCCCTAGTGACACACTTCCCTACTAGGTACTGTGTTACAACAACATCCAAAAACTTAGCTCACATTCCTCCCTCATAATAAAGAATGCTATCCTATATGCCTTGCCACCCAGTTACACATGGTTAGAGCAAGGGCAGAGACTGTTTGAGAGAGAATGGTGATACAGTCAACTCCGCCTAATAGCCCTCCGCTTAATCGCCTTTTCCGCTTAATCGCCTTGTTTCCCAGGGAACCAAATTTTTCAAAGTCACTGGATAATCGCCTCTCACTCTGGATAATCGACGACTCTTCAGCGCCCGTGAATTCAAACATCAGCCGTTGAACTTCTGAAGGGTTACAGTTGATAAACAAATAATGTACACGGACGGTTTAACTGCGTGATGGATGGCAGACCGGTTGACTGAGTGACAACTGCCACCCTGAAATAGGTGTAATAAGCCTTTCCTCTCCACCTTCCCCTCCCCTTGTCCCCCTTCGCCCCACACTACGCATCACTGCCTTAGCCCGTCCGATAATGCTAATGCGCCGAAAGCTGTATAGTCTCCTCCCCCCACGCCTTGATTGTGACGGTCTATCCCGACTGTGCCATCCTACTCCTTATTGTCTGCTGGGCTACTGCAATGTGGCCAATGAAAGAGACTGCGGAGATTTAACATTTTGTATGCTACAACATCGTCAAACTCGAGTCTGATGTGAGACTGGCGACGAGAAGGTGTCAATGCTCGATATCAAACCACGACCAAAGAAATTTAACCCCATTACCAAAAATATGACCAAAATTACTTTCTCCGCTTAATATCTTCTCCGCTTAATCGCCCACTTTTTCCGTGATCCCAAAAATGGGCGATTAAGCGGAATCGACTGTATTACCAGATTACTCGCTCCATTGTGGGGCTTGAACTGGTTAGCTAATGAGTAATGACATGATCATAAGCCATTGATGGACTTATCATTTTTATAAGCTCCTAAAAAGTCTGTAACCACCCTGCGGGTGGTGAGGGGGATGTGGACAAACACCTTTGGATACAGAAGAGTTTATACATTTTGATCTAGATTGAACATGGCGACAAGTGGGAAGCCACTTTTAAAAAAAAAAATCTTTCATACCATTTTTATTTACCAGATAGTAGATACCTCAACCTGCCCTTTATTTTGAGGAAATTACCTTGCAATGCGTGCTCTGTGTACGCCTTGGAAGTAAACAGATTATTCTTGAGCATATCCTGCGACGGTGTTTCAGCAGAGAGGCCAATGAACCCGTTCAAAGTAATCTAAATTTAGAGATTTAGGTCTAGACTAGTCTGATAATTAATTGTTCTCGCTCGGATAACAACATATTCGTGGGTTTATTTACATTTCCGGCTTCCGGCGAATACTAAAATTTTGCTGCCAGGCCAAACTGTAACGAAAGGCATAACAAAAAATAAAAAAATGAAAAATCTGAATGATTAAAAAATATTTTTTCATTTATCATTGTAAGTTTATTTTTATGACTGTATTTTCATATGATACTGTAATTGTCCTGTGAAACACGACACAAGCTTTTTTTTCTGTAGATGAGTGGATTGAAATAGAACAAACTGTTTCAAGCCGCAAGACTCCAATAGGCATATTTACTCTCTCGTGTTGAAAAATAGTTATGCGTGCAAAAGAACTCTTCTGTACAATAAGTGTAAAACACAGCAACAACAAACATGGCTGACGCATTACGGCGAGCCGATGCCACGTCTTCTTCAACTTTAGTTGAAGTTGACAACTTAACTGACATAGAAGAAATCAATGCAGCGTTTGGAAAATTATGTGAAGAAGAGGTATGATTGGAAAAACAGGTCTCTTATCATGAAATATGAATGCTTTAGTTCCTCGCGTACTCGGCGAAATGTACCCTAGGCCCTACCCTAGTCTACTGAACTGTCTCTAGACTCTAGACACTAGAATAGTTTGTTTTTAGACAGTTTTAGAGTAGAAATAGACAAGAGTCTAGTTAGTAGATCTGGCTAGTTATGAGTTGAGAATGAGCTGTATATAGATTACTAGCCTGTGAGCTAGTTTAGTCTAAGGTAATCTAGTGTAGTAGTTGCAGTATGCCACAGGCTGTAGTCGTGTAGAGAGGGATTTTTTTTTGGTGGTAGTGTGGTTTTGGAGGGGGNGGGGGGGGGGGGGGGGGGGGCAGAGTATGGGCACAATGTTATTTGGGTAAATTTGGGAGAGGAAGGAACTGAGAGCATTCATTTGGATCAATAGTGACTATCTTTTCTCACACATTTAACCAGAATTCCAGCTTAGTAATACAATTCTAACCCTACTCTTATTTTGTTACCCTGTCTGATCGAGACAGCAGCAGTATCAGTCACAGCAAGTCTCAAAATAGAATCAGTTATGTGTCTCATTCAGAATTTTTGAAATAATAGCATGCTGCGATCAGTGTCTGTGTGCCAAAGCCAAAGCTTTCATGGATCTCTGAGAATATGTATGAAATTTAGGAGGGAATTAAAATGAAAGCTTTGACAAATGTTGAGAGTGTTTTCTTTCAAGGAGATCCTTGAGCAAAAAGAGACAAAAACGTAAATGGATAATTAACTTCAAAATTGATCAGATCTGCAGACACCGATCATGCACAGACACGGGGCTACTGACTGCATCTAGGCTAGGTTATCACTCTAGTGTTTTGTCTTTGTTAATGTAGGTCCAGATCTAGTCCTCTTCCAGTTTTGCCTGTTAGTGTTGAGGCGGGATACACTGACCATCAAATTCTGACTCATTCAAGGCAATATCACCCCTTTTGATAAACTTTTGCACAGGATCTGCAGCTGGAACATTTTGAAGGATTCCTCCTACTGTCCACTTGTAGTGCATAGCTGGAAGAAGTTGTACGATAAGACTGTACAGTAGGATAAGGATTAGGATTAAAAGTGACTTTTGAAAGACTGATCTTTGTGACCCTGGTTATTAGTTGCCATTTTTCTTCTCAGTGAAAGGATAAAATAGATTAATGGAAGCATCAGTTCTCAAGGAGGTGCAGAAAATTTATGCAGTAATGCTTACTCAAACTTACTGTGATAATTTATTTTGTACTATACTTCAGTTTCAATGGACATTATGTAAAGCTTGCCTTTGATGTTGCTGCAGTTAAGCAGGAGATAAAGCATAAGTTTGAGGTAGCTATATACTTTCCAGAGGGACTCAGGGTTTAATGTATTGTAATTTCATTTAAGAGTTAACTATATATATATATATTTTTTTTTTTTTATATTTTTAAAATTGATTATTTGCTCATGTTCCTTTTCTTCAAAGGTATTGCTGTGCATTACTGGATTCTTTATAGATTCTGATTCTTTATTTCAGTAATGCTATGCATTATTAGATTCTTTATTTCTGTGACAGGATATTTGTGATACTCAATCAAAGCTCAGTAAGAGATAACTTGATAATGATAGGGTCATGTTTACTCACTGACTTTGTGTGTGTGGTTCTTTTTTCAGCAATTTTTGATTTAAAGTACTAAAAAGTATATTTAAGTTATATATATATTTATCATGTGGCCTTTATTACTCTATGCTACAGGTTGCCATTGATGAAGAACTTAAAACTCTCCTGGACCACCAAGGTATTTTGGAGAGCAAAATGTCAGGCCTGCATAAAATGTTGTAAGTAGTGGACATAATAGAAGATTTTATTGATTGATTATCTGCTCTTTTCTTGAAAAAAGTCAGCATTTCTTATGCCTTCAGTCGGCAGTCACAACCCTGCTTCAATATATCCCACAGCTATTTGAGCTATGAAAAATATATGTCATTCTGAGCCCCAAATTTTGCTTTCTTGCAAAGAAGGTGAAGCAGATCTGAGCTGCTGGTCAGAGATGCCCTAGTAAAAGTAGGTTTGAAGAAGTACAGTGTTTGCATACAATAGTATTGTATCATTGTTATTAAGATATTTTGTAATAAAACATTTGTTGTATGCTCCTCACCCTGATAATAGTCGGTCTGTTCTGTGTTTTGTTGGTTTTAGGCCAAATTTGCAGATCCTTGAAACAGATTCCAAACAGCTTTGTGGCATGATCTCATTCACCTCTACATTGGCTGAAAATGTGAGCAGCAAAGTGAGGAAACTTGACCTTGCCAAGGTAAATAACTCAGATACTTTATTTTGCCATTGGCTGATTGGTAAGGAAACAAACAGGTAGTGAAAGCATTTTAAAATATAAAGCTAAGTAACATCTAGTCAAGAAAATGTTGGCAGAGATGCCTATGTCAACAACTAAAGCCTGTAGAAAGAGTGAAAAAAAAACCCATCCAAAACTTATAAACAAACAATTCCAGAGCAAGTCCTTGGAGAGCACCATTCAACTGCTGAAAGATAAATGGCCAGATGAGAGAGGAAGAACAAAGTGGGAGATTGTAGAGGGGGCTGTTACAGAATAGAAAAAGTACAATTCTGCCAATACAGGCAAAGAGAAAGGAATTTTTTTTGTTTGTTATTTTTGTCATTGCTGTTGCAGGTAGATTTTGTTAGAGACCCCCTTTGTCACTCAAATATTTAGGAATATAATAACCAGCAATAAAGCTGAGTAAAAGTGCCACTAACACCTTAACGACTCAGAACATGTTTTTTATGGTGTTACTTTTAGATCTGATTTGGTCTGAAATGTAATTAAAACAGTACACAAATATCAGGAAACTTCATCCTCATGTTGAGCAGAAAGCTGGCATTAGAACACAGACAACTACAAGATTTGTCCGTGAACTAAATTTGCAGCCGATTTATAATTTTACCAAGAATTTTTCAGTTCTTGCATATGATGTTACGGTGGCCATGTGTACTTGCTACATGTTAAGGACAGTCAAGCATTAACACATAAATATTACAAGCAGATAATTTCAGTTGTGGTCATTAAATGTCTTTCTTTTATAATTATGCAAGATTAGCTTCAGGCTTTAAGTACTTCAGTTGATGAATAATTATATCTTTTGATGTCCCTCCCAGAGTCGAGTAGTTGACTGCATGCAGAGAGTGGAGGATATATTAGATCTCAAGTTCTGCACAGATGGTGTCCAAACAGCACTTCAAAATGAAGATTATGAAAAGGTTAATGGCATTTTATTATGAATTTGAATGAGTTATGTTATGATATTGTTTTAGAAGTATGGTTCTTTTTTGATTGTGTGATTATTGCATGTAGATCAAAATGAATTTTCCCTTTGAAGCTTTTGCTTATTACTTCTATTACATCACAGGCAGTAGTTGCGAGCAATAAGGTGAAAAAAATTGCCCGCAACTACTGCCTGTGAAGTAATAGACAAAAGCTTCAAAGGGAAACTTGTGTATTACCTACTCTCGGGTGCCATTTTTTCCGCTTTCAGAGAAATTCCTCCTGTCACTGTCTACTTTACTTTGCCTACTTTACTTTGCCTTCCTTTCTTAATTTTCAATTTAATCCTGCGTCTTATTAACATGATCAGTTTGCTTTAATGTATTGATCAAGATATGTGTACAAATAGTATTCTCATGTAAAGTGTATTACTTACAAAAACATAGCTTGTTTATGAAGACATGCCATGCAGATTTCCTCCTTTTTTATAGTTTCTCAGTGGAATCTATACTATTACTATTACTGAAAATTATGTGTAATGTATTTCCCATCAGGCTGCTGGGCACATTCATAGATTCAGGAGTTTGGATGAAACTGTGATCAGGATGAGTGCTGAGACCAATGAAGGTAAGGCGAGAATGACAGCAAATCTTGGTTAGATGTAACATAACATGCTGTTCTTCTTTTCACCATACAACGAACTATGGATTACCTGTGAAAAGTAGCAGTGGCTGCCACTATAATACAAGGGACGGTATCATAGATAGGGAAGCAGCCATATCCTAAGAAGTATAGATCCGCCAAATAAGGCAACCTGGGATTTCACGATATGGATTGGCAGCAGAGGAACTAGAACAACAGATTTCATTTTTATGGCTAATCATTGATTTTTAAGGAGGGTGCATAACTGATAGATCAAGTTGTTCATTAACTGAGTGATTTACATATTTAATTGCTTGATTTTCTAAATGCTTACAACTATTACTAATTGATTTCTTGTTTGGAATCTTATGTCTCCTTGGTACCAATAACAATACTGTTAAGGGTAAAGAGAAGCTCTAGCCTTTTAATATGGTGCTATCATACTGTGCGTTTCAGGTGGAACCCTAGACACCTCATTCAAGATGCTGTATGAATCAGAAGAGAAATTGAAAGCAATTGTTCATAGCAAGTTTGATGCAGCTGTCCACTCAGGTGATGTGGCCTCCGTGGAGAGATTCTTCAAAATTTTCCCTTTGCTAGGACTGTATACAGAAGGTCTCACAAAGTTTGGAAAATACTTGGCATCTCAGGTAATAATGTTTATTTCTCACATAGGAAATATCATGTCTAGTTTTGGAAAGATTGTTAAGAAGCTGGACCTGTGACAAATCCTGGGCTATGTTTTATAACTTCAGCGGTTAGTGCATGCATTTGCTTTTCCAGGAAAAGTGGGTCAGACGTGTCTCCATTTTGCCGCACCATATGGAGCTACTCTCTTAGGCCTTGAAACACAGTCCAGGCCACAGGTGTGATTTTGACTATCTCAGGGCCTAATTTTATTGAGGACAATGGGAATTACCAGGACTGCTCAAGTTATGAAACATGGCCCTGTCTTGTGACAGTGATTTAGATGATCTTTCATAAGCGCTGCTTGCACAGAAAATTGATACTGCAATATCCTTTTCAGTATGCTGGGTAGAGCACATTTATCTCACACTCAGTGTGGGACATTATTTACTTGCATGGCAAGGAATCATAGTTTAAAATTGTGACTGCTGAAGAGAATTCAATAGGAGAAATAACTTGGGATAGAGCTTTATTACCATTATGCAGCTTATGAGATTGGGGGTCTTACAGTGTTTACATTTTTCTTCATATGTGAAATTATCAAGGATAAATGACTCTTTTAAGACATTACTTCCTTCCACAGGAAATTTCCTTCGCATTTCATTGATTTATGGTCCTTGTAAAAATCATCTTAGATTGCTTGGGGAAGGTCACAAATGTAACTCACTGTAATTTCATGGGACATCGTTCAAGAAGCTTTTGTTTCTTTCTTTTGGCAGTTATCAGAGAAGGCAGATGGAAACCTGAAGATTGCCTTACATCCAGACTCCACAGACAAAAGAGCCAATGTGATGTTTGCAGACACCCTTACCCTTTTGTTTGAGAGTATTGCTCGAGTGGTGGAAATACACCAACCACTGGTGGAAACATACTATGGCAAGTATTCACACAGAAAGCATTTAGCATATCATAAGTTGTGAAAATGGGGTTAAGTGTAAAATTTAATCTGCTTAATCACACTATTTGCACAAATACATTTTTCATAATCTTAATGTATCAACTAATAACGTTGCTTAAATTATTGATTACTTACAGATAATTTTACGATGCACATCCAAAGTTTTGATTAAGGGGAATTAATCTAATTCCTGTCAGATTGTGTTCTCTTTGATTCATAATGCTTTATCCTTCTCCTCAGGTCCAGGAAGATTGTTTCAACTGTTGAGTATCTTACAAAAAGAATGTGATAGACAGTCTAGGAAGATCTTTGAGAACTTTAAGACCCACAGAGATTATAAGGCAAAGGTTAGTCAGCACTGGTAGCACTTCATTCAGTCTTCTCAAAATCTGTTGGGAAACTATGGATTTGTTCAGTGTTAATTAAGAAGGGACAAGAGATGCTTGCACAAGATGATATAGGGTTAAGAGTGAGATTCTTGAAAGACAACCTCACCTAGGAAAAGGAAAGAGAATGGGATATTTGAACCCATTACCTCAACTGGGCTTATGGAGCAGACTGCTGAATACTGTATATGATTATTGATTTAATCATAATTATGCATTTCTATAATCACTTTAAACAAACTTGAGCTTATACCTACAGTCTTGAACCTTGAAAAGTTATGACTTTTCAAAATGAATAAAACGCCTTTATAAAGAGCAGTTATTGTGAAATTATTTCAATTCATTTCAGAGGCATCCCAGATGCACTCAGTGAATTGCTGAAAGATGCTTTTCAATATCCTTTTTTTAAAAAAATTATCCTAACAGGTCAAACAAGTTCAGCAGAATTTAACAGCTGTGAACAAAACAACTGTAGACAAGTATGTGTCTTGTGTTTGTTGTCTATATAAATCTCATCCTTCTCAATGAATATGGCTGAATTCCACTGAACCAAATTTTATTGTTTATGGCCAGATATGTTAATATGGATAATGTTGACAGTGTTGAGATATTGTCTTTATATCTCTGCTTTGTTTCTTTTGGCCTGTCATATTTTGCTAAAAATGACAAAGTGCACATTCTAAGGGTAGAGAAAAGTCTACAGAATATGTATGTGAGGAGGGGATGGCTGAGCACACTTTGCTGTGAAATAAGTTATGTCATATCATGATAAATTGCTAGGAAAGGGGGAGAGATAAATGAGTGAGTGGAAGTGGGAGAAAGGAGAAGGAAAGCCCAACACGTACAAGGCAATCTAAATAATAAATCAATCTCTACAGGTTGGATCCAAAAGAGCTGGATGTTTTGTTATCAGAGATGGTGCTACTTAGCTCCCGGTCAGAACTCTATCTGAGGTTCATGCGTCGGAGGGCCTCAGTGAGTACAGATGGTTTATAGCTGGATCTTTGACTACTCATCATACTCAGTTTCTAGCAGATGCACACTACTTGATATGAGAAACCACCAGGGTATCATGCAATACAGTTTGCTTAATCACAGTTTTCACTTCATTGCAGCACTACTGTTATTACTGCAACTACTATTACTACTCTTATTTCAATTAATAATGAGGTATACAAGTCTCATACTCAAGGTAATGCCTGCTCATGTAGCTTCGTATTATTATTATCCAAGCTGGTCAGATCATGACTTTCTCAACTCTCTTGGAAGCATACACTTCTGCTGTCATTAACAGATGCTGTTACTAGCATTGTGACATATCTTTCACTGCCTATAGCCAAGTACCTGTTGTACAAACTGGTGGGCTGGAAAACTGAATATTTCCAGTTGGATGTGAAGGATAACCAGCACCACTTCACAGCATTTTCTGTTTTTCCATTCTTATATTTTGGATTATGCTATAAGGCATTGTTTGTGCAATTTTTTTCTTGTTCTACAGCTGTAGTCTTTTTTAATGGTATTGATAATTCATTAGAATCTGTCAATTTAAGAATTCATTTGATAGTTTGTTCTCTTTCACGTTATAAGATCAGTATTGATATCATCTTGGAACCAAGTTTCATGAGTAGAATATAATGCAGCCAGCCCATGGCAAATCTGCCAGCACAGGCAATTTCCATGTCGTATGTGTCTTTCCGTTTACAGAGGAAGTCTCTACATTAAAGTGTTTATTGTCTTTTCGTATAACAGGCAGATATTGAGGCAGCACATGCAGATGATGGCAAAGAGAAGGAGAAAGGTATGAACATATGTAGACATATCCTCACCCATCTCACAAAGGGGCGTATGGTATAAACTACAAAGAGAACGATATGCCCCTTTGTGAGATGGGCGATGATATGTGAGTTGCTGGGAAATGCTGCAGTGAATAGCTCACTGCTAGTTGATAAAGATAAGATAATGAAAGTTATATCTCAGCTACAGTGTGATGAGGCAAGGAAGCTGGCAAGAGAATATTCTTATCAAATGAATTTTACTTGGGTGTGGGATTGACATCACTGCACATTAGGCAACCTCATATAATTATACTCTCTCCACCCTAACAGACAGTGCAGTTTGTGAAGGCTGATTGTTCCTGTCACATTCTTCTTTGACACTCTCCTGTTACTTCCCTGCTTTTAAGGGAGTTTTGAATAATCATAACATCTCAAATACTGATAAGCAATACTGATTAGTCTTATTTGTGCTATATGGAATCCCAGGCTATCAGAGAAGAGGGAAGACTTCTTACAGGCAGTTTTAATTAGATCAGAAAACATGAGAATCTAAGTGAACAGGCTCTGTGAAGTTTGGTTCTCCAAGCATAATCTGAATGTTCAGACAGTTTTGGTACCATCTTTATAGATTGTGATTATCTTGGAGTTATTTTAGTCCTCGAAATACTTGGTACTAGCTTGATTAACCCTAGTAGTGGCAGGAGTTTTTTTCTAAGTGGCAAGGTACATTTTGCTCAATATGATGGGTGGTAGTTAAAAATTCATTAAAAATTCAATTAGTTATAAAGATACAAAACTATATATCATTGGAAAGGTAATTGGACAGACAACTTGAAAAAACAATTTATGAAAGCATCAGTTATATTTTTTTTGGTCACGTCTTTGAAAAATGAAAATGGCCGCTGGTGACGCAAAAGAATATTTTCAGGAGGTGCACAGAAATCCAAGTATTTTTAGAGTATTTGCAGTTTGAAACAACTATCTTGTGCACAAATCTATTATCTTTCCAAAAATGTATAGTTGTGCTTATATATTTTGACATATATTTTTTCTGTGGTCATTTCTTTGACCATCAGTATGGTTTATGATGTAACAAAGAAAAATACAAAATCAACTGAAATGTCACAAAAATGTTGCTCCAGCGAAGAAAACAAGCTTAGACGAGCTCTCCAATGTAAGAACATCACTTCTAGTCCAAATAAAGGTCAAGGGTCTAGGGGAAATAACTAAAACAACGGGACAGCGATATAGCCAATCTAATCGGTGTTGCCACTTGCTCACATGGTTTATCACCGATTTAATCGGCGATTGCCACTATTAGGGTTAACTATGATTATTTGAAAGTGACCTGAATCCTGTTGATTGTTCATCACTTACTTATACAGTGGCCAAATGGAGGCATATTACATATCATATTCTTTTCGCTTGTATTCATCAATCCTTTGTCCTTCCAAGTTCATCTGTTGTGGCCATTACTGTTTTTTTCCTGCTTTCCAGATGACCTTGTGGAAGTGGACAGATTTTTCACATCCTGTGAGTTGAGCAGAATGGTGCAGGAGATCATAGGAAACTACATCATGATGGAGGAATATTTCATGAGGGAGATGATAAACAAGGTCTGTAATGATGCTGACTGTCAGTTGCTGCGGTGGTATTGCAATATTAACGTAACACTTTCAGGCACAAGTAATCTGGGTGCATATCTGGCAAGAAGGAAATTGTAATGCTCATGCATATAATTGGGAGTAAGATTACCAGAGAAATATGATTATGTCATGATTTGACTTTAATGAACTCAGAAAACTTGCATGTACATTGTACTATTTTGGATTGGAATCTTTTATTTTCAGTATAATAATATACTCATTAACTCCAACACCTCACAATCTTGAGGATGAGAACTGATTCACTGGAAGTTAAAGGTTTAAATTGCAATCCACATTGGGAAAAGTAAAGATAAGGTATGTTTAAAGGAAATCATGACTCTGGAGAAATACCTGAGTGTAAAAGTATCTGCTACATAGTGTGTGATAGAAATATACCTAGATCTGAGAGTATTTTATATAGGAGATGAATTCCTGCAAACTCCTCAGGTAAGCTTGAAGAGTTTATTACTTGTCAGATGATACAATTCTATTAAAACAGTGCTAACCATTTATCTTTCCTCTTTCTTTCTTCTTAATGTTATGTTTTCAAATTTCAGGCTGTCAATATGGACACATCAGAAACAGGACAACACACCTCTAGCATGGTGGATGACACTTTCTTCATTGTCAAGAAATCTGTCAGGTGTGAATTAGATGATTGCTAGCATGTACTGGTTTGTTTAACTGCAGTCAGATTTATCGTAACTAATCACTTAATTGCAAGGAAGTTTAGAAACAGCTACAGGACTTCATAAACAAACTTTGCTTAATTGCACCTCCTGTTTACTTTAAAATTGATAGTTGCATGTTTTTTCCACACTGCTTGATCTCAGTTTATTTAATTGTGCTCAGGAATTAACTGAAACAAACGGAAAACACTCTCATCACACCTTCTGCTTTGGCATAACTTTTCTCCCTCTCCAGTTGAATATTAATAACGCAGACTTGTATTAATTCGATGAGAGTTGCCGGTTTTGGGAAACTTCTGTGATTCCATTCAGCAAAGAGTGTCAGGATGATAAATGTTCCAAGCTTTTAGTTTATAAGCATTAATATCCATTCACAATTTGGGTATGAGAAGGAGGAGATTGATGATAAAATTTACCATCATTAGGTGGAGCAATCACTCATTTCTCTCATCATTTGCTTCACCTTCAGCTTTTCTGATATTAGAATAAGGTCTTGTGAATTACAGAGTGTATATGGTGGATGATCAGTAAAGTTTGGACTGAGACACTTAGTACTTTGTTTTTGTACACTGTTTGGTGTCTTTATGGGCTCTTTGAGCTGAGTTTATATATGGCTGAATTAATGTATGCATCTGCTTTCATGTGCGAGTGTGTGTAAGTCCTATACAGACATGGTTAAATTTGTGCCCTCGGTCACCAGGACAAATTCATATCAGACAGACTCTTATCAAATTCTGTAGAAAGTTTCAAAGAGTCTATACTTTTTCATCAGGAGAGCCATTTCCAGCTCCAGTGTAGATGGAGTATGTGCCATGCTAAACCTTGCATGCACCATCCTGGAGCAAGACTTTGGTGAGGTGCTGCTCAGCAGACTCCGGGCTGGCTACCCCTATGGATTTGACCTCCAGCATGCCTACAACATTGTTCAGTCCAGTTTGCAGCAAGGAAAGCTTCAGAGCTCAGACTCGGAAAAGAAGCAGGCCAGAGCTTTGTTTTTGGTGAGTGCGTTTGTTGTTAATGTGGTTGTTGTCACTGTTACAGGTCATTGCACAAGGGACATGTCTTTGTGCTCATCCCCTATCCTTAATAGTTATTTCAGGGACCATCAACTGACTGTCTTACCTTAGAACTGTGAGGGTGGAGTCTTTCATGAGGCATGTGACAAGTTTTTTCTGATGATGATTTCTGTGTCATGGCATGGGACAGATATGATAAGATAGGTATACCTTTTGCCTTAAAATCTGTCTCACTATTTTATCTTTTTTTTACAGACTGCCCTCAACAATGCTGAAGTCAGCTGTGATTATTGTAAAGCCTTGAAAAGTACCCTGGAGGTAAAGTACCCACTTTGCTTTTTCTTTAAAATTTTTAAAGGCATCTTTTTCTTAAGATTCCTCATTTCTGTATTATTTGCCTCTATTGGATAATTTTCCCTCTGAAGGCTGACTCTCTGTCATCTGCCCAGCCATATCACTGTGAGCTGCAACTTTATAAGCACCATGATCTTCAGTTTNACACCTTCTGCTTTGGCATGACTTTTCTCCCTCTCCAGTTGAATATTAATAACGCAGACTTGTATTAATTCAATGAGAGTTGCCGGTTTTGGGAAACTTCTGTGATTCCATTCAGCAAAGAGTGTCAGGATGATAAATGTTCCAAGCTTTTAGTTTATAAGCATTAATATCCATTCACAATTTGGGTATGAGAAGGAGGAGATTGATGATAAAATTTACCATCATTAGGTGGAGCAATCACTCATTTCTCTCATCATTTGCTTCACCTTCAGCTTTTCTGATATTAGAATAAGGTCTTGTGAATTACAGAGTGTATATGGTGGATGATCAGTAAAGTTTGGACTGAGACACTTAGTACTTTGTTTTTGTACACTGTTTGGTGTCTTTATGGGCTCTTTGAGCTGAGTTTATATATGGCTGAATTAATGTATGCATCTGCTTTCATGTGCGAGCGTGTGTAAGTCCTATACAGACATGGTTAAATTTGTGCCCTCGGTCACCAGGACAAATTCATATCAGACAGACTCTTATCAAATTCTGTAGAAAGTTTCAAAGAGTCTATACTTTTTCATCAGGAGAGCCATTTCCAGCTCCAGTGTAGATGGAGTTTGTGCCATGTTAAACCTTGCATGCACCATCCTGGAGCAAGACTTTGGTGAGGTGTTGCTCAGCAGACTTCGGGCTGGTTACCCCTATGGATTTGACCTTCAGCATGCCTACAACATTGTTCAGTCCAGTTTGCAGCAAGGAAAACTTCAGAGCTCAGACTCAGAAAAGAAACAGGCCAGAGCTTTGTTTTTGGTGAGTGCGCTTGTTGTTAATGTCATTGTTGTTACTGTTACAGGTCATTGCTCAAGAGACATGTCTTCGTGCTTATCCCGTATCCTTAACAGTTCTTTCAGGGTCCATCAACTGACTGTCATTACCTTAGAACTGTGAGGGTGGAGTCTTTCATGTGGCATGTAACAAATTTTTCTGATGATGATTTTTGTGTCATGGGACAGATATGATAAGACAGGTGTACCTTCTACCTTAAAAATCTATCTCACTATTCTTATTTTTTTTTTTGCAGACTGCCCTCAACAATGCTGAAGTTAGTTGTGATTATTGTAAAGCCTTGAAAAGTACCCTGGAGGTAAAGTACCCATTTTGCTTTTTTCTTTAAAATTTTTGAAGGTATCTCTTTCTAGGGATTCCTCATTTCTGTATTATTTGCCTCTTTTGGATAATCCTCCCTCTGAAGGCTGATGCTCTGTCATCTGCCCAGCCATATCACTGTGAGCTGCAGCTTTATACCATGATCTTCAGTTTTCAGGTCTGAAGTTTTTCACTTTATGTACTTAGTATTTATAATTAAATGAGCAAATGGGCTCAACCTGGCTGAATGGCAGATTTTACTGAGTATAGACTGATGACATTTGTCCACAGGTCTCATTTTGAAACAGAGAGAAAGAACAACAATCATGCTAAAGGTGATATGACCAAAATAAACCACTGACTAATGTCTTACATTCTGGATTCAAAATATATTCTATTTATGCAAATAAAACAGTAAAGAGCTGGTCATGATATTTATCAAATATGTGGACAGTTTTTCTTCAGCTACCAATATGCTTATGCACATCAACAATATGAATTGTGTTATCTCGCCAAGTTACTGAAGTTTTGGTATTTAGAGAAAAATGTATATAGACTAGAGAATTTTTAACTTCTTGCATTGTAATGTGATGATATTGATGAGGTTTATGAATCTTGTTTCCAGGCATTTATTACCCCATGGGGCCATTATGGATAGTGACTTTCTTAACTCCGAGAGGAGCCTACATTGTGGCTGCCTGTAGACTTCAGAAGATAGTTTTTTCTGCCTCCAGCCAGATATATATACTTTGCACACAGGTCCACTGAGGAAAATATGAATAAAATACTTTCGAAACAAACATGAGGATTAACCATGTTTTCTTTACCTTGACCTCTGAGATTTCACTGAATCAAACAAAATCTTTGTTATGCTATATGAATTGCATTTGCTTTTTAACTTTTCATGGTAACAGGAAGACATTGCCAAGTTGTACCCACAGTGTACAGAGCAAAGTAAAGCCAAACTGGAGGTAAGAGTAGAGCTGTTTGTGTGTCTAAGAGCCACTTTGAGCAAAAGCTCATTTAACATTAGACGTGAAAGCAAAGAAATAGTAATACAGTATTATTTGGTTAACAGCATAGCCAAATAGGACAGTAATATATCAGTTCACATATCAGTTTTGGGATTGTAAAATATTAGAAGCAGGATTGAAATTGATTTTATTTACTTACTTGTTCATCTTTTCATTGCTGATATTAGGTAGCTTCTTTTTGCATATGATTTCAGAGCTGCCTAGGTGAGGTGATGAATGTATCCAACAAATTCAAAGAGATTGTGGACTTTGGCTTCAGTCAGCTGGCTTCAAGTGCCGTTAAGCCCAGAATCAAACCTTTGGTGGACTCTTTTCTCTCAGCGAGCCACAATATTACTGAAGTGAGTGATCAAGAATAGTGATGCTACAGTCAACAGTGCTTACTCACATCTCCGTGAGAGCACAGAAAGCAAGCTATGGTAGTGCAGAAGCATTTTTTTTACACTTGTGTATAACACAATACATTTCTAAAAAGTGTTGTGATTAAGCAGAGAGATTGCAGTTGAGAAGAGCGTTCTGTTGTATCTTTTCAAATGCCGATGTGCAAGTGTAGATGATCCGTTGATATTGAGGATCTGTTGTGTCACAGGCGTATAATTTTAATAATAATAATTATATGGTTTATAAATCTTATATCCAGCTGAATGCCAGTTCGTGTGACTCCACACTTTTATTTTTGATACTAGTATGTTTCCTATGTTTACAGCTGAGAAAATTCTTAATGTTCTTCGATTGTGAAGTGGCAAACCTGAAAAATGACAGTGATATGTGCACTGCTCAGAATAGTTAGAAATTATTGGTTGTTGTAACTGTTTGAAAGAGTAATGGAATGAATTGACATGAACTGATGTTCTCAGATGAGAGATTTATAAACTATTTTCATTATGGCTACTCCTGTGAGGTTTAATGTCTTGCATTGTGTATTCGACACCTCTGTGCTAGCACAAGCCAGAGTCCTCTACATTAAAATTTATTTACAATGCCCCCTTCCCCACTCCCTCTTTGGTACAATGCATTCATAATTCAGTGTAACAGACTTGATCCATAGGGTATTGTTATTGTCAGAGATTTGATGTAGCTTGATCTTTCTTATTTTTCAGGAAGATTTCTTCAATTACGAGGCAAATGACCCTTGGGTGCAGAATTTTATCATGAGCCTGGATACAACATTAGTGACATTTAAGGTAAGAATAGATATTTTTCTTGACAGTAAAATGCCAGCCATTCTTACCATTATGAGACATGAACCAGAATTTGTTTGGAAGATGTGTTTGCATTGTATAATATCGCCACCCAGAGATAATACTGTAGTAAGTCCTTCAAAGTCATGCAGGGACTTACGACAGTGTTAATTATGAGCAGTGATAAATTGAGAGCAACATGTTGTAAAGAATGGAAGGTAATGTGCCACCACTAGCAGCAAAGTAAGAAGAAAGACTTTCTTGCAGTTTGCATTCCAAAAAAACAGAGTTTGCCAGCCAGCATTGTAGGTATGCAATACATCTACGGTTTGAAGCACTTTAGTATGATTACCCTTGAGGAAGTTGTAGCAGGTTTTGCACAATGTTTATTAAAAAGATGTAAGAGAATTTTGTTTTCTCCACATGCAATTTAAATTTTAAGGTTTGATGCAAGGGCCTGTCATTAAAACAGGTTTCATTCAAGGAGGAATGTGTACACTCATATCTCTGGCATAGACTCATTAGATTGTTATGATGATAGAAATAATTAATCTTCTCTAAATAAATTATATCTTACAATAATTGTGTCAAAACAATTTAAAAAATTTACAGCTACACATATCCTAGGAGATCCTAAGAGGAGGAAAAAAAGATTTCTGACATTTCCAGGAAGAGAAAGAGATTTTGAGACTTTTAGGAGGTTGTACTCCCATTCAAGGGCCATCAGCCAATTTGTTTCTCTTACTTGATGTTACTTGCATTTTAATGAATGTGAACCTGTATTTATTATGTCATTCCAGGAGGCCATGACTTCTGCCAACTATGACAGATTTGCAACAGCGGTGTCAGGGGAGATCACTCAGCAGCTGGAGAAAGCTGTCACGAAAACAGCATTCAATAGGGTAATTCGGCATTTCTTTCTGTTGTTATGTAGAGCAGAAATTCAGTCATCCAGTCTTATCTTTTCAAAAGCAAAACTGCTCTCCTTTTTTTCTATAGTCAGTAATTTCATGTAAAGTGAATAGAATTTGCATAGTGACTTAGATGTTCTCCATATTCTCTAGGATGATATGTATGAAGAGATCTGTTCATGCCTCTGGGATCAGCATTATGGCATCCAGGACATTCCTATGTATTTCTGGTCCACTTACAGTGGAACATATTATGGCGACCATCGTTTGTTCCTTAGATAAGCAGTCACTTTAGGTAGATGGTTGCCTTACACAGGTTAACTTTCTGTGACAAGCATAAAAGAAACTCTTTTCCTTCTAGTTTCCAAGTTATCATAATCTTGATCGCAGGTTTGAGGCTGTCGCATAATACATTATATAAAGACATATGTATAGTTAAATCAGAAATAACCTAATTTTAAACCTATAATTGGCTGGAAACCACTGAATAGTCCAGTAAAAGGTTTCACATCAGCCAATTGATGTTGGCATTATACAGGATTTCTATTATGTATGATATAATTTGGACATGAAAATGAATGATTGTGACTGTGTTGCGCAGGTGATTGCCATATATGGAAGTCAAGAAATATAAGGAATATGAATGGTTTTCCCTAAAACCTTGTCATCATTGAAGGTGGTGATAACTTGCAGCTGGTCACCAGACTGATTTGACTGTACTGTATAAAAGCTATCCCAATCAAGTTCAGTGAGAGTACAATTTCCTTTACACCCACCCCTCTTTTTCCATCACTGTTTTTATACATTTATTTCCCAACCTTCCTACTCATCATATCTTCATCTGCTATGATATGAGCAAGACGTATAGATTTTATGTGGAACTCGCAAGACATGTTTATATGACAGTGACATTATTTTATGATCTATTAAAATATTTTTATCTCCAGTTGGGAGGTCTTCAGTTTGACAAGGAACTTCGGGCTCTGGTCGGTTACTTATCCTCTGTAACCACATGGACAGTGCGAGATAAGTTTGCAAGACTCACTCAGATGGCAACAATTCTGAACTTGGAGAGGGTAGGCATGCATGTTTAAGTCATGATTCACTTTTTTTTAAACCAGTAAGAAAGCATTATTGGAATGAATATACACTGGAACACATTGATTATGATATTCAGGGGACCTGAAAAATTACCGAGCATTAGTCAGTGATGAGGTTGGTGTCATTTGTTCATGTGTGTTGCACTGTTTAGTAGATGAGATAGCCAGAATGTGCAAGAAGAGAGGAGAAAAAGAGAAGACACTGATCCAGTCAGTTGTGAAAGAAGTCCGGGTCCTTTGTGTGGGATCTGATTTATTACTTGTGAGAATGACTGTGCTTTTATGAAGAAAAAAAAGCAGATAGATATTAGGAAACTCGGAAAGGTTTTGCAATGAGGATGTTCTCAGATAAATGAGAAGTGCTTTACCTAAAATGTATACAAGTACAGTATGTACAAAAAAAAAACCCAGACTGGCAATGTTTTGCTGTTTGGCTATTTTAGTAGTGTATCAGGATTTTTGCAACATACAAGTTTGAATTTTAATGTGAAGCCAGATATTTGTCTTCATCTTAACAGTAGTGCAAGTCTATAGTTATTGCTACAAAAGTTTCTTGTCAGTTGTGGATGGGAATGCCATTACAGCATTCTAGATAGCTCCTTAACTGCCTCATTCTCTGGCTTAAAACCCAAAAGTTTCTCTGCTAATTGTGCTAGTCTTCTGACTATAATAATGGATCACTCTTGAACTTTCTGAGTTTGCAGCTTCATTCCTCTTACTTTTATCCACATTCTCTTGAAACTTTGCAATAGATTATTGCCTCAGGAGCGTAGATTGGGACTTTTCTAGAGTTTTCTGTGGTTCAGATATGTTCAAAACATTTCTTTCCTTTGAATAAATTTGACATTGCATTAATTGAGATTGCCTCAAGGCAAGGTGGAATTCAGAATTAGGTTAACATACATTTTTTTCCAGGAATTTTGTACATAATGACCTTCTGACAGTTGTGATGGCCAGAGAGACGTTTGGATAATCATGTGAGTTTCATTGTGTTTTGTTTCTCTGCAGGTGTCAGAAATTATGGACTATTGGGGTCAGAATTCTGGACCTTTGACATGGCGACTAACCCCAACAGAAGTCAGACAGATTCTTGCTCTAAGGTAAAATCTGGTCCTTTCCTGGATTTTCTGATTTCCGCTATAATAATGATGAGGATTATAAATCTTGCATCCATTCAGTTCCAGATCATGTGACTTCATATTATTACCGCAGCACTCAATAATTTTCTCAACTTGCTGGAAAATAAACAGTGTGCTGATCACTGGCATTGAACTCACACCATTTTACAGACAAATTGACTTGGGAAAATGTGACTGAAATGCTTTCCCAAAGTGATCAAGAATTGAACCCATGAGCTTTCAAATTATAATCATTCTATTATGCTGCTCTAATGCTGAATACTTTGATTTATCAAAGATTTTACTGTGCACTTACTTTCCAAATTTTATAGAGTAGAAACATTATTAGAAACATAAAAAAAAAAAAGAGTTGTATACATGTAATGTGTTAATATTTGAGTATATAAAACTAAATAATTCATTGTCTTGTCCTATTTGATTAGTTTAAATAAGAGTGCTGTAAAAATGTTGCTGACTGACATTTCACCTGATATTTTCAATTTTACTTTTCAGGATTGACTTCCGCAGTGATGACATCAAACGCCTGAAATTATAATGTGTCCATTCCTGGAGGATAAATGAACAATGTAGACACTATAGCCTTGTCTTTCAAGCAGGAGCATCATACACTGGCACTGCATTCCAAGAGCGATCTAGTGAAGTGTTTGCATCTTTCTTTGATCTTACTATCAAATTATGCAAGAGACCCACTGTCTGGCAGGTGGGAGGGAATGTGTCCTATTTGGCAACACCAGCCTTTTGAGAATCATTCAGATACTAGTACAGTTAGCAAGCTGGCAAGACCAAGCTTTAAATGAAGACTCATTACTGTGCAGGTTTGTCTTCTGGATTTCATGCTGAACTGAACATTGGTGTCAACTGGGTTTGGCACATATTGTATTTACTTTCAAAATTTTGCAGTCAGTTTACTGCAGTGGTCTCTTTTTCTTATTTGTAATAATGTAATGTGGGTTTGAAGTACTTGTGGATTATTGTGGGACCTTGAACAGCAGTGAAATACTCATTGAACCTCCTGATGACCAATAATACTTTCATTGTTTACACTCTGGGACCAAGCAAAGGCGTCGTTACTGGAAATCCATTGTTACATTGCCACCAAAGCTAGAATAACATAATTTTGCAAAAGCTGTCAGTCAGAAAATTAAATAGGATAAGTAGTTTATTAATCTGCAGATCATTTGCGAGTTTAAGTAGAACTTTTTGTCTGTATGTTCCCTTGTTTCTATTCAATTTCAACAACATTGGAGATTTCTTGTGGAGTACCAGACTCTCTTAGAGGAAAGGCACCCAAATCAGTATCATGCTGTGGAGGATGCTGTTGGACCTGCACAGGACCAGCAGATTTACCATGAATGTAAACTAGAAGGCATGAAAGAGAACAAAGAAGAAGGAGGAAGTTTCTTGAACAACAGATTTTTTAACTTTCTATGAAAAGATAAATTTTGTTGCCTAGGTGATAGAATGTTATCATTAACCTTCAAATGTTTGTCTGCATGAGTTGGTCACTCAGACTTAGACTTAATTTTCAAAGTCACTGAAAACCAGCCATCCACGGTCATGAGGCATGCTTGGAGAAGCAGTCATTCCAGGACTTTGTGCATACTGCAGTGTTGGTACTGTGGGTAAATTATTAAATTGTGAAGGTTTTCTGTGCCATCTTGCTTGATGCCAAGCACTTTAATAAAAAGGATAACATGGTGGATTAGGGAGGTTACAGGTGATGGGCAGGAAAAAAAAAGTTTTTATTACATTAAGAAAGGTGAGATTTGGAGAGAGCTTTTTTAGCCCAACCAATGTATATCAGAAACAGTTGGCAAAACTTGTGGTGAGATTCAAGTGAATATATATTGATTTCAGTGTTTTATGGATAACAGGCAACACTGTTGTTCCATTTTTTTTTGTAATTTCAAATGTTGCATCCAGTGATAATCATCTGCCTGTTCACTCATGTCGCCATGTAAATTCCTACATTGTAAATATGTATAGAAATATTGTTAGCATAATTTAAAAATTCATTTTTTATTAATTTCTTCAGCAAGAAATTTCACATTGTGGGCAAAAAATAATAAACATAGATTTCAAACATGCAACATTTCTGGATGCTTTTGTCACTAGTACTGTCTGACTCTATCTGTGTCTCTCACATCAGTGATGGTCTGTAATTGGGAAGTGATCAGAGAAGACTCTGAGACCAGGGAAGTAAGATGTGGTGAATGAGAACAATAAAACAAATCACACTTAAGTGCTCACTGAACTTTGCCTCTGGCATGCCATGCCATAGCAAAAGCCTGTGATACTAAATTTCTGTGCCCTTATGTCAAAGCTGAATTGAGAAAATTTTTGATCCTCTGCCCATCTCAGTCTCTGGTCAATCTGTGCAGAGAAAAGGTACCATAACTGAAACATTCTCATGCGTGCTGTGTACTGGGCTTTAGATTGGAAATTGATAATTTCAATATTTTTAGAAGCTGATTGTCATGGTACCTGAAACTTCAGGCATCAGCCCCAAAGATAACTATTTAATTTGTTGTTATTTAAACCCAAGTGGCCAGATTCCCCAAAAAACCAGGAATTTTCATGACGATGCTCTGCCAAATTCCCAACAAACCGAGATGAAGCACACATACAGCTTAGAAACCCAGGCACACGGGGCTGCTCAACTCAGGGGGGTCAGAGCTCACCAGGCTAATCTAAAATGTTCATATTCATTCCATGTTTCATGTCGTACTTCCTGCACCAGATCCACTGGAAATGTCACTCTCATTTTTCAGTGACACAGAGTCCTTGCTATTAGACTGTTTCAGTATGTCTAAAAATTCTCGGAACATGGCCATTTTTTCTTGATGCATCTTCTCTATCCGGTCCATTCGTAGTTTTTCTTGCTTCCGTCGATCTTCATTCAAAACTCTTAACATGTGAAGAACTTGCCCAACATCACTCACATTATCGCTGAAGGATGGGGTGTACTTTTTCTTCTTGCTTAAAATCTGGTGAGAGTCAACATAAATAAAATCAAATGATTATGCAACCTATGGAGGAAACAAACTTCAATCTGCAACTGAGCTTAGAAAAGTTGCAAGAAAGCTAAATTTACTCTCATAGGGTATCCTAAAGCAGCACCAGTTCGGACTGTTTGAATTTTTCTAAAAACAGCAGGGGTCAGTATTTATTTGTTATGATAGTATGATATCTCATTTTTTAGACAACTCACAGGTAGACTGCAACACATTTATTACATAAAAAGCTTCATGAAACTAGTGCTACACCAAAACAGCTTCCTAATCTCAAAGTAAAAGTTGGCTGCGATTAGTCATTTGATCTTACTAAATTTGTTTAATAAAGGGACATCCTCTGAATTTCAAATAGACAGTTTTGAGTGGACATTCTGGACCTGTCTTGTGAATGGAGAATATTTTACATTCTCTTCAGCATTTGTACCTGTTATCACTTTCAGGCATAATCAAAAGGGGTAAATGTGACTACTATCAAGGGAAATAAACACAGACTGTTACACAATGTGCAGTGACACCTTGACTGACATGTCTGAGCTCACCATTTTAACTTTTATCTATGATTTTAAAGTTTTCATGAGGATCTAATTTTTGCGAATTCCATGGGCTGAGCTTAATTTGCTAAAACTACTTCCCATGAAAAAAAAGTAGTTCCGTTGTACAATTTCTCAAAGGACTTGCCAAAGGTTCATCTAAAAGGGATAGCAACTATTCTTCATTTTTTAGACAAAAAATCAACGATAGCTTATTTTTCTCTCAATGTTAAAATGTGATAAACAATTTGGTGATGTTAGGGCTAGAATATGCCAAAGATCTTTTTTAAAATTAATTGGCAGTTTTGTAATTTTACTGTGGATTACTCAGGACTTCTCTGCTCAAAAAACAGGAGACATTTTAATCAAGCATACACTATACATATTTACATCATCCAGAATTAGGAATGGTCTTGTCCTTACTTACTCTGTTAGCTATTTGTTCATCATGGGCTGGTTGGTTTTCAACAATAATCTGCAAAGAAAGTATTAATGGGATACTTGATATTTAGATCTACTGTACAGCACTTTATCCAGATGCATCAAGCATTATGTAGAACCATCAATATGTGCATATTTTTATTTTGTTAGTTCCTAAGGGGAAAACTTTAAATTTCATGTTATATAAAGCTATTATTACAGCATTTTTATACTTCTTAGGCTATAGTGCTATTCATTCAACTGCATCCCAGAGTATTCAGACATACATTTCTTGAATAAATCATTCATATTACAGTGGATCATCATGTTTAACGACATCGGTAACAACGACAACTCGGCAATAGCGAGAAAATTTAAAACCCCCATTTTTCCTGCTATGTAAACTATATAAAAAATTACTGTAATAGCGACCGCTGATAATCAAAACCCCGGTAACAGCGAGATAATTTTTGAGTGGACATAGCCGATTGTGATAACCTACTGGCTTCAGTACAGCCCTGTACTGTAAGTGTAACTTCGCCAGACGTCCACCGTCGGTCACTGTCAACACGCCTCGGTGTGCATCGTGACCGATCCCTCACTTAGCGCGCTTGCTTTGTCAGCCTAGGCTACACTGGCCGTACTAGCCTACACACGTGCTGCGCGATACACACGAGGCCTACTCACCATGTGACCACGACACGATCCTACACTCGCCGTATCGGTATCCACGCGGTCAGTCTGTTCACAGTCGTCGAAAACTCAAAAGATGATAAGTAAAGCCCTTCCCCTCAAGGAAAAAAGCGGTCTACTCTCTCCTCCAAAACAACCCGCAGATATAAAAAAAACATTGCTTTTTTTCTTCTTTGCCCTCTCCCTCCCCCAACCCACTCCTCCCCCCCTTTCCCCACCCCAAAAAAGTAGGCCTAGTTCTCTTTCCTTCCCCACCCCTCCCCAAACGAACAGCAAAAACTTCGTCGAACATTGGTTGTCCCAGTAAAATACGAAAGTAGCCTTGCAAAAACGTTTATAGGCCTATTCTTCACATTGTTATTTCCCCTTTTCAGTGGCTTACACTCCTTACTGGAATAGCGAGACCTCGGAAATAACGAGAGATTTTTATTAGAACATTGAATCTCGTTACAACCGAGTTTCACTGTAATATTAAACATAAAGTCTGCATTCCTTCAAGAGGTAAGGCTATTTAAAAATTGTATTTGTTAATACCCTTACATTATTTCAAAATCACTTAGAGTGCACATACTGAATTAAAAAAAAAACAACTTGGAGTGTCATGTTCTCTGTTTTTCTCTTATCTCAATTCACACAACAACATGTCAACTCAACCAGTTTAATATCATTTCTGTGTTATTGTGAGAGATAACCAGACGTCATTGCATCAGCGTAGCAAAACATCATACCTTACCCAGGGATGAATTCTTGGATAATAGAGAATGATTTATTTCTGAAAACAATGCCATTCCCTTGTGTCAGAGGAATCACCACTTGGGCAAAAATAATGAGTCAATGTTTTATATTATAATATTTTCTCTCTGTGTTGTATACACTGAATGCTATTAGAAAATATCCAGTATTTCCATGATGACCACTCATAAACAAATAGCATACCATCAATATCCCATCATTCTCTGCACAACTATTTCATTAATATTGTCATTATCATCATCAGTATCCTTGTTCATGTACAAAACATGTCTGTATAAAGTGTGTTCACTTATATTTGCTCATACAGAAAGTTCAGAGAATTTTCATAACAAGTCAGTGCATTTCTGCAAACTAAAACATCTTTTAAAATGATACATCAATACTATATTATGGCCTTTTGTTGAGATTCTTTATTTGGCAACCTTCTACCACACTGATAACATGTTCATTCATGAATGGATGACAAATCAAAGTTGTTCTTACTGTTTTGGTCCCTTCTGATGACGATGATGCAGATGTAGAAGTACTGGATGTTGGTAAACTGTCTACTTCTAGAGGTCTCTTTAAGGAGGCTGGTAACTGGGTGGTCACCATAGCAATGGTTTTTTGTTGAAATGAACTGCTGCTGTTATTAAGGACGGACTTGAAAGATATCTGGCCAGTAGCAGGACTCTGACTTGGGTAAGGGGATGTGTACTCATAGACAGTGGAGAGTTCATTGTAAAATGGACACCTGCAAAAGATAAAAATTATAATTTTGCCTTTACACTGTTTTCACAAACTGCTTAGTGTATAAATCATTGGCAGAGAAATTAATACCAAAGACCCTCACAGGTTTAGGAGGGCTGCATACATTCATTTCCCAGTGCTGATCTGGTACAAAAGGATAACAAAGGCTGAGATTATTTAACTCTGGGAATGAAAGTTAAATCTAACTGCAGTATAAGGAAACATTCAGAAAATAAAATTTTTGTCTATTTGGGTTTTGTTGTCCACGTTTTGATTTTTGATATTGAAGTCACCATACTCCATTTTTGATAACCAAACCTTTACTCATTACCAACTATTGTGACTCAAATTGAGGAGAGTGGCATTTGTCTTATGTTTTATTTACTGCCTTAAAAAATGTAAAGTACTTTTCCACATCTGCCAAATGTGAGTATGTTTAGTTCTTTATCTATTGTGACACAGAGCAAAGTAGACTCCACTTAAACTTCTGCTTAACCATTTTTCATAAAATAATACTGTATGTATTTATGTCAGTGTCACTCGGTTTAATTGCAACTTCTTTAACACAACCTTTTCAATGCTCCCATGAAGTTGCAATTATGTGGAGCAGTTGCTCTGTTATTCTAAAAATCCTGTTCATTGAATGTGTTCAAAGAATGTGAAATTACATTCTAGTGGTGAGCAAGTATTCAGCATGTCCACATCTTACTCACTTTCTTTGAAGAATGTGACCATGTCTAGCATTGTAGTCCACTGTGTCTCTATACTTCTTTGTTATGGCCTTCCACTTGTTCTCCACCTGAATCCATGAGTACATATAGCCCTCCTTCTGCATGCACATGGCAACCATCTCCCACACCTGTCAAAGAGTAGGTAAAGGCATGGAATGATTTTCAAAAGGACAACCAGTAAGCTCAGAGGGTGGGATGACTGTAAAGGAGGAGACAGACAGGGTCGTATTTCATGCTTTAACTTCACATTAGAAAACAGGAGATAGTGTATGCAGAGAACTGTTTTCATATTTTGACTACATACCTAACTTAACACAACAAAATACTGAAGTGCTACTTTAAATTCACAACTTTAAAGTAGTAGTAAGGAATGGTAAGAAGAGAAAAGGCGAACAACAAGGATGTAATGAAGAACATGCAATGGTTAGAAAATGTTTATCTTTCAGATGTCAGACAGATCATCATCAATGGTTTATGAGAAAAAGAGCAATGGTGTTTAGTTTACAAGTGTTTTATGTCTGCTTTGCAAAATACTGGGACCCCTATTAGGGGCAGGGTAGGATTAGAGAAGAGAAAGCACCCTCTGGAGATTCCTTGGACAATATGTTGGGATTCACTCTTTCCTACTTACTTCACTTCTAGCCCTAATTCTGCCCTTAACCTTAACCCTAACCCAAGCACACTTTGAGAGAGTCTTAGGATTTTACTCGTAAACATAGAATGTACTGTATAACATGTGAGATGACAAAATGGGTGAATAAAAATATGCATTCATGCAAACATTCTTATTTAATGAAATCCATTGGACCCTATACACTACTTTGTATTTTAATTTTCCTTCTTATTTTTGTAATATTCTTAGGATGATCATGTTGGAACTTGGTGAGTGTTTTGTAAAAGTACTGGTTTTCAAGTCTTCATATTAAATTTATTCAAATCTGGGTCCCTCTGAACCATCACTTTGCCTCTACCACTCCTGGATCACTGAAAGCATCTCTTAAAAAACATTGTATTGCCATGACTCACCGACTTTTTTTTGTAATGTGGGTCATCAAATAGATGTTGATGTTCCTTGTGAAGTTGTATCATCTTCAGAACTGCTGCTTTGCTCCACCCAACAGTTCCTGATGATGGTGTGCCTGTTTGCTGGGAGTTGTTACTTATGCCCAAATCATCTTCACCAACCACCAAAGCTGTGATTTCTTTTTCTTCCATTTCTGTTCCCTGTAGAGCCTCAGACAGCTCTCCTTTAGTCTGTATAGTCAATGTTGTTCCCGTTCCACCATTCTCGGGAGGTGTTATCATTACGTAGGTAGTATGACAATCAACATTTGATGAAGTTGTGGCTGAGACTGAAGCACTACTTGAACAATTCACACCCTGGTCCACTGGAAACATCTCACTTTGCATCTATGACCAGTGGATTCTGTGGGCATAATAATGATAAGAAAAACCAAAACACACAAGGTGAGGTTATTTAACTGAAACATGACATGAAACTGTTGTGCTCTCTCCTTGATGCATGTTGTACTCTTTTTGTTCGGAAAAATACTGTATTAATGACTATTATTGTGGAAAAATTCTAATTCCAGCAACCAAATGCTGCTGTCCATTTATAAAGATAAACACACAGAGAAGGATGACAATATAAAGATCAACAAACAGAGAAGGATGACTTTAACTTTAATATGATGACAAGAATGACCATCCTTAAAGGAAAGGTCGTAAGTCTTACATATTATGTAAAACCAAGTGACACCCTGTTATTCAAATAAAACAATCTTTTAAGTGTCTGTCACCATGATGTAATGCCTCTGCCCGCCCGAACCAATCCACACAGCGATATTATGCAAAATCTAAATCCTTTACCCACTCTGCATATGGCAGCCATGTGCTGATGTCAAATACACGTCAAAAATGTCAAAAATACTCGCACGGTCAAGCTGTCTAGCCAGTACTCTGCGAACGAGTGATATTAAATCGGTACAAATCTTTTATTCCCGTGCAAGCAGCAGATGTGTCAAACAAAATTATGCATAAGCAATAAAATGCAGAATACTTTATCTGACTTACACAATTGAACTTAACTTTTGAATTTGGATGGCCAGAAGGTTACCTGAAAACTGAATATATTGTCTGTCAGATAGACGTGTGTGCTGCTGCTGGAACTTAGGTGACGTCTTCATTGTTGTCACAAACCTGTTACTCGGGCAAGGGAAATAACTCTTGATGCAAGGGCCAAATCCCAGTCACTTGAGCCTCCTTATTGTGTCATAATAGGTATCCCAAACCACCCAGTACTGTGGGTGAAAAATTTCCCGACAGTGACTATTTTGGTCACTTTGATATAAAAATTTTACTGTCTTCCTGTTATTTCATCTGCATAAAACTTATATCACAATAATTATAGACTTTTTCTTTTTCATATAATATGGTGTTTTCTGTTTGTGGCTAATAACACTACAGTATTTGCAACGATCGATTGAAAAAGACCACGAATCGGCAAAAACAGCGATTGTTTTCTATCCCGGTTTTACCATGTGTTACAGTAAGTTACACAAATCGCACGGCACTCGCGGCACTTCAACGTACACACATGAAATGCATATCAAAATAACGGGAATTGAATGACCTTTCTGATGGTGTGCAAAACATAGGGGTCAGTGTAGATGAAAATGACGAAATACCTGGTTCAAAAATGGTCTGTTTCTTTCATCAAATAAATCCCTCTTCACTACTGCTAAATCGTTCTAACATGGTACCAGTGAAAAGCTCATTCAAAGTAGGCTATAATAGTATAATATGTAAATTTTGATCTGATTGGTCAACGCGCCGCGATTGGCTTAGCATTTTCACTGTATTACTCCTTCTGGCAATACTATCTCTACACCCAAAATTTAAGTGTAGAAGCAAAATGTTAGCTTTACTAGAATCAGCATGAAGGATTCTATAAGTGTACCAAATTTCATGTAGATATCTTTGAAAATAAAGATTTTATGGACTTTCGAATTTTACCTGTTTCGGGGGTATTTTCTTCCCATGTGCAAAATTTGATGAAAGACCGATATTGAAGACCAATAACTCAAAGATTGATTATGCCACATGGCTAAAAAAAAAATAAGTATTATCTGTACATACAGCTTTAAGAAGGCAATAAGTTTTGATCCTCTATCTCTACAACTTTTCAAGTTTCAGGATCTCAAAAATGGCAGTTTTAACATCAAAGTACCAAATATTTATGTATTGCTAATGCATTAGGTCATTTTCACAGTCCTGTAGTTTTTGGAATATTCTGTAAGCTTGTTATTTATGTTATGCATAGACAGGGTGTTATATTACAATAAAAATGTGTTACCTGGGGTATGAATTGCTATTTTTAGAAATTGCATGCATGCAAATGTTGGAATACGCGCCCTGGCACGCAAGTCCCTTTTTTTTAAAAGCCCAGCAAGATTTTAAAACTTCATATTTCGTTTAGTTTTTGACCAAATGAGAAGATCTTGGTATCATTTTTTTTCGTCTCATCAAGCTCTGTATGAATATACAAACTAATTTTACATTGGATCAATTTTCAAAATTGGTTTGGGATACCTAGTCATAAAATGCAAGCGCGCCATAACTGAATGATGCTCTTTTTCTTACGAAATTGGTTGAATGGACACTATATAACTGTCTCAGAGAGAAAAAGTACTGGAAAAGGGGAAATTATTTTTGACATGTATGGTAACCTTTAATCAGCACTGACAGTAGACTAGATCTAGATGTAAGAATGTCTGGCTGACTGGTGGCGTGGCCAGTGGGGGAGAGGTGGGTGGCCATAACGTTACAGGTATTTATTATGCCCCTGGTGAGGCTAGGCGATGACCATTATATAGAAAGTAACAGTATATTAATATGTTCAACTTTCTAACCTACGGCCTATTAAACAAGTGCACTGATCTAGGTCGTCTAGATAGTGATTGATGCCAATGAAACCAGTTTCAGTTCACTTTGTTTTGATCCACACGAGCGTCTCCTCGTTGGAAAAGTACTGTGTTGATCGCCGAGTCCCAAATCATCATAATACTTAAATAATGAGGAAACTGACGATCTCCATCTCTGAATGAGCAGATTTACCGTATGTATCAGTATACACAGAGGATAAAGCATTCAGAATCCTAGATTCCAACCCTATCGGGCAAATAAACCGGAAATGTAACTAATAGAAAATGCTACTTCCGGTTCTATTAGCAGAGTACTTTCGTTTTCATGTTCGCTTGCGTTTGCCCTAATGTGATAGAGGGAAGTGATCAGGAGTTGTCACATATTATACGCGGTAACGAGAGATGCTGCTTCAAAACCGGTAGTTTATGGAGATTATAATAGTTTCTGTGACTGATTCAGCTTGATGTGTTCCAAGGACACTGTTTATCTTCGGATGGCTTTCTAACCAATCAGATATCGCCTAGTATGTTGATACTCTGACGTCATAACAAGGGTGGTAGATGCATAAAATGGCCGATCGTAGGATACGTTTCATCAGTCTTGCTTATCTATAGCCCGTCTACAGTGTTCAGGATATTCCTCCAGCGACAAATAAGGGTAAGTTGCTCACACAGGCCGTAGGCAATGTTCTAATACTTTAGAGGTTAAGTTGTAGATATATTCTAGATGTTTTCTCCTCAAGTCACGGAACTTTTCCCATCATTATCATCAGTAGACTTCAATACTTCATTAGCTGTCAGTGCAGTTGTCGGCGTCGTAAGACATGGTTTGTCATTGGTTGTCAGTCACTGCAGATAAGCGAGATAAGAGCAAGAGAAACAAAAATTGTTCACGTCTAGAGAAGAGAACCTTTCTAGATCAAAATATATTCTATCGGTGTAGATAGAATAGTCTAGAGATCTCGAATCTGACAAGGAGATTCCTTCGACTGATGCTCCGCCTCGACAGGTATTAATTAACGGAGTGGCTATCCGCACAATTGTACGAATAACTCACACTGGNGTTTTCTGATTCTATAGGCACTATTATTCATTAAAATTGCATATCAAAATGCCAGGTGCTGTTGGCATCTTCATACCTATAATTATTCAAACAATTGTACGAATAACCAGTTATAGTTATTCGAACAATTGTACGAATAACCAGTTACAGTTATTCAAACAATTGTACAAATAACCGCGTCCATTAATTAATAGATGTCTTTATTAGTCTAGTTAGTCTGGACTATACTGGGTTAGTACTAGACTAGTAGTTTTTTAAGCCTTTGATCCCTTATGACACAGACTACATAGTCTAGAGTGTAGACCTATTGCAGCAACAGCACTTACACTTCTAGTCTAGTGCTGAGCAGTCAGCAATGGCTTATTTATTATTTATAGCAATCTAGTCTAGCTTCTTGTTCCTGACATCCCTGCCAGCATCATGTTCCTGACATCCATCCCAGGTGATCTTCATTCCCTGATTAATTTTATAATCTTGTCTACAGTTGGAAGATTCAGGGAAGGGCAGTGATGCCACGGCAGTGTACACATTAGGTTAGATCTAATAAATGGGATAAAAAAAGAAAATAATCGTATGTTCCATGTTCACGTCATCAGCAGGGTTCTACTTGTTTGTTGGATTTTAAGTTTCTTCTTCCTAAGATTCACTGAATTGATCAAAATCAACACTTAATAAGACAAGTCATGGGTTTCGTTCATTTCACTTTTCCATCCAGATATTTAAGTAGTGTATTTAGAAGTAGGATGCCACAACAAATTATTGATAGACGGTAGACCTGCAGAATGACTTGTCTGTATTTGAAAAAAAAAATGCCACGAGATATATGCACAGCAATTTATAAAGTTTTATGTAATGTATTGTACTTGTAGCATTGTTAGGATTTAAATTGGGTCTTTAGAATAGGATGCAGGGAGTTTACAGTTTACAGTGCATCTGACTTAGTGGAGTCTTTTTATTTTTTTTTTTAATTGCTATCCTGACAAATAACCTTAATTTGCTTTCCTTACCAGGTGCTGAAGCATTCACTCTATAGATAGATAGTTGCAGTGAGAGAGTGACTTAGCTGAGAAGCAGTGAAAGGAAGTACTAACTCAGCTGGCCTTGATAATATTCTTCTCTTCTTGTGTGCAATAAGAGACTGAGAGAAGGGCGTATTGTGAACTAAGTCATTATCTCTGGAAAGCTGTCCAACATTTGTGAAGATGGAACTTCCTGGAGATATGCCAGTGACTTTGGTCATTAAGGCGCCAAACCAGCGTATGGCTGACCAGACTGTTGACTGCATGCTGGGATGGACAATCAAGAAATTGAAACAGCATTTAGAAACTGTTTATCCAAGTAAACCTGTAAGTCTCTGTGATTTGTGTTTGAAATGGTGTATGTACTCCGTCTGCTTGAGAATGTTTTATTACAATTTTCTCATTTGACATACCTTATACTAGATTGTTCATACAATATGTATGGCCCTTTAAGCATTACATCCCAAGTTATTAGCATTGGTTTAAGGAGTAGAAGTGCTCCGCTTAGGAGCATGATTGTGTTGGTAAATTTTTAAACTTTACTGGTCTTGACAGATCATATAAAGTATTATGATTGTGGTTAGTTTATTTTTTTTATGTAGTTTAAATATTCTCAGTATTTCTCCAGGTCATATGACTATAAGAGTTCAGGGCAACATCTTTCCTCCCCCTTTCGCTCTCCTCTGTCATAAATTTGGGTGAGAGGTTTGTAAATTTTGAGGGGCGGATAGATTTTCCTCAATTCAGTCCAGGTTTTGGGAAAGAAATAATGGGGAATTGGTGCATGTTCGATAAATTTGTTTTAGGGGATTGTGAATTTTGACGGGCAAATTGTCCAATCGCACAGCCTTGTGAGATATCACATTGTATTCTGGTATTTTTAAGTTTCATATTTTGAACTCCGTGAATAAGAATTCAACTGAGTGCATGACAGTTCATTGCGTGGAGTTTTTAAATGTAGAAGATCTTTTTAATCCTCTGTGTTCTTTATGTCAGACATGTTATATCAGGAGACTAGTGGCCTGTATAAATGGTCCTGTGTGCTTCAGGTTCTCTACTGTCTCAAGCAGGTTCGACTAAAGGGCTGTGCCTTCATGCCTGTGAATTTGCCGCTGTTGGTTATACTGCAGAGGATCAAAAATGATATTTAGATACCAGCATTTACTTCTGTGAAAATCTTGGCTTGAACTTACTCATTTACAGCTGTTCATACATTTTTGTCTTTTGTCTAGAAACACAATGAACAGCGACTGATTTACTCAGGAAGGCTACTCCAGGATCATCTTACTCTTAAAGAAATCCTTCGCCAGGTGGGTATCAGCTGTAGAGGTGTGGCTCTTTAATCCCACAGCCCTGTGTTCCCATAGCCTTATGCTTCCATGACCCTGTGTCAGTGTCCCATGACTGCATGTTTTATCAAAATGTATATTGGTATGTTGAACAATGTAAGACACTCGTCACTGTGATAGGACATTTTACACCCTTAACTGGCCATATTTTGGCCTACCTGATCAATTAGGTATCCTGGTCTAAATTTTATCAGATTAGCAATATTTTCATCTTATCAGCTTCATTATAATTATTTTTAGACCAATCATTAAATTGTTGCTGTCATGATAGGCATTCTCAGCTTCTGTAATATGGAAGAAATAAAGCATCAGCAACCTCCCTTAGTAGATTATGAAGAAAGTTTTAGGTTGAAGTTAGTCAGGATCACTGCTTACCTTAGTTTGCAGTAGTTTAGTAGAATTTCAGGGAAAATAAATTCATGACAAGTCTACAGGTCTGAATTTAATCTAAGCTGTTCATGTTGAAGCCCAGTTCATGATCCAGTTCACGATGAATACGTTAAAAGTTAACGCTATAATTGCCAAGATTTTTGAATCGGGCATTGACACATTGTTATGTTTTGTTACTACATCTTTGTATGGGTTTGTTTCATGTTATGTAGCGTTAATTTCACAACACTTTATCCCTATAACATTTCAGTATGATGATGCTGAACTTTCAAGCAAGCATACAGTCCACCTAGTGTGTTCATCTATCTCTGACTCTACTTCATCATTCACTTCCAAAAATATCAACACAAATTCGGTAAGTTGTCCATATAGCATTCATGGACCCAGATAGGTTGCAAGTTGCTGTTGAATTAAATTTTGTGAAATCAAGGTTTAGGAGCTAAGTGGGCCTTAGGGTTCATCTTTATCATTTTATCTCAGGTAATAATTTTATATCTGATGTTTATCTTTCAAGAAGGCCTAGTTGCTATATTATTCAAATGCTTTGAGGCAGATCAATCCCTCTGTCATTAGCATATCAGATTGCCCAAGGTAGATGATTTGTGTGCATTGTGGATATGCGCTGGCCTCAGGTTTATGGGAAGGACGGGTGAGGGGAAGAAGATTGCAAATAAAGTTTAAGGGGATAGGGACAATGTAAACTTATTCAGAAATTTTAAAATAAAGTCAGTGATGACTAAATAATCACAATTTTTTTCAAAACCAAATTGACAATGTCAATTCTCAAAAAGCTTGTAGTGCATTTAAAAAACAAAACACCTGAAGCTGTAGATGAGGCATCAGACGCTTAGAACTGTAACCCAGTCTTGTTCATAGCTTGCTGTACTCTCATAATGCTACACTTTAATTAGGTCTAGTCAAATGCTACGCTTTAATTAGGTCTAGTCAAAAACATTACCTCAAGTTTAAAACCTCATAATTGTGTCATAGAAAAGAATGGACTAACACAATTTTGATAGAATGGCAGTGAAAACCACTGTGTTGTCAGAAATCAACACTAGCTGTTAATATTTACATTGTTTTGGTATCACATTTCATCAAACTATGTTGCTTAAATTTTATGAAACAACCAGTTTAAAATAAGATTTTCCCATGACTGAGGTGGTATAGATTTAAAATGCTAATCCCTGTTTGAGATAAAGATCATCCTTCGGCTTTAAGACTTTTACCCTCTCAAGTTTTAGAGATGATTTCTGCATTAACATTTCAAATATATACATTTCATCTTCAATTTGCAATGACTATGAGGTAAATAGGATGTAAGGTCTAACAGGATGCAAGTGTTTTTACTATTGTTTAGGAAAAATGACAGTTCTTTAAATATGCACCAATGGCAGCCTTAATTGTTATCCTAGATTTTTAAATAAGATGTATTAAAACATTAGGTTTCTAGGATTCCATTTACATTGTGGAGACAACAGTGTTTTAAGCATGTAAATGCAAAGTTCACTTAATATGCAGATAATCTTGTCTGGCCTTCAAAGACCCATCATGGGAGAAAGTTGCATTATTATTCAGCTCAGTCATGAAAAGCAGTACAGTATTGATTAGCTTTTATGACTACGTGTTAACCAGGCAACAGATGTCTCCACTCAGAATTTTCTCTGTTCTTTATGGGCCAGACCAGTGGATTATAGACATTTATTGATCAGAAGATTGTGGTAACCTCCAGCACAGCTGGTGTTACTAAAGCTCAGAGTGTATACTGTATATTTATGCAAATTGATTACATAGAAATTATTTTGTAAATTATTATACAATAATTTCTTCTGCATAAATGATAGTCTGTGGCTTCAATTGTGATGGGTGGAATCAAGTGGAAAATAGTATTGAGGACAAGCTGATTGCAGAGAGGCACACTGAGGGCTCGCATTGTGCAGACTGAATGTGTTTTTAAGTGAATTGGTTTTCTGCCACCGTTGTAGTTTGAACCAAAGCAAAGCTTAACTTAAAAACAGTAAGAATTACATTCAGAAAAGGTTGGTATGTTGAGAAGAGGAGATAGTGAGTAAGATTTTATAATTATTAATTGACAGTCGATAGTGGAAAACATTGAATGTCAGAACAGTTTCAAAGTAAATTTGGAACAATAGTTGCAGAGCAAACATTTTTCAAAAGGTGTTTAAATATCAATTTTTACATTTAATGAGAGATAGATTTGAAACAGTTATAGTGAGGGAAAAGAGATTTGAGCAAGACAAAGCATGGCACATCTGTTAAGACCTCTGGGTCTGGTCAGGAGGTATTGTCTGAGCTCTTGCAGTGACAAAAAGAAAAATCCCCAATGATTATAGATCATGATGTTATTTTACATGCACCGTGGCATAGATCATGATGTTATTTTACATGCACCGTGGCAACCTCAGTATGTTGAGAAGTAGTAGTTTAATGTATCACCTTCATACTAAAAGATAATAAGAACAGCTTGTCATTTTTATAGTCAGATGATGCTAGCCTTTAGTGCAAGTCACTCTGATTTGGTCAGCAGTGGCATACATAAATGTATACTTTGTAAATGGATCTTTTTTTCTCGAGCATTTAAGGAGGAATTCGAAATAATACTCTTTAATTGTTTCCAAGACCCATGGACTAGTATTTGGCACATATTTCAAACACTGTTATACATGAGAATATTTTTTTTCTTTATGAAGTGATATGGAGATCGTAAGCCTTGTTTTCAGTTATTTCATATTTTCTTTCCACTTTTCAAAGCAGACCCAACCAGTCACGTCATCCACATCACAAGGAAATCCTCCTTCAAGTGCTAGTAATACAGCCACCATGGCTAGTGGCCAAGGTGAAGGACTCCGTTACCGAGGTCAGGGTCAGCTTCCTGACATGCCCACTACTCCAGTGACTAGCAGGTGTGGCAGATTTTTTTAGATTTACGCTACTGCAATTTTAAGTTGTTATACCTCACAGTCTACTTCACTTAACCATTATCTGGATAATCATAATCTGCTTCCCCCATAATCATATTTTCTGTTTAACAGGATGCTATATTTCTTCTTAGAAGTAACTAGTTAGTCTTTTAATGGTAGATCTGATTACAGTGGTATTGAACTTTTAGTTGCAAATGAAATTGCTCATTGTTATTCTTAGTTCTAAAGGTATCTTTCACAAATCTTTTCGCCACTTCACTGATGTAGTTGACTCCACTTGTTTGTGTTTGGGATAATCTCAATGTCCGCTTAATCACATTTTCTATGTAAGAAAATGCTATATTTCTATGTAAAGTCACTGGATAATCACAACTCCTTTTAATTGCAATTTTTTCCAAGCTCCTAAAGAGCCGCCATTAAGTAACTGTGATATATTTTTAGACATCAGACTTAAAACACAATGATGGAAACTTCAGATCTGGACTCATCCTGTAGAAATGAAAATTGTTGAGTCGTACTGTATAAGATAATTTATAACATGATCACCACTGAATTATAGGGGGAAGAAGGACTTGAATGGAGCTGTGCATATGCTAGATGTGTGTGAATGATGATTGGTTTTGTGATTGTCATTATAGTAAAACCTGTCCAACCATGAATGAAGATGAGTGGCTGATGTCTCATATTTGTGTAATGTACTATGTAAATTGAATGCTTTTGGCCTAGTGCCTATAATGAACTGAGCGGAACTGAACATTTTGTTTTCAGTACCTACACAACTTACCCCATGTATCCGCCTGGTGTAGTAGGAGGGGACACTGCAGCCGGCTATCCTGGCTATCCAGTCACTCCTGAACAGTATGCCTGGATGATGCACCAACAGCAGATCTACTCACAGTATATGATGCAGTACATGCAGTAGTAAGTATTGAAAGGAAATGATAAGAGCAGAGGGGGGGAGGCAGTGATGTAGATCTAACTATCTGGCAACTGTCACTGATTCGCATAAGGGTTTAAGCACTGTCATTCTTTATACTATTCCATGAATAGATTGATCACCTCAGGTGCAAATGATGGTTATCTGTGCCATCATTAAGGATGAAGCAACTGTGTGATTTGAGGCTAATGTAACATGTTTACTTATAGCATAGAGATGGATCTTACATCCTATGTCATGCCAGGACAAATGTGATTTAGGGCAGGAAACAATTTGTCCCCTCAGTTTACAATGTTGTACATCCTTTGGTGTAATTGTGGATCTCCCAAGGTGTATTTCAGATGGTATTAGGAGTGGGGATAGGAAGGAAATAGAGCCTTATCAGTCTGTTATCTAGTAATCCTCTTGTCTTTTTAATCTTACTTCTAACCTAATGTTTACTCTTGACCCTTACCCAAACACACCAAGAACAACAACTAATAATTTGCACAGAATGTGATCCAAGTAATGGTTCAGTTGCACTAACCTTATTCCGATATTCTCATATCCTATTACTTTCCTTTACAGCTACCAAAGTCACTACAACCTAGGCCAGTCTTTCAGCCCCCAGATGCCATCTTCACCCTTTTTACAACAGCCTATTGGAGATGCTTCATTTTCGCCCCCACAACAACAGCAACAGCAGCAGGCACAACCACAAGCTGCAGCAGCCAACAATGGTGCTGGAGGTGCGGCCGGTGGTGCTGCTGCAAGACAAAATGTAAGAATGAATGCACAGGGAGGAATGGAGGAGGATGATGAAGACGAGGGAGAGCCAAGGGATTGGTTGCATCATACATACTTCTTCATGCGCTTCCTCACATTCATGGGCATCTTGTTCTTCTACTCTACTTTGACGAGGTTCTTGATCGTGTTCACCGGCTCATTTGCAATCTATGTGTGAGTATCTTCAGTTTTTAACACCTTTTGCTTGTACAGCAAGACCTCACAAACTCAAACTCGTACGACCAAGGGACCAGTTTATAATTTTGAGCGTGTGAAGTTTTTAAATTCTGGAAGAAGATATGATAGACATATATAGACATAGACGAAGATATGATAGACATGTATGTACTGAAGAACTTGGTTTTAATGGGGTGGTCGGTGTTTTCAAAAGTCATTATAATCTTGCTTCATTATTTCTGATTTGGAGTATTACGGTAAGGGAATCGGCGCTGATATAATGTATGATAGCCTGGGTTAAAACACAGAGTAAGGCCTGCTATTAGGAACAGGTCTGAACCCCATGATATGATTTCAGTCACTGCCTACTAATTCAGAGGAACAATTATTTTAGCATGGTTTCATGGATGCATCAGCTGTCAAATTATACGTCATGCGAAGGTCTTTACTGTGGTTGAGGTAGTTATGCAGGAATAGCTAGATTTTTGTTCTTTCAGGCCTGTTGTAAAAAGGCCATGTTAACAGTCATCTAGCTAGCTCCTTATAATAAGGCTGTTACAAATGGGTTCCTCTGTAGTCGAATCCAAAATGAAAGCCACTGTAACAGAGCGGCCAACGAAGCCATTGTAACAGACCATATCAGCCAGTCATATTCCTCTGACAGTGGAAAAGTGAGAAGCCGAAGTAATGGTTGCTGGATGTGGCTTGCAATGCCGAAATGATCATGCATGCATAAGTAGTCCATTCATAGAGATTATCTACAATTTAGGAAGTTTGACGTGAACATAGATGTGAATTGCAGAAAATGACGTCGTGAAGAGCTTGTAGCAGTATGCTAGAAATCACTTTCAGGCAGTCTTCTTACAGATGTCTGTGTATGTTGTAAGCTCCTTTAGAAACTGAGAGTGTTACTGAATAGTCTGGCCTGCTGGTTTTATAACAGTGAGGAGGTGAGTTCTTGGATATGAGACTTGCAGGCCTCAACTTAATTTTTAAAAATTTTTTTTCATTTTACTTTATTTCATCATTATTATTGTTTCTTCCAGCCTCCAGAAACTGAGGAAATACATGCAGAGGGTTCAGCGAGAACAAGAACAGCAGCAGCAGCAGCAGCAAGAGCAGAACCAACCACAACAACAAAATGAACAAGGAGACCAACAACAGCCACAAGAGCAGACTTCCACAGAAGAAGGCAGTGAAGGGGTGAGTTGTGTTTTAAAGTTTTTGAGTTTTACTTTCTTCATGTTTTGTATGTAAAAATGATAAAAGAGAAGAACTTTAATTCAAAACTCGGAGAGGTAACTCTTCATGGATTTCTTAAGGAAGTTTGTTGTGGACGATTCTTATACCAGCTACAGTATGTATTTTCTTTAACCCATTCTCATGCTTGATAGCCAAATTATGCCGTTATTACACACTGGCATACTGTCACATTGCCGTCAATATACAGTGAGCATTGTAGTGTCAGGGTGGTATCAATAGAAAGTACAAAAAATAAAAGTCAAGTTTCCCCACAAGATCTCATGGAACTCTCACCCAAGTCAAATATAGTGGCAGTGCCCAGTGTTAGTTTCATTTCAGTAGGTTTTTGTTTTCTTTGGTCCTAGGCTCTGAAAGATAGGAAAATTCTGGATATTTTTAAAAACATATTTTTGCTGTTATGGGGTATTATTTATACAGAGTTATCTTCCTTGTTGTTGGTTAATGAAATTGGCTGACTATTGTGAAATGGGGGAGAATTGATTGGATTATAGGGTCGTAAGGAAAAGATAGAACCAGCAAAATTAGAATTCCAAATGTCTTAAAGGGCTTTGTACTACAGCTTACCCGTTGCACCCATCATCCATACAGTCTCCAGATGAATTAATTTCATCCAAATGAGTTTACAGTACTTAAATTTCTAAACAGCATAGATTGGTTTATGCATCTTTCTACCTTTACTGCCATCAGTGGGCTGTCATCTTATTTATATGAGACTCTATTTTAATGTCAGATTTACCTGTTAAATTAAAAAATATCTTTTTGGTTTTTTTCTGATACAGAGTACTTCAGAAGAAAGTTCAGCGCCCGATACCGGAACAACAGAAACCAATCAGCAACAGCCAGAAGAGGAGCAGAGCCGCATCACTCGGACTTGCATGTTTATTTGCAATACAGTTCAGACTTTTTTCACTTCCTTGCTGCCGACGCCACCAGATCTGTTGGAACCAAACTAGATCTAGACCCCATTCTGTGATTGATACTTCTGCACGAACTGATGCATCATTTCTCCTCAGGAGAGTTGGAAATTCAGAACTTGTGCTGTATATGTGAAACTAAAGACACGAGGAACATTAGCTGGTCATCCAGCAGATTTGTGATTCTTTACTTGTGATATTTACAGCATGTCTGTGCAAATGTGGAGATGAAAGTTGCCACTGGAACTATACCATACCAGAGGCATCAAGAACTGGCATAGGCATATTCATCAAACTGATTTTTAGGGTTCCTCACACATTTTCAGTATGTGCTTCCATGGTTTTGTGCAGGATTGTAAACTTTCACTTCATAATAATAACAACAACAGCTACATGGTGCATGTTGACTCACTGATATGGTCTATATTTAGGGAAAGCCTGCCGTTAGGACTTCACTGCACAACTACTTTAGGAGACTTGATTACTTGAAACTGTTTTAACTCCTTGAAGTATGTACAGTACTGCTACCATTCTTGCATGCACTCTATGGTAACTATCAGAATGTATTTTTCTTTGCCCAATACTAGCTACCCAAATTAACGGTGGGTTGAAATGCTTTTCAAAGGCATTTACAGACTCACTGACACTTACCAGATTTTTTTACAGTTAACTAATCGAGAAATATTGATTGAGTTGTGAGTCAGTGGGCAATGGCCCTTGATTTTATCAAAATCTTACCTAGATTATTGCACCAAAGATTGTTCACAGTCAAGCATAAGTAACCACTTTTCTGTAGACCAATATAAATTGTATCCCTCAATATGTTTTTCATTTGGCACCAATAGTAAGAGGTTTTTCTTTGCTGCACTTTTTGCTGAAGGAATATCTATTTTGAAATCAGTTTTTCATATAAAAAGATTTCATGAATCGCATATGACCTCATATTTTTGGGGGTAATTTTTCCCAAGTAGAGGACTGCATTTGCACAGGCACACTATCCTAAGGGGCTAGGGGGGTAAGGATGTGAATTTTGTTTATGAAATTTTCCAGGCTTTTAGGTTTGACCCCTGCCTCTAACCATCAACATAGGCCCTTGGGAGAATTGCAGATTGTCCCTAAATCATCCAGAAACCTAAATCTTCACATGAGGCAGAATTCGGTTACCTGAGACTGGCAGCACATACATCTGCTTGACTTCTGTATGCATAGTATTATTAACATTAGAGCTTGGTTTAGGGTTGGAATAAAAAAAAGCACTCATGAGAGAGTTCCAAGACCTTGATAATGTTCCAATTTTGAACCAGGCCCCAAGTGAGAGTGTCGTGACATATATTGCCTCTGAAATTTTTTTGAGTTTGATGAGAGCAGTATAGTAGTGTGTGCACAAATACAATCCTCTATTGTGCTATTTTTCATCTCATCTTGTTCATGAAGAGTCCCCGTCACCTTAGGCTTCAAATGGAGTGCTTTCACATTCCCCTCGTTTTTTTTTTTTTTGTGGAACTTACTTTCTCACTGAAACTGTGATGGGAGATCTATATAATCTCTAGTTGGCGACGTAGTGGCACCCATTCACTTTCCCCTCACTTTCATAATGGTTCCGTGAAGATTTGAGTTTTAGTGCTGCAATAAAATTTTTCCCATTTTCGCCTCAACAAATCAAGTGGTTGACACAGAGACAAGGGCGTTTTAAAGTTTGTTATCTGCTTTTCAATGGAGGGTCCAACCAATTCTAGAAGCAAATGAAATGTGGGTGGCTTCATCCTTAAATACGAGACATTTAGAACTTCATGAAGCAAATGATGATATCTACCTTAACGTTCCCTTTTTTGAAATATACTGTGGTCCCGATAAATCTGTCTTCTGTAATGGCGTCTTTTCTTTAACAAGAAGAGCATCAAGAGCTGTATCGCCAACACACACAGTGCTTCATTCTCAGAATGTGGATCCCGAATGGATGAACTCTGTTTCTACTCTCCCCAAATCACGAGGGGGCTGTGAAGGCACTCCATTTGCAGCCTTTCAAGGTGGTCTTTTTGTGCTGATAGTACTTGTTTCTTTCTCTAAAGGCCGCTATACTCAACACAGATTTGCCTTGAGGCAGCCTTGAAGGATATGCCTTGAGGTCGGCCTGTGCAACTTGTGTATAGGCCAGACACTGTCCTAATCTGTCTACAAAATGGCATCTACCAGTCAAGTTAATATACCGCTGCAAGTTTAACAGTGTTGTTATTGCTGAAGAGAAGAAGTTCTGGTCTGAACAATGGCGATTACCCTTGCAAACTGCACGAGGTCACCATATGCTCAGTCTTTCATTTGTTTATTGTTGTAGTCTTTATATTTTATTCTCCATAGGCATACATGGCTCCTGAAAATCTCGGTAAACTTAGACTATGTTTTATTTACCAAAAAGCCATTGTTTTTGTTGGTATGCAGCGAAATTCAAGATCTTATAGACACTAGGCATTCAACTCAAGGCAAAAGAACATATAACTGGCTGGCTTCAGCCAAATTTCTGGCGAAGACAGAATTTAGGCAGGCCATGCCCAGGCCTAGGTTTTGTTTTCATTTTGACCTGTGCAGGGCCTGTGCATAGGCAGACCTGAAGGCAAATTTGTGTTGTGTATGACCCCCATACCCTTTTGTTTTGCACTCAGTATTATAGTCCCAAATCTAGCTGGCTACTGTGGCTTTAGATACATTTTACTAAGTTTAACTCTTGGTGTCATTTTTCTTTATGAGAGCTAAAAGTGTGGAAATAATTTACATAACTTTTTGTACTTGATAACATGTTGGTTTGGAACATGTCTTCTTGACTGTATTCCATGCCACAAGAAACCACATAAGAGTTAAACAGAGTATTATGACCTTACAGCATTCTTTTTCTATTTTCTTGTCTTCATTTTGTTTAGAGCTCATATTTTCTCATTTTATCCAAGTATTAAATCTATTGGTTCTTCTATGGCAAGGGACAACCACGTTGTGACATCTATGTATACTATACATGGTATGTTTACTTTCTTAAGTTGGTCACATTTTGTTGTAGAACATTGGTCGGACGTAGCAGTGTAGTCAGCTGAGTAACAGGCAGAGCACTGGGAAATGAGGACGATTACCTGGTGTCAGAGAAAGAAATTTTGATCTTGGTTTGGAGAGATTACTGTTATCATCATGGTTATCTCCCTTAGCTCAACTGTTGATCCCTTGCATGCATAAACCTTTCTCAATGAGCTAGGGTGATCCTGTAACCCATGAGCTGTTTTTTATTTTTCTTAATCGCACGAGATCGCATCTTTCCAGGTCAGCACAGATAGATAGATCCTCATCTAGTGCTGAGACTGACATTTTTGGATGTAGACGATTCATAAACTTGAGCAGCATATGTTCAGGGAAGAGTCATACTAAAGCCATGTCTTAATCACTGGAATACTGGTCATTATTTATCCTAGCTTCACACCTCTCTTGTTTATCAGCATACCTGGAATAATTTCCCTAGGTCCCTACGGATTTTTGCTTTTGAGGGTTTCATCATTAGCAGATTTTTTAAAAATGCAATCTCTTTACATGGATCAAACTATGCCTCTAATCGTTAAACACAGCAGTTTCTCCCTATGTTTACTGGTCACTGGAAGTGTAAATATTTATTCGGCCTGCTCATGAGTACATGGCGAATTCCCACTGAATCTCATAACAGATCATACAGAGAAGAGAATCCGAGAGAATGAAATTTACAGGGCCTTTGAAGGAAAACTTTCACTTTTTTTTTAGAATATCTTTAGCAGATTTTTCACTCATCGGTGTAAAGTTTATCCGAGGGGAATTTGTTTGGTATATGGTATCTAAGTTGTCAGTCCATTTGCTGGTTGGCAGATAGAGCTGTCTTGCCCTGGTCAATGTTAAATAAAGCTGGCACAGTCAGATGGTCTTCATGCAAAGATAAGATCAGGAAAAACTAATATCTTCAAAAACGTATGAAACTTATACAGTGTCAAGTTTTGCCGCTGCTTAAAACATGTTTTTTTGGTTATTGTGAATTTTTAAAAAATCAGATTCATGGTCTTTTTTGATGTATGGTGATTTTCATTCTTCTCAAGATATGTCCTGATCTTAATTTTGCACAAGAATTGGTAGTGTATACCAAACAAAATCCCATTGAATTTCACATTTGCTTATTTTTCTTGTGATGGGCAGAGGGGTAATTCAAGAACAAAAGTTGCATAGGTTTTTTTAAATACACCCTGTACATATATTTGAACCGCTCAATATTTTTACACCAGATGCAGTATGATTAGTATGAAACTTCTCCTCTTTTGGTGAGCACTTCTTTAGGGCATGCTGATGACCCTGTTTAGGCAATGTTAGTGTGCGTTTAGAAATGCTTGTTTAGTGTCATATTTTATCCTTACTTTATCCTCAACATTGACAAGACTTGAAGCATAATCACAGTACGGCAGTGGAATACTGTTATTCAAAATGAACCTTAACTTCTTACATTTGTCTATGTGCCAGTTTTCATATGTTTCAGAGCATGGTCTCCGGGCCCATTATGAACACATTGAGGGGCGGTTTGCATTATTGATTTCCCATATGTCACATGAATTGACTTAAATAGATGTACACAACACATGTGTTCTCATCTAGCTGTGTTCGGTGTTCCTCTTGTAGGATATTCTAGACATGGTATTGAGCCTTCCTTTGGGACATTGATAATGAAATTATGTTGAATCCACAGTTTCACTCTTGCATCAAGTCTACACTGGGTCAGTGATGATGTCATTTGCAATACAGGTGAAGAGTGCTTTCCCAAACCTTGGTACATGTAAATAACATTTTGTTGAAAACTGAGCTGTTTCTCTTGCGCGATACTATATGTTCACTAGAAACTTGTTACATCAAGCAATTTACCAAAATTATGGTTTACTACAGTACAGCCTGGGAAGGCAGCAGTTTTTGTCCTTGCATTACAGATGGTGCCTGCTACAAATTTCAGGACCAACAAAATAATTGAATAAGAAGTGTCTGGATTAACAGGTAAACTAAGTGGCATGTATGAAACAAGAACCACAGAGAAAAGTTTGCTCTGATTATCTATTGCCATTGCAGTGAATACATTTGTGCAACTTGTGTGTGTTGTGTTTTGAGTGGAACCTACTCCAGTAACTGTTGAAAATTTAGTGGCTCTGGAAATGCCATTGTAAATACACAAATATTGTAAATGCATGTATAAACAAGTTGAGCAGTATTTTATTCCAGCCCTTGACAGCCGTGTGATTTTGTCTCAAAGCAATCAAGCCTTGAACGAGAGGACTGTATATATATTAAAAGAGTATAAAGAAAAAGCATCTCCCAAATACAATTCATGTATCTACCACTTAGTGTGATTTTTTTTTTTTTTTTTTTTTTTTTTNTGTTTTTTTTTTTTTTTTTTTTGTCTTTTCTTTGCTGCCAATCGTTTTTCTTTTGTGACTTTTAAGTTTTGACAGTTACTTTTGTTGCTGCCTTGTCTTGCTCACCTGTTTTACTGTACTGGTTCTACAATCGTCATGGAAATCCGCATTCTTATGTTTCTATTGTTATGAGCAAAGGAATAAGACTGTTAGAGTCATCACTGATGTCATTCAAAATAAATGGCATGTAAGATTTACCAAGCCTTTGTCAGAGTGTTAATGTCAGTGTGTCTCCAAGTGAATCTATTGTGAATGAGAATCCAGAATGACTTCTTTCTGTCCTGTGTAAGATTTCTCAAATCTGGTAATTTTGAATCTTATGGTCATTATATCACCTATTGGTATTGCATAGAATTAGTTACAGTACACTACAGCTTGTTGTTGTGATATTGTGATTGAAAGGCACATCTGGTGAGGCCTTGGAGCAGGCAGCAAGAGGTGCCAGTTTGGACTCCAGCTTCCTCCCACTGATAAAAGCAACAACAGTAAGTCATCCAAGATCTTAACATGGTTGTGGACCAGCCCCTTCAGGTGCCACTCCAGAAAATATAAAGGGTGGAAACACTGACTGTTGTGCCAAGAGGGTTGATTTTTTTTTCTCTCTCTCTCTTAAAAGCTTCTGTTTCCTCCAGGTGTGAAAAGAACTGTAGAATGTCATCTGGACACTTAATGTTGATGTGAACCAACCCCCTTCACGTGTCAGGGGATAGAATAGGTGGAAACATTAAATTTTGTGCAAATAGGTTTTTTTTCTCAGAGAACCTTCTGTAGTTTTGCTATCCACAAGAGAATATTTCCCATCTTTTTTCTTAGTGTAAGTTATAAGACTTCTGAATGCGGATGTGCCGAGGAGGTAATTAGGCCTGTTGTGTTATATGAGTATCATTATGCTAATGGTGCGTTTAGAATTGATCATGAACCTTATGTAAAAGTATAGGGGACTCCAAGTTACGACATCAGAACTCATCAGTTTCATTTTTAGATCTCAAGACATCATTGACCAGTTGACTTCTTACTGACAGACATTAAACCCTTTGAGCACTGCACACAAACAGGTCTACATATTACACAACCATTCAGTGAACGATGGACAACAGACCATGAAGAAAACAAGCCAGGTACAAATCCTCAACATGCAAAGTCATAACCAAATGACAGTTACGACTAAAATGATTATGGCAGTTCAGCGATGACAAAATCATGGACATCAAAATCCAACAAATTTCCATAGAGCCATGTAAACGTCTGAAAGTTCAAGTTGCTCTTTAACTACATGTATGCACTCGAGTGCATGGGATATAAACTGAAAAGTCTACATTTCTTTATGTGGAAATTGAATTAATACAGTAAAATTCCAAAATTTTCTACATCTACGCAGACCTTGTAGTTGCTGGAACGAGCTCATATGTTTAAAGCGAGAATGTTGTACATTACTAGGATTTTAGGGAGGTAAGAATGATTCTGAAATCTCTACAAGGATGACCGTTCTTATTTGTGACCCATTTTCTCCAATCAGTAATGAAGTCTCAGCAACCAAGCGGAAATTTTGACGACTTTGGTCAAAAGGGGTGTTCATGCTTGCAAATGAATTTACAATCTTTTGTAACCTTGATATCTATCTATTTGGTGTATACTATAAGTATTAAATCTGTACTTTGTCCAAATAGGTTCGAATTGATGTTACCTCAAGATTTTGTTGAAAAAGATTATTATAAACATTACCTTTTTTAATATCTATATACTACTACTACTTTTTTTTTAAATTGGACGTGCCTTAAATACAACCCCTGCTTTGAAAATGAACCAAATTTCCAGGTGACACTTTTAGTGTGTGGCTTATCGAGAAAGGCCCCTACGTGGGGAGGAAAATTGCGTACCCCATGAAAACTGCCTAAAACCTTTGTCAGTTGTTTTCTCTAAACTTATTTACTCACATCACCCCCCGTCTAACGCACATATCTCGGCCACCAGTGGAGCTACAACAATGATTTTGGTATCAAATTTCAGGTCTTTAAAGGAGCTTTTCAGTGATATGCATAACTCAGTACCCCAAAATGCTATTCAATTTTGAAAACGGGTCATATTTGAAAAAGCAGCTCACTCCCAGTGTGATTGCGTCATCAAATCTCGCTTCCAAAAAGAAGAAAGATGCTCTGCCAATAGAAACCAGTGTAACAGATCATATCAGCCAATCATGTTCCTCAGACATTGAGAAGGTGGAAGTATTGATTGTTGGAGTTAAGTTGTAGCTTCCGATGCCCGGATGACCGTGCACCCAAAATTTAGACTGGTCTACTGGAAATAACACGAACCAAATGAATTTTTAAAAAAAAAGGGGGAGGGGAAGGGGGCTACGGAGGCGTTCAGGATCGTGTTGCAGAGCCACAAATGGGCCTCACAAACTACACGCTTCCGCATTATTAATTAAGATGGATGAATTTTTGACGGGAATTTTTTTTTTTTTAAATTCAGAGCTTATCAGAACTCTTACCATCGTAAGAAATTTCATATACTGTTGATAGTGCACTGGTGCATCCTTATACATAGGCGTTCAATATGCAGAGTTAGTGTAATTCTCACGATGGTAAGAGTCATAAAGCGAGAAAAACTACCAGACAATTGGTGCAGACACACGTGTTGAAAACTGAGGTCACGCAGCATGAGTAACGGCGGCATGCTCAGGGTGAAAATCCCCACACTCCTGTGGTCTTTTCTCATAAAATATCAGGCGAAAGGCAAAATGAACGCGGTTTAAATTCAAGATCACAAAACTGCACCCATTTAACACTCATTCCTCTTACTCTTATGTATGTAGAAAAGTTGTTGATGATAATAATAATAATAATAATAATACCCGTGTACGTCCAGTACAGTACATAGACATTTCGCAGTAGATGTCTTGTCTTACGTGAAATCTTAAGCGCAATCGGCTATTGACGACCCCAGACGGCTGCTTGGATCATCGTAAGTCCTACATAAACAACAACAACAACAAAAAAAAACCCTCTCTCTACGCCCCTGCTTCAGAGTATTCTATAACCTTCGTCGTGTGATTAAGTCTAGGTTTTTTTGAAATTTATTTTCATCACCGAGGTACATATCGAGGAGTTAAAACAAGAATGTCATATATATCTGCAAATATTCAGCTTTTAGTTGTCATAAGTGTTTTTTTCAAATAAAGTAGAATATCTGCAACACTGAGGCGATTCGAGTGCTTAAATTAGTGTGTACAGATCACACAAAAAAAGAAAAAACAAACAACAAAAACAACATAGGCCTAGTATATGACCATACATAGGAATCTCTCATTTCACAGCTTTCATCAAAAATTCAAATTTGGTTATCTCAAAACAGCATTCTTGAAGATATGATATTATTGCTTTAAGTTTAACCCCTCGATATACAGTTGATTCACGTAATTCTCATCGCTTAAATGATCTTCCGCTTATCGTAATAGAATATTGTATCGAAACGTCATTTAACTGCAACTTTCTTTGCCTCAGCGCAGTTCCGTTCGACTGTCAGTACATGAATATTACATAGCTCATGGCTTTTAACGCCAGGTAGTAATAAAGCCCACAGTGCACTGGCGTTTTCAATCAATAGAGACACGTATAGGTTTACTCTAACTGAATTACCACCCCGTAGACAATCAGAGGTTTCTTTAGAGAGTATTAATATAGTAAGCTTACCACTAGATGTGTTGCCTTGACAACAGGGGCTAACCTTTTGTATGAGATATCTCGTGAGATAAGAGGGGCAAAGCCTATTTATAAGAACAAATAGCAGGCAGTAGGCTACGCATTCTTTTTCGAACTTAAATGAGGCGTACACAACTGGAGTTAATGTAATGCATAGTGAAGGAATTAAAAGGGTTAAAAAAAAGAATAAAGTAATTAAATATGAGGTTCTATAAGCCTTCTACACATTTTCCATTTTATCTTGGGAGTTGGAAAGAAGTGTCCATGTGTGTTTATCCGGGAACCCTACAGTTCACTTAGTTCAAGGTGTCGTCAGCTGAAAGCAAACTATAATAATAGAGTGGGGAAATGAATGTTGGGCATAATGAGGTTCCGCACCTTCTTTCCAGTCTATGCACCGGGAATAGTTTTCCTTGACACATCCAGCCAGATCTCAAAGACAATAGCGTCCCTTTTTGTGAGTAAAATCTGCGTTTTCTGAAACGCACAATACGTTGTACTCAGTTACTGAATCACAATCAGCAATAATTACAATTTAAACGGTGAAGATAAAAGTACCGCTAAAGTGAAAGGACACCAGAAGTCCCGTTTATTGCCCTTTTTATAAGGATTCTCTTTCTAAACCGAAACTCTGTTTAAACGAAACAAAGTCTTCGGTCCCGTGCATTTCATTTTAACCGTTATCTACTGTAATTAAAAAAAAAAAAAAGGCCCCGGACATTTCTAAATTCGGAGATTTTTATTTTAAGTACAATGGGTATGGAAAGGAAATGTATTAACATATGCACATATATTTTGATTAACCATACAAAACAGAGCATACTTTCATATCAAAGATTGCACTACTTGTTATTGTTGGTGGTGGTGGTTGGTGGTGTTGGTGGTGGTGGTTGGTGGTGTTGGTGGTGGTGGTTGGTGGTGTTGGTGGTGTTATTATTGGTGTTGTTGGTGTGTGTTTGTTGTTGTTGCTGTTGCTGCTGCTGCTGCTGCTGCTGCTGCTGCTGCTGCTGTTGATTNTTTTAACCGTTATCTACTGTAATTAAAAAAAAAAAAAAGGCCCCGGACATTTCTAAATTCGGAGATTTTTATTTTAAGTACAATGGGTATGGAAAGGAAATGTATTAACATATGCACATATATTTTGATTAACCATACAAAACATAGAGCATACTTTCATATCAAAGATTGCACTACTTGTTATTGTTGGTGGTGGTGGTTGGTGGTGGTGGTGGTTGGTGGTGTTGGTGGTGGTTGGTGGTGTTGGTGGTGTTGGTGGTGTTATTATTGGTGTTGCTGGTGTGTGTTTGTTGTTGTTGTTGTTGCTGTTGCTGCTGCTGCTGCTGCTGCTGTTGATTTGTATGCATGATAGATAAAAAAAAAATTGCAAATCAGTCAGAATAAAACTAGGTAGAAGGGCTGGGCCTGGTCTCGTAAAGAAATTATGAAGTCCTGGTGTGAATCTGACCGAGCGGCGAATCCAGGATTTTTTTTTTTGTGTGTGGTTCCTTTCACATTGCGAGATGAGCCAGGTTAAACTAAGCTAGCCTATAACAATACACGTCTTTTAATACTTTGCGCGCTTAGGGAATAGGAGTACGAGCGATAACTTCCATCTCGTTGTTGCACATACCAAAAACTGTTTGGCCTTGGCGATTATGTCCGCTCTACTGTGTGCCCTTTGAAATATCCAGGTGGATGTCCAACTTATCTGTCAAGTAAGTAATCTTATTTTTGGTAATGTCAGGTTCGTACGATTACATAGCACTGTTTTAGTACTTTCTTTTTTTTTATTAAGGCACATTACATCGGTAGATATATATTTAGTTACATAGTCCATCGTCCGATGACCATGATATAAAATATAGACTAATAGTAATAATTATAGTTTATCTCTAATGCTGCACGCAACTACCCCACTAGTCCTCACTTCAAAGTTTAGCATTCATTTTCAGCCTGTAGCGGGAAATTCCTCTTGTCCGTATATGGTCTAACCTCTTACTGAAAGCGCACGGAATGCTCAAGCAGCTTTGTATTTGTTGGTAAACTTTATCAGGGCATAACCCCCCTCCCCCAACCCATATTTTTTTTTCTTAAATAGAGATACAGAAGTGGGGAGGGATCACTAACATTTTGACAATATCATCCACGGCCTACTGCCAGGTATTCATTTCACAGAGTGATTGACTGAAGAAAAAGTGAATGAAATGCATTCGAAATATAGAACATTGCCATGATCAGAATTCAAATCTCACGACCTTTCAATCTGGCCACTGATCTACATCCTGATCACAATTTCACATAAGACTTATGCTATTTTCATTCAGAATTGGAATGGTTTGTCACCTAGACATGTAAGACCATTTTAACTTTATTATATGCCCAACCCCNNTTTTTTTTTTCCAAAAATAAAATCTTGTCTGAGAGGAAGCATTAACTTCCTCTCCGTCAATCATTTTGAAGCTGATACATTAAAACACAGCAAATAAAGAGAATTTTTCTGCTTTAGATTAGGAAAAAAAATAGTTCACGTAGACTGGAAAAAAAAAGTATAGTTAACGTTAAACGAATGCCATGTCGAGAGGAACGTTAGGAATGCCAGCCATGCATAACCGCGACTTGTGAGATCGGTTATGATTTCAGGAAATTTGATGTAAAATAACAGCACAGAGCTACGCTTGTTAGGTCTTCATTGACGTCATTGTAACAAAAATGAATAAACTTCAGAGGATTCAGAACAATGCGGCCACAACCTTCCTCTTCTTAGAACATTACACTGGCTATCTATAAAAGCTAGGATTGCGTAAAAAGTGGCAACACTCTGTTTTCGAGCCCAGGAGTCATCTGCACCATCATACCTGGTACATGTACTTTGCCCATATACACCAGTAAGAAACTTAAGATCCAAAAATTTAAAACAGCCATCTGTACCTCGATCTAAGTTAAGGAAGTATGGTGATAGGGCCTTCTGTTATTCTGGGCCTCTTATTTGGAATTCCCTGCCAGAAAATATTAGAAATTCTTCCAGTTTTGAATCATTCAAATGCCAGTTAAAAACACATCTATTTGTAAAGTATTTGTCAGAGTAGCTACTGCAGTCCCTATTTGGAATGCTTGCTGTATCAAGAATATTTTTGAAAAGTATGTCTATATTATGCAATAAGTATGTGCGAGTGTTTATGTCTATGCTTGTAATATGGCTGGCTGGTGTTTAAAAGAAATGTATGCGATGTAAAGCGCCTCGAGGGGTGAGGCGCTATAAATATAATTCTCTTTTATTATTATTATTATTAATATTATTATTATTATTATTATTGTGAGTACGAATCGGACGTCATTTTGAGTATGAAGGGGGCATCCCTCGGATAGCGGACTATGCTCATTGGCTGTATCGCCCATATCATACTTAAAATGAGGTCAAGTCACACTCGAAGAAGACTTAACAAACGTAGTCCACGCTGGCTATTCCAGCCATACTGCCTTGCAGTTCTTACTGAACCAAGCTAAAAACTTGAGTAATGTCCACATAGCACAAAACTATCTCATAATTTGATACTCCTTCTCGAACTCTCATGTCGATCACTTTAAATATACAGTGAAACCCATTAGTAACGGTCACGGTTATAATGAGAGCCCAATTTTCAGCGGCAGAATTCTAATCCTTGTTCCATCCTCATCTAGCTCTGTTAATAGTCCTATGATAACGGTGCTAGGGAGAGTGAAAAACGTGGCTGTTCGTGCATAACTGCTGCACCCATAGTAAGAATTTTCGTATAACTGTGAAGCAGCGTGGCCGAATGGCTGCGGTGTTGGATTCAAGACCTAAAGATCGTGGGTTCGATTCCCGACCACGGTTATGTTGTTGGTGCCTTGAGGAAGTACTCCATTCATATTTTCCTCAGTCCAATCGTCTGTAAAAATGTGTACTTGGCTATAGGTAGCGAAAGATATCAAACTGCCAGGGACCGGCGCTGTACATGGCAGGGAGTTGAGAAAGTTATAAAGTGACCTGGCCTTCTGTGGGTAATAATAGTGGGAAGTCCCGTGATCATTATTATTATTATTATAACTAGTATGGCTTGTTTGCTGATACTTCCGTGAAACTATACTGAAATAACTGTTTAGCTGCGACATCCGCTTTGACTTCACAGTCGGGAAAAATGCATTTATTTATTTATTTGTTTGTTTGCTTATTTATTTATTCATTTAAAGACAACCCTTTACAATCAGGGGCAGACAGGTCGGTGTGCCCTGTATGCGTCTACTAACATATATCCTGGTAAAATAATGAATATTAGATACACATTTATCAGTAGTATGTGTTAGAATCAAATCTTATAAAATCGCTCTCTCTCTTGTCCCATGTTTGACTAAGATAAAAAGAAAATGCCACATTAAAGAATTCATAAAAAAAAATATCACACCTCTTGTCGCCTACTAAAATTAGTAATTTGGAAGATGGGGAGAATGACAAATGTTTCAAATACTTGGGGATTTGTGTGAGAAATTAATCTTTTAACTCGTTCATCACTAAAAAGAGGCCAAATCTGCGATATCCCTACCAGCTCGTGATGAGTACTGATGACCAAATTCTAGTGCACATGTGATATAACTACATGTATTTGTCATTTGACTCTCTTCCCATTGATACTCCCTAACGACTACTCGAAATGTGTCTAAACCTTTAAAGCTTTCAACTTTAATCGAATTACATTTTTTATGTCAATAGATACTAAAATATTACAATCATTAAGTCTTCCTTAATGGATTATAAACCATTCAATTAACTCATGGGAAAGGCTGGATGTACACTTATACATTTTCATAATGTTTCATGTTTAATAGATCTCATTTGTCAGAAGTTTAAGTGAGTTACATTAGCTTTGTTACAAAAACATCAAAATTTGCAAGGTGGTCCCATACTTTTGCAAATGACTGTATATATACAAAATATAAGAGCCGCTTCAACAAATCCAATCAGACTTAGATTAGCATATATTTTGATTTCCCGGAGCAGCGCGGCCTAATGATTATTACTGGCGTTGGACTCCAGACATGAAGGTTCGATTCCCGCAATGTCATGTTGTAAATGCCTTGGTAAAACCTTTCATTCATATTTTACTCAGTCAACCCGTCTGTAAAATGAGTATCTAGATCTAGGCAAGAAAAGTTGTTAGAATGCTACTGATAGATGCCTGTGAATGGCAGCGGCACTGTATACTGCTCAAGAAATTGAAGAAGAGAATGTCAAGCCTGTTGGAATAGTGGTGTGAAGTCGAGTGAGTGAGCGTAAGCTGGATATGAAACTATAAAGAGCATTATTCGTGTCTCATCCATCTATCTATCTGCCTATCTGCCTGCCTATCTGCTCGCCTGCCTGCTTGCCTGCCCGCTTGCCTGCCTGCTTGCCTGCCTGCTTGCCTGCTATCTGCCCGCCTGCCTGCTGTCTGCCCGTCTGCCTGCTGTCTGCCCGCCTGCCTGCTATCTGCCCGCCCGCCTGCCTGCCTATCTAACTGCCTGCCTGCCTGCCTATCTATCTGTCTGTCTGCCTGCCTACGTGCCTGCCTGTCTGCCTGCCTGCGTGCCTGCCTGCCTGCGTGCCTGCGTGCCTGCGTGCCTGCGTGCCTGTCTGTCTAGATTACAATGGTCGTTTAAGGGAAGGGATTTTTGAGTAGAGTGGGACAAAGCGCAGAGCCTACATCCATCGCTACCAGTTTAAGACTCATATCATCTTCCTATGCATTTTTGCTAAGTTAGAATCTCGTACAGATTGTGAACATAGTTATAACTGTCTTAATGTCTTCAATATCGTTATGAGGTTTTAACAGAACGGCAATGCTACGTCACATGATTTAAGACAGAATAACACCAAGCCAAGCTTTTCATTTGTGATAGATCGTGTTTAGTCGCGAGAATAATTAAGCGAATGTAGTCTATATAAAAAATGAAAAAAATTAAAAATATCAGAATGACGCTGTGAAACTTAATCACACAGTCAGCTTCGCAACGGCAATTCGTTTAATTGCAACTTCCAGCATATACATTGTTTAGTTTATTGTTTATCACCAAGTGCCACGAAATAACTGCAGTTCCTTTTTAATCGCAACTTTCAGCGTGCTCCCAAAAAATATATGATTAAGCGCAATCGATTGTACCACTTAACTGCAACATCTGTTCAGTCTCAACATTTTAGGTAAGAGAATACTCCTTTTTTTGGTTATTTTAAAAATATCGAACAATCGCAACTCTTTTAGCTGTAGTTTTTGCATGCTCTCGAGAAGTTGCTATTAAGCGGGACTGACTATGCCTTCATGTATGACAGCGAAAGAACGCAATACAAAAAAAAAAAGGTGTTATTTCGTGACGATATTCCATAGCTTTCAGTATTGATTCTTATGTTAACGCTAAATGAAAACCAGTGGTATATTCATCTCTCACTGAGAGACGGGATGAGAGCATGACTTCAGGTAACAGTAATCCGCAGTTTTAATTTAATTTGCCTCTAGGAATCATCCTCTGGTTTCAACCCTAGCCAAAGCGAGCACGCAGTATCTGAACAGTAAGTAGAGGGTTGAGTACATCTCCTGTCACTCCTGGATGCGTGTGGGTGGCGGCTGGTGAGCTATGTCCAAAATGTCCAGGTAGAGATTTAAAATTTATATTTTTTTTTGTTGTTGTATGTTTCTTCAACTGTTTGTTTACTCGCTGATTAGCTTGTTCGTTTGTTTGTTTGTCTGCTTACTGTTCAGTTTATTAATGCTGTTGTTGTTGAGACATGTTTGTTTGTTCGTTCGTTCGTTCGCTAAGTTATTTGTTTGAAAATGTCCAAATAGAGATTTAAATTTGTACTTTTTTCTTTGTATGTTTCCTCGATTGTTTGTTTATTCGCTGATTAGCTTGTTTGTTTTTTCGTCAGCTTACTTTTCAGTTTGTTAATGCGCTGGTTTATTTACTTGTTTCTTTGTTCGTTAGTTCGTTAGCTTAGTCATTTGCTTGAACGTATGGGTTATTTTGCTTTGCTTGTTTGTCTGCTGTGGCCACATGCATAATCCTTGAGTTAATTAACTTATTGTGTTCCGCAGTACGTTATCTTAGGTAAGGATCATGCATATGGTACTCTTTCTCATAATATTATTTACTTCACTCAAAAGTACATTGTAAATTAAGCCATACATGTACACCTTTGTTTTTCAGATGGGNGGGGGGGGGGGGCATATCTTAAAGCTGAGTTGCTGAAGCTCTCTAATCCTACAGAACACTCACAAATAATAATCTATTTCATGTGATTATCAACATTCCAATGATCAGGAGCGTAGTGTCTATGTAATCTATGAATCTGAAATTACTAATATATTATCGTATATATCTAATACATTTGAACTAATCCAAAATGTTTAATAAAATGGTCAGACATCACCTTCGCTCTGCTGTATTTCATCTTTGTGAGGAATTTGTGAGCACTGACAAAGCGACTTTTATCAACTTTAGGTATTTTTTTCACTGATAATCTAAAACCCTATACACTGTCTCACAGATTCAGCACTCTCATAAGCACTATGTATTGTATCTCCCCCACCCCACCTCCTGGACAGCCACGATTTAAACATATCACCCACACAGTCAACCAACCAACCAAGCAACCAACCAACCAACCAACCAACCAATCAACCAATAGAAGAACAACGCACACCCTGATAATCCTCAAGCTACCCAACCACGGATGTATAGGCCTAATAATCCGGGTATCGCCAGCCACAACTCCAGCAATCATTACTTCCGCTTTCCACTTTCCCAGTGTTAGGTAAATATGATTGGCTCATACTGATACAATCTGTAACACTGGCTTTTGTTGGCTGATTCATCTTTTATTTTCGCAAGGGAACTTTAATGACCAAAGCGCTCTATCATTCTTTATATTTTAAACCGGCAGTGAACTTCATTAGAGCTGACTAATTATGAACGTTCCTTAGCCCACCTATTCCACTATCACCATCCCATCTTAGTCAATTTTACTGAACAGAGCAATCATAGCACTGAATAACAAAATGAATATTATGTGAATTTCAGTCGGACATGAAATCATCTTCATCCTCAGGTCTTTTTACCTTCTGTGAGGTTTGGGCAAAGCTTTCATCCTGAGTTTCTGGATCTTGTACGACCTCTTGTTCTCAGGTGTCTGTAAAACCTCTTGTTTGTTTTCAGGTGTCTGTGGGACCTCTTGTTCTCGGGTGTCTATACGACCTCTTGTTCTCAGGTGTTTGTAAGACCTCTTGTTCTCAGGCGTCTGTAGGACCTCATAATAGCTATTTGGAACGAAATGATCTGGATCTGAATTATAGCTATTTTGGGTGCTTGATATGAACTTTAATTTTCTAGTCTACCTAAATTTCAGTTTGTTCACATCTAGCTTATAAAATAGAACCGATTGCCAATTTCAAACACCAAAAGGAACTGATCTGATCTGAAAACTACAACTACTAAATTTCATGTAACTGAGCTGAACTATTTCAGGTGTTTTTTTTTCCCCCTTAAAGAACTGGACTTGATCTGAACTGACTTTTTTGTTGAATTTACGCAAGCCTACAGTCGATTCTGTTAAATCGCAATTCCTAGGAAGTATGGACAAAGTAACGATTAACAGGCGAGACGATTATCTGTTGCCGTTTTATAGAGAATCCAGTTCTCTGGATTGAATATTATCAACTGTTATGATTAAGCTGCAGTTGCTTTCAAGCCTTCGCTACATGTTTTTGAGTTATGAGCTTGCGCATAACGATAGGGTCTTTAACCATCATAAGAATGGTAACTCTGCATGTTGAACGACACACAGAGTGAATCAGCAACGATGAACTCATGTAGTTCCTTCTGATAATAAAGGATCCCATCTTTAATGTGCAAACTCTCAATCATCTCATCAGCCTGTGCGTAAGAATAGTTCATTGTGGAGCAGCATGGCCGTATGCCTGCGCTGTTGGATTCAAAGATCTAAAGGTCGTGGGTTTGATTCCCGATCATGGTTATGTTGTAGATGCCTTGGGAGAAGCATTTCATTCACATTTTACTCCGCCCACCCATCTGTAAAATGGGTACCTGGCTATAGGCCGTGAAAGATATTGTCAGAATGCTAGTGATCAGCGCCTGTATACGGCAGTGGCACTGTATACTCTCCAGGAAGCTGAAAAAGTTCTACATTGACCTGGCCTGCTGGGGTAATAATAGTGTGAAGTCGCGTGAGTGGGCATCCTGATTTATTATTATTATTATGATTATAGGACAACAGAATGTCTGACTACTTCCGCGACTATATATGCACTACTACTGTATCTGCCCTCTTCCTATAATTGTACCTGTATCTTTCAGAATTAGGCCCTGAGAACTTGTTGCACATTTCTGGTTTTTGTGAGGCGTGATGGGGCTACTTTCCAGCTTCCTTCATTCCATTTATTCTGTTTGTTGAATCGGGAAGATCCATGCACTGAAAGGATAGAGAATTTTACAGAATTATAATCCATGAAAACTAGTAGTTTCTTGAGAATTTTGCAGAATCATTTAACATATTGATCCATGAAAAACATATCTAGTTTTCAAATTAATGTTTAATTTCTCTAATTTCATTGCAGTATTTGAAAGGGAATAAGATAACAAGACGTGCCACTGCACATTTTGCTCCACAGACACGACGGTTCAGCCTGCATGACAATGTGTCTATCTCCCCTTTCCCGTGTCAGTAATAGGCTGTGTTTTCTTCAAAACTTTTTATTAGATTAACTGTTTTCATTGCTTCTTCCTCAACACGAAAATACTAGGAAATTCGTTTCTTATTTCGATATACATGTAAAAACGGCTTTAATAATTGCACTAGCAAACCGTAAGTATACTACTTTCCATGTAATGAAATATCAAATGACTCATCCTTAGATTTAAAGGGATAATAAAGCCTCAACAGAAAAACAATACGATTTTGCCAGTCGGGACAGGAAGCGCTTTCATGGATTGTCAATTTCGCTTAATAGCAATTCCTAGAGAGAATGGAAAAAAGTGCCATTTAATGGAGATGCTATTATCCAGTGATCTTTATATGTATAAACAGCCATTTGTTGTGAGGAAAATGTCATGATTAAGCGAAAGTTGCGATTATCCGAAATGTGCTTACGCAGAGTCGACCGTATCGTGATGCGCACAACACTATCGTCCTTTTCTTTCTCATCTGTATTAATATGTTCTTTTGTTTTCTTCTGATCATTAACACAGGCATAGCTATTACCTTTTTCATATTCACCCTCAATTGTCATTGGCGTCGTCATCATTATCATCATCAATATTCACAAGCATTACTCCGCACCGGATATAAATAAAGAGAGAACGAAAGAAAACGGAAAGAGTTTTAACAAATCTATTATCATGTTCATCATCATGATCAGCAGTTGATGCATCATCATCATCAGCATTAATATCATCATCATCATCATCATCATCATCATCGTCATCGTCATTAAAGTAGCACACAAAAATAATCTTTATAACTTACTTATCATTAAAGTAAAGCGTGGACGCCAGCAAGCGTCCTGCCATGCCCTCTTCGTTCTGTAACGTTAGCAATCCACGCACGTAGCTTCTCTAATCTTCCGGCTCATAATCTTCCCACAGTCCATGTGGATTTCTGTCAGCTGCAGGATGCTGCAACAGTCTTCAAGATCTATCCCATGTCTGGCTTAGGGTGAAAGAAGTTCATCTTTCATGTAGCTTAACTGGGGATTATCAAATACGACATAATATTTTAATTCACAACATCATGTGACTTATCGAGATGAGCGAGGGACGTTTGTGTACGCCTAACCAGTATCTATGGCTACTTTAGGACTAGGAGTCACGGGTTATCCCGCCACGCCTTGCCCAATCGAGAAAAGCGCGCGGCGGATTCATCTGCCTGATATCAAAACGGTCAGCCGGCAACTTACTCTTTGTCAATCGACGCGGCAAGGTATTTTCGAGTTTTGAAAAGGAGCCTCCGCCCCCCC
>JAWQUT010000003.1:2303050-2316450 GCA_033807755.1 Ellobium chinense | reverse complement strand
AAGACTCAGTGAATACAGCATGAGAAGACTGTCTCTTAGACTGCTCCATTACAAATTGTAGAGGAAGGTTTAAGAAAATACAACAGCGTAGCTGAATGGATAATGTCTTAAATTTACGATATTACCAAAACATTTATGTTGAAAGAGGCCATTAAATAATTTCATTCACATTTTTCTTAGTCCATCCATCTTCAAAAGAGATAATTCTCTGGCTACAGGGCCCTACAAAATTTTATGGATTTTTTTTTTTTTTTTTGCTTCCAATCTTTTTGATATTTCTATTTGTAATTAGTTTTAACTGACATTCAAAATACATAGGCCTATATATCAGTCCCCCAAGAAAATCGCGGTCGCAAATTACCGCAAATTTTGGCGTTTTTGAGGCTGAGTTGCAATTTTTCAAACTTCTGCAAATTACGGCTTTTTCTGTAAATTTGTGTAAATTTTACTGACTCTGGCCACAGAATGATGCATCTTTTCTGCCACTGTCCTGTCGCTACATTGCATCAAAAGGGACACACAAAAGGTATTCCATTTCTACAACTTTGCAACATTACGGAAGTAACCAAAGAGTGGTAAATATAAGGAAGTTACGAAGCCATTTTTGCAAATTTTTTGCAAATTTAGACGCAAATTTCACCACCTTTTGGCATGAAATTTTGCATTTGTTGGTGCAGGTTTAGGAAGTTTGAAATGCAATTTTCCGCAGGAACAGATACAGGTTTCAGATGGACTGAATAGATCTGCCACTGACTGTGTCCTGCACGTTGTAAACCACGCACTGTAAGGAACGCACACTATAAGATACGAAGAACATTACAGGTCACTGATTTCATAAAAAGTTGAAATTTTCACTTAAATATAGACCTATAGACTATATGGCATCAAGTAACTAACAGGACCAATTTCAAATTTGTGTGGAGGCACGTTTTGGTATGCACCCTTGCGATAACCCTTTTCTGTAATATTTTAATAACGAGCCTGCAGCTTGGGGATTTACCAAAACTATACCTTGAACTCTCCACACACGTGCTCAGTTTCAATGCTGTCTGGTAGCCTTATGCACATCAACAATCCATATTAGAAGTCAGGCATCAATATCGAAATCCATCAAGCAGTAAATCAATCGATCGAAATCATCACTGTTGTAAGCATTCTCCAAGCCAGGGTCAGTGTTCACTGTTTCTTCTTTCCTCTGAAATCCTTCAAAGGTTTCATGTGCTAGGACTTAATATAATTATTTATTGCAGTATCTCTATCAGGTGGGTAACTTCCAATGCCAGTTGGTGATATTGATATTCTAGGTGCCTTGCAGCTCTCTTAGCAACCATCTTTTCAATAAACGTTCCAAAGACATTCTTTGTTTTTGCTATCCGGATTCTGTTTAGTGATGGTGTGGGTCAGAAAACTGTGCAGTACGTGACCAATTCATAGACTTTCTTGATACTCCTCAACAGCTTGCTCTTCTAGTACTTGCAACCTTATGAGTCATTCCCTCCCCTTTCGCCCTTCCGCTTCCCCTCACCTTCTCCTCTTCTTCCTCCTTTTTGCCCCTTACATATTCCTTTGCTATACCAAGGAGAAGGAGAATTAAGAAAAATGAGGGAGGAGAGAAGAAAAAGTAATGAAGGCGAGAATAAGTAAGAAAACTGGGTGGGGGGAGGGGGGGGGATAACAAAGTGAAAAGAAGTCGAAGATCTAGGAAGAATGACAGAAGGTGAAGTAAGAATAAAGAGGAAGGAGAAAAGACGAGGAAAAACTAATGAGGATAGAGAGGAGGAGAAGTAAGAATAGTATGGATGGACCATAGGAGACAAAGAGTGTTGGGGAATGACAGAGGGTGAAATATGAACACTCGGAGACAGGGAGGGAAGGAGGGAGAGAAGACGGAACTAAGAATGAGAAAGAGGAGAAGGCTAAAAAAGAAAGGAGGCAGCACACAATGAAAAGCATCACTGAAGGTTGGGTGGGGTCATGTTGTAAGACAAGGAGGAGCCAAAAGAACACGAGACAATAAGAGATATATAGAAAAACACACAAAAAAAAGTAGGCGAAGAAGGCGAAAAAGGCAACAAGAAATGAAAAATACTGAAGCAGAAGAAGAAGAATGAACGAAAGCGAAGGAAAAAGAAGAAAGCAGATTGAAACAGGCGAAACATCGGGGACGGGGNAAGAGGTAGCAGAAAACAGCAGATGGAAAATCACAAGATAGAAAAAAAAAGACATGTAGATAGTGATGAGGAAGAGAGTCAGATGATCAAGATTAATGAATGAGGAAGAGGAAAATAAGGGCAGGAAGTTTGGAGAAGGGGAATGATGTATGAGGAAGAAGAGGAACTGGAAAAACACAAGTAAAATAAGAGGAACAAAAAAATAGCAAGAAAAGAAAGACAAGGATTGAAGAAAGAGAGGAGAGAGGAATGAAAGAAGCGAGGAATAAAAGAAAATAGGACACAAAGGAACAGGTAAAGAAAGACGGACACAAAAGAACCCGTAGAGAAAGACGGAGAAAGCGAGAGAGAAAGAGAAGATCTGTGGTCGTATGCATAATTATGCGTTACTTGAGGTACTGCGTTAACTACTGTCAACACTACTATTGTTTTGGGAGTTTTCTCGCGGTTTCCGCAGTACGTAAACTAACGTAAGGATTATGCATACGGCCACAGCTGTGGCAGCATAAAGGTGAAGGAAGACTAGTATATGAAATAGAAAGAATAAAGATGACTTTGAAAAGTTTCCACGATAAATTAATGGGAGTAGGGAAACTTGAGGGAAAACGGGGAGGGACAGATGAAGAACAAACCTATTCAGACCTGACTAGCAGATAGTGAATCTGACAGACAGACCACCAGGACGAGAAGCAGAACCGACAAACCTTAAGCCCCTGACCAGAAACGCAGCCCACCCCACCCATCACAAACCCCAGACCTGGGACCTGAGCGAAAGAACGGCCAGCCCATCAAGCCCATATTACCCTTATGGGTGCTATCCTACCAGGCCGTCCTGACTCCACCGTGTGAGGACCTGGGGCTACAACAGGCTGGACCAGGCCAGGGACAGTCTCCAGGTGGTCCCTGTGCTTGCTCTCAGTACAATGCCAAAAACAAGTTCCTAAGTAAAAGACGTAACATCAACGACTAAGAAAATCATCCATTCATCAGGGCAGTCTTGGCAGCTAGCTCTTGATCTCAGATGACTAACCGTAGTAATGAAGTTCATGCACCTGCCGACAGTGCAAGCACATCAAACGCTGCTCTATCTCTAACTCTTGACGCTATTGCAATGGTTTCACTGAGAATTCAGTACAGGCATAGTTATCTGGCAAGGCCTAAACTTGGCAATGTATTCTAATGAATGTGGGACACTGTGGAGACTTCTGGCCGTAAGGCTTGTAGTAATGCTCCACAATCGAAATATTAGCTTATATTATAATGGTAAATCAGACTACGACCCGCATAATGTCCTGATCTGTTGTGGCAAACGGTCTTGTTGGGAAAGTCTCGTACTAGTCGAAAGATAATGTGTGCACCTGTAAACTAATTATTTAGATTGTTGCTGTTATCGTTGTCTGTATTATATAGGTAAGATGTCTTCGTCTGCCTTTCAATAGATAAACAAAAATTCTACTCTAACTCTAAATCTTGACTGCCACCTGTTTATTTGTTTCAAAATGAATTTAACTTTCTTGGAAATACGTCGGTACCGATCCCATTCTAACGTTCATTGCCGCTTTCCCTTTAACCTAATGACTCACAGTGTTTATAAGCTGCATGCCTTTCCGTAAAACAGTATGTCATGCCGCTTAAAACCAAGGCCATGGCCTTATATGCAAGTGTGAACGATTCAAACATTCATGAATGGATCGCAAACTTATGAAATCCATCAGGACTCATGTGGCATTGGCACTCAAAGATTTTATACCATAGTAGGCAGCAATTTCTGTACATTCCTGTGCACAACTTTTCTCATACCCCAGCTGCCAGAACAAAGCCCAGCTGCATAGAGTAGGAATGGTTGCCTATACTGAGCACTGTCTTCATAAGTGCTCATGGGCGTTTGCCTGCCATAATTCATTGAGTGTGCTTTTGTTGTTCAGTAATTTCAAATTTATCCCAGGCCGTTCCAGTGTACAACTTTTCTCATATCCCAGCTGCCAGAACAACGTCCAGCCGCACAGAGTAAGGATTGTTGTTTATATTGTGCACTGTCTTCATAAGTTCTGGTATATCTTTAACTGCCTTAATTCATCACTGTGCATTCACTTTTCATATTTTAAGCAACACAATAAAGAACAGACATTCTTGATAGTGTACATATAAGCCCTTGTTAGCCTTGTAACGTTATGGTTTGAACCATTTCCCATCTCCACACTTCTACACTGGTCGCGACGGTAGAATAAATTCATATGTCAGTGCCAACTATTGAGGCAGCGGTCGAATTTTGCAGCCTGGTGTCAGCTGATCGGCAGGCAGACAACATGCAGAACGGTTGTTATGTGATCCTGGGTCATGTAGCCAACGGAAGGCTTGTTTCGAGGCGCCTCGCGTTGAAGAGTTAACAGATGCGTTAAATTTGGAAGTGACAGTTTTTAAGTTCTCATGATAATTTCTCCAGTCTTAATTTTCGTTTTCAACAACTGGATTTATCAGTATCCAAGAATATTTCCAGCGAAAACAAGGCACATCTGCAGGCAGACAGAAGTCCCTATATGTGTTTACATTTAGTAAAAATTGGCGGAATACAATTATCTGGATTATGATTACGGCCAATACATGACATCTACTTGTTTCGCTCAATGCTCAAGCAGTGTACAACCTGCTCTCGTTCCAACGGCTCAGAATAACAATGATCTTTTAGTACAAGGCACCACTACAATAGTAATAAATCATAATAGGTTTTTCGAGAAAAAAAAAGTATATTGATTACTTTTGGATACATCCACGCACAAGTCACCTGGTATCATGCAAGCAGATATCAAAGAAAAAGCTGACAAGACTGCTCTCCCAGTCGCTGCTCTAACTACTTTCACAAGAAGCGTGTTTTTGGCATTGTACAAAGAACAAACACAAAGCTGCCCTCCTACGACAACAAATGCCGCAAAAGAACAGCTAGACCACTAGGAGATTGTCCCTAGCATGGCCCAGTTACCTGTTGCACCCAAGAGCCTCTCACGTTGAAATGAGGAAGATCTGGCAGGGTATCACCCTTATGGGTAGCCATGGGTTGATGACCGGCGTCTCTCTCCTCAGTCCCGAGGTGTGTGGCGGTTGTTAGGGCAGACATGGCGCTGTTGTCTCCAGTCCCAGCTTCTTAGCGAGTCAGTCCACACCTCTCCGCCCACCAGGTCATCCGTCTCCTCTATGGATGGACCACTATGGCCGGGCCTCAACTTAACACTGATTAGGATTTGCGTTAGTTACGAACATGTCAACAGGGATGGAACCAGACTATGAATTTAAAATAAAAACTGACATTTTCAACAAGTTCTCGGATACTACGCTTTTAGAGAAATGTTCAGGTACGTTCCCACCTAATGCTCGATTTAGGATTAAGGACAGAGTTAGGAAAGAAAGAGCACACATGAGAGTTTCTAGATATGTCGAGGAACAGTCTCACATGTGCTTTTTTCTTTCCCTTAACCCTTCCCTACCCTTAACCCTAATCCTAAAGAGTTCCTAATTATAACCAAACAAAAGATTTCCGACAAACTTTCCATAAACTGGAATCAGATTTAATCAGAGCTGATTTCATCCCTGAAGATTCTTAGAATGAAAGGAAAAAAAAAATTCCCTATGTGATTACGGACTACAATGTGACAAAATTTAGTCCCCAAGTTTTCAGCTAATCCCTGACACTTTATCAGAAATCCCACACCACAACAAGTTCTGATGAAAACCAGATTTTCGTAGCCCAGGAACACATAGAGAATATCTCTCCAAAATAACAGAGATGTTAGCTCAAAGTTAAAAATAAATTTAGGAATAGGGTTATTGTTATCATTAACAGAGAGCTTTTATTTCAAAGTTCAGATCTCTTCCGGAACGTTACGGCAGAGATAGGCATGCGCATACAGCATTTCCTGATACTGCAGTCATATTGCACATTACGAACTTATCACATCTGATTCTAGTTTGAAACGTGCAGTATGATCTCAGTTCCAGGAAATCCCATGTGCTCATTCCTACCTCTGCCATAAGGTCTCGCAAGAAGAGATCCGAACTTGAAAATAAAAGATCTCTAATGTTAAGGTTTAGTTTAACTATGAGAGGCCCAACTTAAGTAAGCCCTCCACTGCCTGTATATCTGCCTTTCTGATGGTTCATTACTCTCTTCTTTGACTTAAGTAACATACATGTGCTTTAGGAAAATAAGAGATATAAAGGAGAATTGAAGAAAGGAAGGCATCAGATGTTGAGGGTGACATGGGCAGTATATGAATGTGAAAGGAAATTCGAGGAGAGAGGCGCAAATGATGGGACTTAGAGCAACAGAGGAAACAGGATGTACTTATCCCCAACTCAATGACCTCTCGAATGTCTATCCCACTGTTTCCGTCCTTAAACCCTTTCCCCAGTATTAGCCTATTTCTGTAATTTTATTCTCGCCTTTTCTACCACCCCTCCCCNCCCCCCTCGCCTTACATCACCTACGTCCATAAATCTGTCCCACTGTTTTCTTCCTCAAACCCTTTTCCCAGCGATAGCCAATTCCTTTGTCCGTTACCCCACTTTTTCCCTCTCTACCACCTCCGCCCCCTGGCCTACTTTGTTACGCAACCATTTCCCCTCTTCACCACTTTGTTAACCTAATCTTCTCTCTTCTTAAACACTACCACCCACTACCACTACCACTCACTACCACCACACTTTTAAATCTCCTTAAATACTACCACCACCTTTGCCTCCCTATCAAATCAGCTCACCAACTGCACCTACATTCATAGACCCTAACAGGTGAAAACATGCTGGCTTGGGCGTATATGATGCGATGTTTCCAATGCTCAGGGAAGCGTTGATAAAAGTGACCAGTTGATAACTGCGTCGTACCTCCAAAAAAAAAAAAAAGCTCACGACAAAGACATGTTTCAAAATTATTATATTATAGATAGAAATGATTAGGGTTAGGGTTCAGCGATGTCATCTATACACCGTGACTACCTGCACTCCACACATGTCCTTCGATGCTCCACCTCCGCGCCAAAAGCCGACAGAAAAAACTGCTTCTTGTGTGGGGCGACAAGTTGTTGAGGACTGATTGTTTTTTTTTGCCGGAGAGTCTGCCATTTCTTACGCTTCCTTTTATCACATATGACTCACTGTAAGATTGTCGTTCCAGACAGGGTTGAGCGGAATTGAGACCATCGAAACACATTTCATGAACGTATGTTCAGTTCATGTGAACCTCTCTGAGCTTGATAACTGATGTAGACAAACTGAGGCTGAATCTAAACTGTAGCTAATTTGAGTGCCTGATCTGAACTTTTAATTTTTTACCTCGATTTCAGTTCATTTGATATTTATCTCGAAAATCTGAACCCACCGCCGATTTAAAAAAAAAATACCAAAGGGAACTGACCTAAGCTAAAAACAACTCTATGTAAAACTGAGCGAAACTTGATCTAGGACTGCAGTTTCTCACTATAGTAAACTGAACTTGATGTGAACTGATTGATGAGTGTCGTCCCAGACTTTCCTCCTCCATCAGTTTCTTTTGCCAGTTCTTTGAGGACATCAAACTCTGTCTTGCTTTCGATTGCCTTCACTCTGCCCCGCTCCGTCTGCGGCGGTATCAGTGACCATATTTCTTGGCATGCCGGAAGGACCTAGGACTTGGCTTGGACAATCTTTAGCCACTCGATTGTGAACATTCCTTTCCCAATTAATTTTTTCGTCGTCAATCTTTACGAATCTGGACAATCCAAAATTTTGTTCATCGATCAACAGGAAGTCACAACCCATCGCAAGCCTTCAATAACATTAGTAACTGCCTATGTTTCCATTCGCAAGCTGCATGCAAGTGATCATTTCATAAGCTCCTGATGGAGCAGCGTGGCCGAATGGTTACGGCGTCGGACTCAAGATCTAAAGGTCGTGTGTTCGATTCCCGACCACGATCATGTTGTAAGTGCTTTGGGGAAGATTTTTTCATTCACATTTTCCTCAGTCGACCAGTCTGTAAAATTGGTACCTTGCTACAGACAGTGGAAGTTATTGTCAGAATGCTAGTGATCAGCGCCTACAAATGGCAGCGGCACTGTATGCTCCCATGGGAACTGAAAGAAGTCCTCGATTGATCAAGCCTTCTGAGCTATTGATAGTGTGAAGTCGCGCGAAAGTTGATTTCCATCACCTTTCTTGATTCAGAAAATGTGATTTCCACCAGCTATCTTGAATTTAAAAATGTGATTTCCACTAGCTTTCTTAATTCAAAATATGTGATGTTCACAAGCTTTCTTAATTCAAAATATGTGATTTCCACTAGCTTTCTTGATTCAAAGTCGGTCGCGCCAGTGATCAAATTTCTGCATTCTCTGCTTGCCGAGTGTGACGATTACTCAAGAGGCAGACAAAGTCTTTGTATTAGCCGGTGATTGAGTCCATTTCTCACCTTGAATGACCTCTGCAATCTCTGTCGTGGATAGTCCTCAGTGTCTCTGTCTCCGATATTTATGATATTCCATGCTTGCACCTTTCCTTTCTCCACGCGCATTATACAGAAAATACTTTTCCACTCCGTAATCCAAATAAAGCACCACAGTGACAAACAATAGAGGCATGAAACTGTTGTTTCAATGGCAACGATGACATCTTGGGTGGCGAACCGGTTTCCTTGCACTCGGGACACACACTATGTGCTCCATCTCTCAACCAAGGATCCAGGGAAGAAGAACGTTGGCGCTAGTTCTTTCAGTGGCGATGTGATATTCCTATGCCTTCGGTTGGCTCTGGCACGGCGACCTGATCCTGCGACTATTTCAAGCGTCTGGAAGCGTTCTTGCTTATATGGTTGAAGACACAGATCTATTAAGGCTGCTGGACATTGTGATATTGAGTGAAGAGTAGAAATACCAGCAGATTGGAAAAGTACTGGACCTAGTCAGGAAATCATTTAGGACTTTTTCTCCAAATTGGTTCAGTGGTAACAGCTTTGGGCTCAAGATATTTAATTTAAAAAAAAAGCCCCTGGGTCCGATGTCCTCCATGGTAAAGTTAAAGTGCCTTCAGGAAACATCTCAATCACGTTTTCCTCAGTCAAACGATTTCCAAACAGGCTTCCTACCTCTAGTGCATTAACCGGATTTCATCTTTACTCTACTGCGCTGGGCGCAACGGTTGAATAAATTCTCATGCCAAAGCCTACCATGTGAGGCAGCTGTCTGAAGTGTTGCAGCCCTGTGCTAGCTGACTGGCTGGCATATACCACGTGGAACGTTATTATCTGTAAAGTAGGTCAACGCAGCCAGAAGGCGGCTGGATCCATGGTGCCTCGCGCTACGAGAGTTAATACCATTGATTTATGTCACCAATCGAGCGTTCTTTCCAAAGAATTCTGATGACCAAACAAGTGTCTACTCGTTAGTTCAATTTGACAGACTACCTCTTAGATAAGATGTCGAGCTGGAGGTAACACTGTACCAGATCGCAATTTTGTCAAGATGTTTACATTATCATTACCCCAACAAGCCAAGTTTCACAGTAACTTTATCAGCTCAATGAGAAGCAAATAGTGCCGTTGCTAATGTACTGACCCTGAACATTGAGTTCACTGCCTACAGTTAAGAACCCTTTTTACAGACGGACAGACTGAGGGGAGAGATTTCCACATGTATTTTTGTCAAATTCCAAGTAACTGCATAGCAACGTTTCCATGGGGAGGGTATGAGAAATGAAAATACCTCTAAGTGTGGAAAATCACCTGAGGTCAAATAAGTTAACTGACCTAAAACAAAAGGATAGGGTGGAAGAATACAAAAATAAATATAAATATATCCCATGTAACTCTGATGATACAACCACTATCCGAACCATTAATTTCTTAGAGTGTATTATCAGAAGTTATCTAGAGTGCTCTCTGCAAGGAGCAATATGTGTAAATAAGCAGTTTTTCAAACGCCATTCTGATAGTTAAAATTGGGCCTAGATTTTAATCGGTGGCTGGCTATATTATGCAGGCTAAGATATTGCGAGAGTACCAGTGATCAATTCCCGTAATTGTCACCGGCACAGAGTGCTCCCAAGGAGCTGATAATGATATTGATAATCTGGTCTGCTGGATGATAGATATTAACGTGACGTAATGGGAGCGGGCATTGACCTGAATACGACACTAATATTACTAATAAACCTCATTTCTTATCCGAACAATCGTATCGGTACAAGAAGGAGGCTGTCCCAAGCGATATAACCATGTAAGACGCACATGAAAATCTCTTTTTTTTCAATGTTCTATACGGTAGCCCCATGCTTGGGATCCTGATACTAACTTAGAAAGACGTTCATGTGTGTGGCTCACACCTCTAAAACACAACGAAAAGTGGCCTCCTGCGACTTATGGACAAAAACGTGTATGTGTGTTGGAGGGGGAGGGGAAGGGGGGAGAAAGGGGGGAATATCGTCACGGTCAAACACGGATAGCACCATCTTCTCTCACCAAGTTTTTCAGAGCAGGAAATGCAAATTACTGTACTCTACTTTTTTAAAAATTTTATCTGTTAAAGCAAATTTACAACATCCGAGGAAGGATTTCCGGCTATCTCCTGGGACAGGACCGCTCTTGCATAGATGCAGTTCATTTAGTCATTTGTTTAGCCACAAGATCGGTCCTATTCCCTGATTATCCCGGATTTCCATACATCCTACAACATTGAGGGGAGAACGAGATTGCAAGATCTGAAAATCACCACTTTTCTTTCTTGGTGTATCCCTCACAATATAACGAAGCTCCTATTTTTATATCAGCCCCAGCAAAATAATCTCTCTTTAATGTGTTTATTAGTAGGCCAGCGCAGATGACATTTTAAGGCTTAGGCGAAATGTTTTCGTGTTGTCAATGATTCTGTGACGTGCTTTGTCCGTGACATTTGGTTGGCGATTCTGGTTGCACAAAAACATACCGCTTGGCAAAATACTTTTCTCTGACATTGGTGATCTGTCTTTGACTGTGACAATAATATGGAAATCTTGCACTAACATGGAAATTGGGAGGGACGGGTAGTCATATCACCCGACTCTCCCCTCCCCTCCCCCCTCCAACCCATTCGAATCAGCTTTTGTATGGAAATCACCAGCTGTCAAAGGCGGCTACAGGGTTATAAAGAAGGAGTGGTTGTTCGCCTGTCATGAATTTCAGTTTTAGGCAAAATAAAAAGGGTTTCTAAGGAGATAGTGTTGCTACTCTGGTCATGTGCTTTGCTTTCACTCTACAGCGAATAGTTATTTCCCTCTTCATTTCCCTTCAATTTCATTTTTACTTTATGGAAAAAAATCCTACAACTTCACTTTAACTTGAAAGAAAACGAGATATTTTACCTACTTTACCTTACATTTCACGATTTTTTTCGCCCCACAACTTACGAAACACCAAAATTCCCTACATACTGGAAAATGGCTTTTCGTAACGCCATTTTATTCTACTGCAGTGAAAATGCTCTACAAGTAGCAAAACTATATGACCAGAAGGGGAGGATTTCCATGTGTGTGCCATCCTACCATTTGCAGCGAAAAACAAGAGTTGGGAGGAATTCCGAATGAGACCCACATCTCTTGCTCCTGTATCGACGGGGATTAGGGTAAGGGTTAAAGGTAGAGTCAGAATTAGGGCTAGCTTTGGGGTTGTAGTGTTAAGCATAAGCTCTGGATAGAGGTGTGAGACTCCTGAGAAATTCTTTCTCGAAGTTCGATCTCCACTCAGTTGGCTGTGAGGCGCGTTTGGAAATCCTTCCCAAGATTGCAAGGTTTAAAAACTATACTTCTCTTTCTCTGGTCAATCCCACAAACCAAAAACAAAAACCTTCTCTTTTAGACCAGCCCCAATGAAATCATCCCTCATTCAGTCTCTTTAGTCAGAAGCATGTTGTAGGATGGCACACATATGGAAATCCTTTCACAAGAAGGAACATGATAGTCTACTCATCTGCCTGTGCCTTGTGCAGATCCATCAGTCAAGATCTTCTCCTCTGCAGTCTGTGCTCTGTCAGTACTCATATGCCGCTATCTTTGGTAGATTTGTCAGCGTTCTCCATGGCTTTCCTGCGATAGTTCCTCTGATGATCTGTGCTCCAGACTTGACTAGATCTGGACATCTCACGATGGGAGCTAACGATGGCTTACAGGAGAGACTTTCCTCACGTGTGTGTCATGAAACCACCACTTCAGTTCTGTTGCCAGTAAAGACAAAAATGTCGCCCTGCACGACACCGTTTCACTGCGTGCGTCTAGTCTAGTCTCTTTCTGGTCGCCAAGTCCAACATATCATGTCATGACTACTCCGTGAATTTCACTCACACCGAGCCGGAGACAGTAGTTCTGGGCCGATACTAATAATAGGTATCGATGTCCAATAAAAGCGACTGCACCATGGCTGCAACTAAAATTTGTCACAATACCAGTCAATTTACGTACGAAAGTATGACAAATGCACGCGTCAAAAAGTTGGAACATTTAATTAGAGTATGCCGATTCCTGTCATTTGGTACAAAATTAGAAACGTAATTATACAGTCCGGACTTCAGTTTTCTGACTTTGAAGTCTATGCCTTGTAGTAAGGTGATGTCTTGCTTGGGGGAAAAAAAGACACTTTGTTTTGTTGAGAGGAAAAAAAAAAACAGACGAAAAAATAATAGTTGGTCCGAGAAAAACCGATAAACTGATCGACGCTTATCAAAAAGTACTCGCCTAAGCCGATACTTCAATTTTAAATCTTAAGTACTTAGTATCCCTACCAGTCCTTTTTTTTTCTGTTTTGTTTTCTGTTTTGTTTTCTGTTTTTTTTCTGTTTTTTTTTTTCAACATAACAGAGTCAATGAGCCTGTCGCAGCCAAATGGTCCGACAACGGATGCCAGGACCATCCTTGTATGAAAACCGAAGAACATGAAATTACTTCGCATCGAAAAAGTTACAAAACGCCTGTAGGCTCGACATCTTATCACGCATTCTAAAACATCCACAGATAGTCTACTTTTTATTATTTCTGAGTTGGGCACGTGACAAGCGCTAGTCTATATGAAATTAAATGAAGTCAGGTATTATATCCTGTTAACAAAATTGAGCTCAAGATACTGTAGACAGACCATCATGCGTTATAAGTATGCCCATCACAGCGAGCCTGCTCTAAATTGTGAAATGTGCTTAATTTTTCTTTTCTTTGATTACTTCACAACACAGTGGATTACTAAAAAAAA
>JAWQUT010000003.1:2246902-2278362 GCA_033807755.1 Ellobium chinense | reverse complement strand
TGCCTGCCTGCCTGCCTGCCTGCCTGCCTGCCTGCCTGCCTGCCTGCCTACCTACCTACCAGGGGCGTAGCGAGGATGAATTTTCTGGTAATCTAGCACTTATATCCTATCGTTGCTTGTTTATGTTTTGGTGGGGGTGGGAAGGGAAAGGACAAGATTTAGACAATCGTAACTGAATTTTTGTTAATTGGTTTTTGGCTCCAAAAGAGCCAAATCTGGCACCTCTGCTACGGTCTAAACTATTAACATCTCGCAACCGAAAGAAAAAAAAACTGGAAGTCGTGCAGGGAGATCTTGTGCAAAAAGAAACACGAAAGACCGTCAGAACAGCGGGTAAGCAAATTTTTCTCTCAGATTATTTGCTGCCTTTTTTAAAAGTTTTTCTCTTTACATTGCCTTTGGATGCATTGCACTGTGGCTATGGGAGCGCTGAATCTGTCAGACAGTATGTAGGCTCTCAGATTATCGGCCTAGAAAACTGTCTCCCGTTGACAAAAATCTTACTGTCAATGCCTATAATGATTGGCTCGTAGGTGAAATAGGACGAAGGTGATGATTGAACATGAAGATTAATTAAATTGTATTAGACAAATAGATATTATTTTGGTAATCTTAGATTCATAGATTACATGGACGCTACGTCCCTGCTACCTACCTACCTCTCTCTCTCTCTCTCTCTCTCTCTCTCTCTCTCTCTCTCTCTCTCCATCTTCTCTTTCATGTGTTAAATTTCTAGCTTCTATGGTTAAAAAACAGCTGAGCTCAAGATCCTGTTAAAATATGTAACAGTATATTTTAACACGATTACACCTGGTTTCTCTTGTATATTTGAGGAAGTGCGAGTTACGACAGTGTTGCAGCAAAGCGTCAATCTGATTCCTAAACGATGTTGCAGTTAAGCCAGTTGCAATCAACCAGAATCGACTGTATTAGCCAAGAGCGATTGACTACGTAGACATCAGCAGAGCTGTAACCCCCCCTCCCCCCTTCCACCACAACNCACAACCCCCGACCCCTCTCTCTGAGCCAAGTCTCTTCTCCTAAATAATTAATAATGTTTAGTACTCTAGGACCTAGGTTCGGACTCAAAGGGGAAGGGGGAGACATGAGGAAAGGGACGAGGTTTCTGATCCCTTGGGGCCCCTTTATGGCTCTAGTGTGAGGAATGTTATCTACGGCCCTGATATAGAATTAATAGCACTACAGAGATGGTACCAATGACTGTCGTACTTCGTGGGATAAATAATTGATGTTTACAGTAGACAGAACAGGCCTTTATAGGTTGGTGGCTGCGTTAGTTCCAATCAATTCACCCCTTTATGACAGTGTTCCTCAGACTTGGGAATAGTCCAACAAATGACCTAGTTATTTTCAGTACTTAAAATGTTCTGCTGATTCAAGGCTGAGGTACCTGGCTCTTAATAACTTGCGGTTAAATGATCAGGTTTTATAAAAAAAAATGGCCGCCGTTGATCTTGCTGACTCAGCTTCTGTTTTCTGACCGCACAGATGGGCTGAATTCATTTTCTTTTTCACATCATCAGTATTACTAATAGCTGAGGAATTATTAAACTATCTGTGTTGTTATTTTTAACTCAAACTATGACCTCTTTTTGAATAAAATAAATGTTCTGAAAAGTACAATATCCATCACGAAGAGACTAGTCTATATTTTTCAATCGGATTTACTAAAAGAAAAAAAAAAGGTTAACTTAATTTCGATGTTTAATAACTTCAATAATTGAAATCTTCTGCAATTGAAATCTGGTTCATTTAGCATGTGGATATTGTCTGCCATTGCTACAAATTTTAAATATCTAGACAAGGTGCTATATGTAGACTAGGTGCAATATCTAGACAAGGTGCTATATCTAGACTAGGTGCCATAACTTTTCTATAATTGAAACGAAAATTGAAACATTAAAACTAAAACAGCCCGCCGGTGTACGTCTAACACACTGGCCCCTGACACATCATTTTTTAGTATTTTTTTTCCTAAGCAGTAACATCTACAGCAATGAAACGCACGAAAATATAGATTATATTTGTCTCTTAGTGTGCTTAAAAGTTTGTTTCAGTTTCTAATTCTTGGAGCTGCCAAATTTTTTATTTTGTAAATAATTTGGGGACCACCTAGACTAGTTTATCTTCCTTGCTTTAACAGACTGCATGACTGTTTGTTGACATCATATCTTTATTTGGTTCTCGAGATTTTTCAACATTTTGTTTTGTTGCAACTGCCCTCTTTCTAACGAAAAGAAAATAGCTTTTTTTTTTTAAAGTAGGAATTGATGGTGAAAAGAACATTTTTAGAATGAATCCTAGGATAACAGAAAATTCTAATGGACAAATAAACACGTTGACGTATAAATAAACGAAGTATTTAGTAAGACAACACCAAAGCCCTGCGTGGGTTTTTAACAACAACAACAACAACAACAACAAAAAACGCCAAAATTGTCACAATGACCGTTGTTTATTGGGTTTTTTTTCTTACAGCGGAAACAGAAATATTTCATTCTGTGCCACATGTATTATTTTTCAAACAACACCAACAAACAACAAAACATATTACAACTTTTTTGTGTTTTTATCCTGAACACATTTGCCTGAGATCTGAGACAGTTTTCCAACCTTTTGACAACAGAGTAAATTTCGTTGAAAGAAAATATATTTAGTTCAGAAACTGTCAGAATTTATTCAAAAAATGTGAGCAGGAAAGAATGTGTGTAAACAGCATAAGAAAGTGACATACTGTTAATGAAATTAGTAAAAAATGACAGAATCTTCACATGATAGGCGATCTTAGATAACGGCAAAAGAGTAGTTTAAAAATTTCTGTTGTGGTAATGAAGAGATCAAAGAGAAAATGAAATTGAAACTACGACTTTTATTTACCTCGTAGAGAAAATGGTTTGCAATGCAGTGTTATACGTCTCATTCATAATACAAATACATAGAACAATGCACATCATAAATGAAAATACATACAAATAAATGAATAAGCAAAATAAATACAAATGAAATACATAACAAAGTCATCAATATCTGAACAGTGTAGTGAACATAAAAACTAGAATTTGATGGTCACACCTAGTTTTAAATGTTTCTCGCACTTTCCGGCCACTTGTTGTCTAAGTTTATCTTCAACTGCCATGCAATTTGAATATGACTACCTTCACTAGAGATTAACATGCATTTTTCAGACATATGGTAAACTTTATCCCTCACCATTTAAATTGAAATGCTTAAAATTCCGGGGATCATTACAGTCAAGGGGAATCTGAGTGGCACTAATTCGATAACTGATCGTGCAAATTAGGAATGAGGACATCATTAAAGTGACTAATTTAATATACGTCACTCTAGAACTTACAGCCAACTAAAACGAGGGTTACGTCATTATTTAAAAAAAAAACGTTATCAAATCAAAGTTATGATATAAAAGCTTAATCTTGTTTTGGTGAAATGGAAGATTTGACCTAGCATTATTCTGCCCCGACATATACTCGCTTGATGTGGCAAGGGGTCACGCCTTTGTAATGGAGAAATTTTAAGAAAATCATAATTAAAGATGTACAACAGAAGTCATCTAATCTCTTTCACAAAAACTCAGATACTTTCGTAAGTACGAACCCAGATTCGTTCCCTAGTACTAACTCAGATTTGTTACCAAGTACTAACTCAGATTCGTTTCCAAGTACTAACTCAGCCTCGTTCCTGAGTACTAATCCACTTTCGTTTCCAAGTACTAATTCAAATTCGTTTCTAAGTACTAACTCACATTCGTTCCCAAGTACTAATTCAGACTCGTTCCCAAGTACTTATTCAGATTCGTTCCCAAGTACTAACTCAGATTCGTTCCCAAGTGTCCATAAGTCAGTAAACAAAAACGTCATCATTTCAATTGCCCTTCCCTGCAACAAATGAAAAACTCAAGACCGAATGGCTCAAGTCACCTTTAGAACCTGTTATCTCAGTTCCTCCTCTAGCGCCACACGCCTCATTTTGACTGGCTGCGAGACATATCACTGAATATCATTCTCTGGCAGGACTTGCAGGACGTGGAGTAGCGTGGCCGATAGTTTCAGTATTGGACTCAAGATCTTTAAAGACTGTTGGTTCGGTTCCCGACTACGGTCTTGCTGTAAGTGCCTTGAGAAACATTTGATTCACACTTTCCTCAGTCCACCCGTCTGTAAAACGGGCACCTGGCTATAGGCAATAAAAGATAGTGTCAGAATGGTGGTAATCAGCGTCTGTAAATAGCAGTTGCATGTATACTTCCCGAGGAGTTGAGAAAGTTCGAGAGTGATTAGGCTTGTTGGGGATAAAAAAAGTGTGAAGTTACATATGCGCGCATTAGCCTGGATACGAGGTTTATAAACTGCATCATCATTATTATTATTATTATTACTACTATTATTGTTATTATTATTATCGTCATCATCGTCTTCATCATCATCATCTATTATTATAAGTTACTCGAGCATAATGCATCTGGCATCCTATGTGTAATGCATCTGACTTCCTGTAACAGTCACCAGACGTGTTAATCCTCCATGACACTTTGAATAAGCCACTGATTCCACTTAGAACAATGATCTTAGCAATTCATGATTCCGAAAAAGTCAGAAAAGCGTGTGGTATCACACAACAAAAGAAAAGTTGGGCCACAATTGAAGCTGAGTTCTTGTTTTGACCATAAAAAAAAATCTTCTTCAGATTTATTTATAGTGCATTTAAGATATCGGAAATTTCTATCTGAATACTGCTTCAGTTAAACGAATTTTTGAAAAGCTTTGACTTTACAGCAACGAGTTTCGGTCTGAATTCAAAGAACAAATTAACTTCTGTGCGTGAGAAATAACCAAAACTACTTGCTATGATTGTGTCAAAATCTTTTTAGAAACCGCGATGGAATACTGATCTAAAATCTAAAACACTAATCAAGTTATCACTATTCGAATACGGTTTTACCAATCATAGACTTACAACTACATATGAAAAAGTATTACTTCGCTTTTTGTGTCGTATAACAGCGACCATCACTTCCGCTGGATGTGTACCTTGGCCATTCCTCTTCTTTGGCGTCAAAAACGGTATTGGGCTCTTAACTTAGTTACAGCTGTCTTCCAGCAAAATTTGTGCAACTGACATGACATTCTGCTGGAATTGCCCAAATGTCTATGAAACTGTGGGGACTGATGTGTGTGCATGCGAGTGTGTAAAACTAATTTAAAGTATGAGGTAGTTTCATCGTCTTGCAGTTGTGTTGACGAATGCAATGTGTTGTCGCTAAGGAGAAATGATACCTTGTCCTTGACCCCCTATACTGACACATAATATCTTCTAGCCAGTCAAAATAAAGCTTACGTTGCCTGCCAAGAAATAAAGTATCATAATAATATCCTCATATGATTAGGGCACCCGACATCGAATTTTAGTTGGCTGCAGAAACTGAAAATTGAATAGATTAGTGAAGAAACAGTATTAAGTTTATTCATAATATGTTATTATTAATGTAGATACACTTTATTGTTGTCATTTGTTCTGCAGTGATCTCATATTAATGCTATTATGATAACTATGGACATGTATCCTGCAACCATGCCAATTTTTCCATCTTATGGATAATAAAGTTATAATCTTATATTGTGTAATCTTAGCTTATCTTATCTCATCTCATCTCATCTTAGATTATCTTATCTTATCGTATGGGCAAATGCACAGCAATTACGGATAAATCTTTGGTTTTGTAATGCACCTTAAATGATTTATTTAATGAAAAGTTTAAAATCGTCATTTTCTCCGACTGTTTGCCATTCCATTGAGATGGCAACCGGCCGCCAAAGACAGCTTTATTAATGGGCCAAAATTACCTTGGGTCTAAAACTCCTTCGCCTAATGAAAATACAAACATTAGACATGGTCGAACGGTTACAGTGTTGGACTCAAGATCTAAAGGTCGCGGGTTCGATTTCCAACCACGGTCGTGTTGTAAGTGCCTTGGGAAAGCATTTCATTTACATTTTCCTCAGTTCATCCGTCTATAAAATGGGTACCTGGCTATAGGCATTGGAAGATATTGTCAGACTGCTAGTGATCAGCGCCTGTAAATGGCTGCGGCACCGGATGCTCCTCAGGGAGTTGAGAAAGTTAGAATGAACAGGCCTGCTGGGGTAATAATAATGTAAAGTCCTCTGAGCGACATTAGCCGGGATTCGAGACTTATAAATCGCATTACTATTATTATTATTATTAGACTGTTTTATGAAACGGGTGACTTAATTTAGCCAAAGAACTACTTAGGCCACATTTTGACTGGCTGCAAGACAAATAAATTTCTTCTTTAGAGTAGTCGGAAATAGTATTTTAAGTAAGCTTGGAGGAAGCTGTACACCGTCAAAGAAGACTTGATAATTTCGGAAATATGTGTACGTGCCTTATATGATTGTAGAAGAGGGTTTGCTGGCTCAGAGTCTTGATCCACTCAACTCATTCTCTCTCTTGATCTCACTTTTCATCTAATATCAGTTTTAGTTTCAGTTAATTTGTTTTAAATTTAGGTTACATATCAATATATACAACAACTAGGAAAGAATGGAGAAGACAAAACAGTTGCGCATTACTGATACTTACTCAGATCAATCTCTCTCTCTCTCTCTCTCTCTCTCTCTCACACACACACACACACACACACACACACACACACACATACACACACACACGCACACAAACACATAAACACACACACACACACTCACACACGTATAAATATGAACGCACACACACACACACACTCACACACGAATACATATGAACGCACACACACACACAAACACACAAACACAAGCACACACACACAACACCCTCTGTCTGTTAGAATAGAAAATAAACATCTGAGACTAAATCAAACCCCCCCCCCCCNCCCCCCTCTCTCTCTCTCTCTCTCTCTCTCTCTCTCTCTCTCTCTCTCTCTTACTCTCTCTCGCTATATAATATTAACAATTTCAGTTGCAACTTCCACAGCTTCCTGTTAAACATATTCATACTCGTCCATCGCGCGCAACCACCTCCTCCCCCTATTCCGCTCTTCGTAAATCAAGTCCACTGCCTTTTGTTAAAACAGCCCGACCTGACAACTATTTAGAATGTCCGTCGCATTATTTTGATGACAGTAATGATGGTGAAAATAATGAGACATTTAAGTCTCGTCCCCAAGAAATTATGTCCGCCCACGAGACTACACAATCCACTCCTTATAATGACCCCGAAGAACTTGCTAATGGGTCAGTTCTAGTGGTCGTCAGGATTGGCGATTAAATGAGTACAGGGTACTTAAGATGAACATTCTTTTTCATTTTACAGACGGGTCTGGTGCGTGTGTGTGTGTGTGTGTGTGTGTGTGTGTGTGTGTGTCTGTGTGTGTGTGTGTCTGTGTGTTATAATGACAAAAGCAAACACAAAATTGAGCATTTCTTTTCAGCGCCAGGGATGCTTCTCCTGTCCCTCTCTCTTTCTTTGCATGCAATCAGAGTGACTACTCCTCCGTTCTCTTCATCCGACTCTTAGCTAACCTGGTTCATTGCTGGTCTTATTTAATGTTCGCAAAGGCATTCCACTGTGCGACAGGGCGAACCGGAAATTGTTGAAAGGAACTGCATATGGCACACATGCACCAGTAATCCCGAAATTGAGGCAATGAAGTCATTTTAAAAAAATAAACAACAAAAACTTAAGAGGTCACGTTAAACCATGAAACCAATAAATAGGACACCTTCGAGGCAAAAGGCAATTTTCACATGAAATTCCAGGTCGCTGGGTGAACAAACAACCTAGTTATGGCCGACAGTGAGTTGAACGAATTTTTATGATTGATAATGTGGGTATATTTGACACAACATTCACGCATATTTACGTGGGCGTTTGCGAGTTCTATAGTTTCATAGTAGCAAAACATGTAGTAAGTTACGTTTTTGGTGGGTTTTTTTGGACAGCCTTTTTGTTTTCTCTTTCTCTCTCTCTCTCATCCTACCCTCCTCTTCCTTGTTTTCCTCTGCCCTTCGTGTGTATAGTTTAACGTTAACATTGTCACGACTTCTGTTTTGTTTTCATTACTTTCTGCCTGTTTTTGCGCCACCATCTCTAACGCTTCTCATAATGTTGTCACGATTCTCTTTTTGTGTTATTTCGAAGTTCAGTCTTACAATCTTCACTACCCAGAAGTCTATAACTTTGTTTCAAGCTGTATTGTTTCCTGTTCAGCTCCATCAGGAGGGGGAGATAACGCCTGTGTCATTCGTAACCAAACTTGCCACAGTAACCGGACGTGCCTTCTTGCGTAGTGCCTTGAATAACCTAATTACCTACCCGTTACACAAAGCTGCTAGTGGTTGTAATAGATAACGGTCACGCGTAGCTTAGCATAATTGTATTAGTATACCTTTAACACAGCAGATCTGTATAGATTGTTTACTCATGTCTATACTCAACACTTTAGTCGGCAGCGATGTTAAGCAATATGACCTTCTGAAATGCTTTCCTGGCAACAACGGACGAGAAAGAAAACAATACAATTTAACCTGCCTTTATTTAAAGATCACGCAAAAAATAAAATGGTTATGAACAAAACTTCTGAAAATAATTACGATCATTATGAAACATAAATGGATTCAACTTGGTATAGACTACAATATAGGCAGACTGACATTACAGTTTCATTCTTCCCCATATTGGCAAGACCCTTATGGAGTCTTCGCGTAGCTCTTGAGCTGGAAACGTGCATGCGCAGTGATAACATAACTGATTTGGTTTGTAATCGTCTAATTTCAGCGCCTGGTGACAGGCACTGATCTGAGGGACAGCGGCGTATATCAATGGAGGCTGAGTTGGGAGGAGGGGGGAGGTGGAAGTAGGAGATGCATCTAAGACCTCACTGTTTTCGAAGACAGAGGGGGCAAATTCGTCCTCTCCCTTTTCGCGCCATTATCTCCCCTACTTCCCAGAGACCAAGTCTACCTCTACATTACTCTGGTGATGACCTTGCGTCGGCCTCTCTTGTGCTACCTCTGTGTACTTATAGCACGATTGATAAGACTACCGCATAATGGACTTACGAAAGTATAAGCAAGTTATCTTGACTGATGATATACATTTGAGATAATCCATTTTCGCTCCCAGCAGTCCATAATGTCGACGCCCGTTCTTTGTCAAGTTCATTCTAATTGCTTACCTCCCCTAGATGATTATCCTCTTGAAGAATCTCAGTCTTCCCGCGATCCATCGATTAATAATTATGTTTAACGCTCTCTTTTGCCAGTGCGGCTGATGATGCAGATTTTACAGTAACAATTCGAAGAGACGCGAAGAGTGTGCAAATGGACTATTCTCAGTTACTAGGCATGTACGGTCATCTGAGCAATTCAAGCCACAATTGAAGCAATCATTATTCTCCTCTCCACTTTTCCATTGTTCGAAGAAGATGATTGGATGCTATGGTCTGTTTCATTGGCCTCCATTGGCTGATGCATCGAGATTTGATTTTGCAGTCACACTGATAATTTGATTAAACCGGAAGTGAGCTTTGTTGGAGCTAACTTTTTAAGAACGGTCTATGAATCAGGAATTATGACGGCATTCCTAAGGAAATACAATGAGATCACAATCTTGAACCTGATGTACTTAAAAAAAACTCACATACTCGTTGAAATTCGCTAGTCCCATATCCCTTGTTTCTATATCACACTTTACTCACGGTGAGAACTCAAACATCTTATCCCTCGAAATTATGGATTGGTTTGAAATTCTGTCCAATCCTCAGTCTAAACACAGTGAATTAAAAAGTAGCTGAATAGACTAATACTGAAAAGTCATAACCTATCCTATCCTATCCTATCCAATCCTATCCTATCCTATCCTATCCTATCCTATCCTATCCTATCCTATCCTATCCTATCCTATCCTATCCTATCCTATCCTATCCTATCCTATCACATAAGGTTATTTGACGAAATATTGGTATGGCTTCTTAAACAAATTCATGTGCAAAACCTGGTCTAACAATTAATTCCGGGTAATTGTAATCGTCCTCATCAGAATCGCTGTTCTCGGGTTCCGCGTCTTAATTTTCTCGAGCCCTATTTTTTTCTTTGGCGAAACCTGCAATAAAGACGCGGTCCCTGTTCTCGATACCCTAGCGAAAGGGGTATCGATACAACACGGTTCCGGATTCCGGGTAGGGAGACAAGGGCTCTGGGATTTATGATGTGCCTGTAATGAACGTCACATTGTTTACTGTCGGTCTATGTCACAGAAGTGACGTATGCATAATCCTTACGTTAATTAACGCCCTACGGTAATCACGGGAAACTCGCAAAACATTAAAAGCGTTCACTGCAGGTAATACAATTTAACGCAAGGATTATGCATATGGTCGCAGGAATGGTTGTCGCAGAAATATTTGTGAAAGAAAATGACTAGGCTGAGAAGACTTCCAGATCATCCTGGGGATAAAAAAAAAATCCTAAGATTCCCCGGCTGCTGTGTAGCACATTACATGTATCTCTTTGCTCAAAAACTGATCTGACGCTATCGTACCGAGACACAGTAACTCATCTGTTCTGTTGTCTCCTCCATAAATTTCAGTTTTTCTTCCTCTTCCTCTTCTCTTATCCTCCTCTTCATATTCCCTTTTGTTCTTTTGTACTTTCCATGTTTCTCTCCCTTTCTATCATACCATCTTCCTTCTTTTCCCCTTCTCTTCTTCCTTTTCCACCCCCTCTTCTTTCTGTTGCTTTCTTCTCTTCTTCTTTTTCTCTCATCTCTTCCTTTTATTTTTTTTTGTTTTGTTTTAAAGGATAACGTATTTATAAATCTCTATAAAATATCAGCTCTCTTTAGCTTTGCACGGATCCATTGACTTCAATAATTAATTCCCAGTCCGAGAAAGAATCCCACAACAAAGACAAAATGTCAATGTATTGTGTCCATAGGTTCAGGCTATGCCTGGTTCAAATAACTCCTGTGGTGAGTAGTATCGTTTCTGAGTATTAAAATGTCTATCTGAAACTGAGTATCAGAGTAGAATTCTAATCGATACTGTTGATATTTAGATCTTGAAGGGTGAATATGGCGATACTTACAAATTCAAAAGCTGCCCATCTTACACTATCCACACATTCTTTGCGCTAAACTGATTTCCCCCCTCCCCCTCCTCCCTCTTCAGTTCCTTATTTTCCATACCATTTTGACTCACAGACTTACAGATCTCATAGACCGTAATTATGGGCTGGTCTCCTGGCGCTTGAGTTCATGAGTCTCCGGTGTATTACAAACTACTAGAATGGTTCCACACTGGAGCACGGATAATGCGCATATCTTGGGCCCGATCAAAAGTGCACTTATTAACAGAAATACGTATTAACCATACACGTGCCATTAGAGAAGAAATTTCGGGACCAAACATACTGTACTCAGTATCCGTGTTTACGTACTACGCGTGTCCGTATTAAGCGTGCTCTGCTGTATTAGTCTTGCGCCTTATAAAAAAGATTGAACAGAGAAACAGAGGCCATGCGGCTTGTGGATCGTTTTCACAATCTGAAAAATGTCAAGTCTAAGGTTTGTGGGTTCGACTTCCCAGTCAGACAGTTTGCGCTGTAGTGATTTTCGAAAAGACACTCGACCCTTATTCCTCACGTCACCCAGGTGAAATCATGTATCTGGCTTTAGAGCTGCGGAGCCCAGGGCATTGCACGCGGCGACTAGCAATGACTTTGTAATGAATTACATATGTAATATAGTGTATTCGTATGTACGAGGTATATGTATACTGTTCTATTTCTTTTGTGTGTCATGAACGAGAAGTATAAATTTGTGTAGCACTGTTTACTCCCCTCCCTCCTCTTACCCCCACTCCCCCCACTCCCTCCCCCCAAAAAAGTGTACCCTACTATTCTGCACTTTTAGTNCCAAAAAAACAACAACAACAACAAAACAACCCTGACAGGGTAAGTAGTCCTATTTTTATTTTTATTTCCATTAACTTTTCAGCATTTTATTTTTTCAAGCGGTCGCATAAAGCTCAGTACGCATGCCTATTCGACGTCTTTCTTGCCGTAATCTCTCTAAGCGAAATGGCTTTTTTCTATAGGCCGTTGATCAGCATCAGTGTTGAAATATGGAAAATTGAGAACAGCATTATCTTTGGAAACAAACCTAGAACCGAACTGTTTATTGAAGGATTTGATAGTCAGTACCGTATTCAACAAGTCTGAGTGAAATTGAATCTATAGGGATGATCACCACAACATGTGTGTTTGTATATGTGTGTGTGTGTGTGTGTGTGTGTGGGTAGATGGGTGGGTGCGTGTGTGTGTGTGTGGGTGCATGTGCGTGCGCGCGAGTGTATACATATATGTGTGTGTGTGTGCGCGCGCGCGCGCGTGTATGTGGGGGGGTGTGGGTGTGTGTGGGTGCGTGCGCGCATACATGCCGGGAGATGTTTTTTTTTTCTCTTGTACTTTTATGCATTAATTATTTTTATGTATTCTATGTAAATATCACAAAGTAATTGTGCAGCGCGCGATAGCACTTTTACAGTGAATTCGTGCCGTATATAAATTAATTATTACACTAGATCTACATTCCATACACCTCTGTTCTCCACAGTGTATCACGCGACGAGGACAATCGTTGAAGCAAGAAGCTTCTACTGTAAAAACACAATCTCTTTATAGTCCTATGCCATGTATGACATTTCCAGATGGTGGAAGTAGAGCAAAGGCGTACAAATTATATCACTTCAGATCAGGCCGCCTAGATTCTCGCCAATTACATTAATTTGATGTATGTACACGAGGTACTTTTCCAGGTGAATCAAAAAAAAAAAAAATCTTGACTCAACATCTAGACTGTCTACTTGAGCATAAAACGTCAATAGAACCGCAGCTTCGCTGTTGCGAAATGGGAAATCTGAACATGAGAGGAGCAATGGCGGATCTGGAAAGACGGTTAGGATGGGGAGGGGAGAGGAACCGTAGCCACGCCCCCTCCATCTGTCGGCAGTAGTGTACAGTATTCCTCTTTTTCTCCTCTGCCCTCTCTCTTTCTCCCTCACTGACTGGTTGGAAGTTTCATTTCTACAGGGAAAAGAACTAGATGGTGCCTCCCCACCTCCATCCCCACGAAAAATTCCAAGACCCGCCACTGCGAGGGACTGTGGGAAGAGAGAAATTTTTTTTTTTCAGTCTTTCTTAAGCGGGGAGAGAGGAGTGAATGAAGAAGGGAAGTAAACGAGAATGATTGAATCTCAAACATATGACTACGGAATGGAAAAAAAATACCGCACAAAGAACTCCGTGCATGAAATCAATGTAGGCGTGCCTGATAATTGAATATCACCTGTTGAATATTATTGTAAAACAAACATTACGTCTGACAGCGTCGTGATGTAGACAATAGAGAGAGAGTGCGCGCGCAAGAAAAAAAATGATGTCACAATATGCTAGATCTAGTTAAGAACAGTACTGCAGCGACATTTTCAGATGTCACTCCTTCGCATGCTTTGTCAATACAATCCGATGAGCCGCCATGACAGTTGTTTTTTTTGTCTTCCTTGCTATTAATTTGCGCATGCTCACTTCGTTGTTTACCTATTTAAGTGGCTGTTGCCCCTGCGTTATTTGTGTGACGTGTTATATCGAAGATGTTGAGCGAAACATTTTACAGTGCATCGGTACTCATTCAGGGGCGTTTCCGGTGACATCACCAGGAGAAGTAGTTGCCTGGTTTATGTTAGGGATTGGGGGTGGAGACTGGAGAGGGCCGCCGCATTGCTCAAGCTGCGTGATATTAGTCATTCCACCCCAGACCGAAGAAAGCGGGAGAGGGACGAGTTGAAAAGGATATTGCAAAATCGTCACGATCATTACACAACTGCTTATGTAATTTTCTTGATGATTTGAGTTGTTTTTTATCACTAATCTTCCATTTATCTTCTTTTCCCTATTAAAGCAATGTAAAGTTTTGACTTGTCATCATATTCCCATTTTACAAGCTAACCCACATGTGCCTCACTGTTTTACATTGAGCAATAAATATGTTGAGAGCGCTCATTTTCTCAAATCCTCAAAAAAATGACGTAGGTAAATGTGGAATGAGCGTGCCGAAACGATACAATTATTTCAATACTCTTGACAGAGAGTGTCATATGTACATCTGTTAACATTTGGATATTCAGTATTGTAGTTACACTTTCCTATTTTTAAGCTTTGTAACTATTTTTAGTACCTTGACCCACACAACTAATTAATAATATGATTTTGGAGAGCGATATTTGAATCTTTGCACATATTAAGTAATATTACTTAATAAATATCATATATAATATTATAAATATTAAAATCATTTGAAAATGTTTTAAAATATTAGACTATATAAACATGAAAATATATAAATATAATTTTTTATTCAAAAATTTCTTTAAAGTTTTGAAGCCTCTTGAACGTATATGGGAACATAAGTTTTGTCCCCAATCTAGATGTCAGTGGTAGGTATAACGTCGATTGGCACTTACACAAGTTGTGTATTATAAGCTTTCATGTCAGACAACAAAAGTAAGGTGTAAGCAACACAAGACATTCACTTCTTCCATCAGATAAAACCGCATCACTCAGCAACTTACAATGCAACTTAGTCGTTTCCTCAGTGTACCCTCCGTACTGTTCGTCCTACCAGTGCTACGATTATCAAAATGCATCTCCCTCCTAACTTCTTCACCATCCGATTGCCAAAAATAGTGCCTGACTAAAGGGTCACTCAACAGAGCACAATACACTTGCCAAAGAAAGAAATGATGAATGGGACCTGTCACCTATTCCGGAGAAATCCTGTAAAGCTGTCTCTAGCCGCTAATGAAGTCTACATTAGCAATAACATTCATTCCATTGTTTCTATTTCAGACCATACCTAACCTTTTCATGAACTTATAGTCTAATTGATTTGTAAATTTTAAGAAATGCTGGTGACAAATCAAGCAATCAGACTCTGATGAAGATATACAGTGAAACCTCTCTATACCACCACCCGTTATACCGCCATTCCCGCATACCGCCAGCTTTTCGCCGTGGAACGGATCTGACACCTATACAAAGTCACTAAAAATCTCGTTATACCGCCATCCGCCATCCGCCAACAGTTTAACTGTTACATTCATAACTTGAGTATAGTAAATATTGCTCGTTATACCGCCAACGTAAATTTAACCTCCACTCCCCACTCCCCACCTCTACCTAAATCCAGCTAACGGACGGAACATCACTTGTCGCCACAGTCTGTGCTTGTTACTCAAACACCAATTCTACTACACACTCTTCGCATTTTGGAAGCGAAGTCCTGATAGGCCTACTGATGGGGCATGCAGTGGGAAAGGCGGGTCACAGTTCAATCTCCTCTCGCTCAATAGGCCTAGAGAGTTTGCGAACGAACGTAAACGCGCGCGAGGTGATGCCTCAACTAGTTCGCACCGGTCGCGGGGTACAATGCAAACAGCACACATTGATCTATGATGACGTAGGCCTAGCGCTGATGTGATTCTCCGACCCGGATGTGTAATGTGTAGTGGTCAGCTTCTTTTCTTATCAATCTCCAACTTGACACATATGCTTCCTATCCTTAGTTCTTGCTTGTTTTTAATTTTAACTCTATTGTTTTAAATGGAGATAAGTGCATTATTTTAGACATGTTAGCCAGTCCAATGTTGGTAAATTACGTATTTCCCTTGTTCTACATGGTATTTTCGTTGTACCGCCATTCTCGTTATACCGCCATTTTCCTGTTTGCCCCTTACTTGGCGGTATAACGAGAAGTGGGGGTTGAAGTTCCACACTCCTCGCTGGACAATACTACATCCGAACACTGGCATATTCAATGTTCGGGTCAGATCTAGCACAGTAAAAATTCTATTCTTTGGACAGCTTAAGCAAAATGGGTTCTTGATTTTTTTAGGCACCTTGCTAAATTTTGCAGCCTCTTCCTGTTTTGTAAAATAAATTTAGAGTTTCCAGCTTCATGCATTGTGGTTGGCTGTCCTTGCTCACAGAAAAGATGTCTCTAAGATGAACAATCGGTTTTCGAGGAGATCTCGCTCCGCGACTCCTAGAATGAAAATTCAATAAAAGACCTACTTAAGCTGCCTTTGTTTTAAGTTCAATGGATTCCTGTTATTATTCAAAGGGTTTACATCATAATGGAATTGCCTGGAAATAGCTATATAGAAAATGGGTCATTGGCTCAGGGAGACAAATCAAACTAGGCTCCTAGAACCCAAAGACTCTACTTATCGAGCTTCCTATTTCCTTTCGGCATGTGGAAAAAACTGCTGTCCTATTTATTTTCTCATTGTTAGTCACGGCTTGATCTGATGCGAGGGGGTTGTTGTTTTTTTTTTCTTGTGAGGTTAAGGGTGGGTTGAAAGTAGGTTTGATATCCTTTGAAGTGTCATAGTCATTTTGATGCAGCATTCCTTTGATCCTCTCATGATTTTATAAGGATGACGACGAGCATATAATTCAAGATAACGTTATTTCTCCCGATATACACAAATGTGAATGCTGACATTAGCAGGTTGTGATATGCAGAGATGATATGACAAGATTTATTTGCTAAAAAATCTTACAGCGTTGTTATGGGTTATTGGCTAAGGAGACAAATCGGACTAGGCTCCCGGGGCCAAAGACTATTTATTGAACCCTATTTTTTCCTTCCAGCATGTGAAAAGACTATTGCCCTATTTATTTTCTCACTTATAGTCGAGGCGAGGAAGGTGGTTTTTATCTTGTGGGGTAGGGGTGGGGTTGGAAGTAGGTTTGAAACCTTTGAAAGTGTCATAGTCATCTTGATGCAGCATTCCTCTGATCCCAGAATTCATTACTTTATAAGGGTAACGACGAGCTTATACTGCTCTATTTATTTTCTCATTGTTAGTCGAGGCGAGAACAGTGTTTGGTTTTTTTTTCTTGTGGGGTAGGGGTGGGGTTGGAAGTAGGTTTGAAACCTTTGAAAGTGTCATAGTCATCTTGATGCAGCATTCCTCTGATCCCAGAATTCATTACTTTATAAGGGTAACGACGAGCTTATACTGCTCTATTTATTTTCTCATTGTTAGTCGAAGCGAGAACAGTGGTGTTTTTTTTCTTGTGGGGTAGGGGTGGGGTTGGAACTAGGTTTGAAGTCTTTGAAAGTGTCATAATCATCTTGGTGCAGCGTTTCTCTGATCCCAGAGTTCATAAGGGTAACGACGAGCATATACTGACCTATTTAGTTTCTCATTGTTAGTTTAACAAGTTTAACAAGTTTATTAGGAATAAGCCCAGACCACAGACGTGGTACATGGGCAAAATACAGTATGCAACGGAACAGCACATGGACATTTTAAGCACTACAACTACTAACTTCACACATGTTCACAGTGCATTCTTACATTCACGAGGAGTTTCATTGTTAGTAGAGGCGAGGAAGTGCTTTTTTCTTGTGGGGTAGGGGTGGGGTTGGAAGTAGGTTTGAAATCCTTTCAAAGTGTCATAGTCAGCTTAATGCAGCATTCTCCTGATCTCAGAGTTCATGACTTTATAAGGATGACGACGAGCATATAATTCAAGATAATTGAAATTACCCCTCACACACAAAGGCTGCGTGCTGACATCAGCAGGTCGTGATATGCAGCGATGATATGACAGTATTTGTTTGCTCAAAAATCTCACAGCGTTGTTATAAGTGTAGGGGCTCGGTACAAGAAAAAAGATTTCTTTTTTTTTTGTTTGTTTTGTACAAGATATTGTGAACTACTTTGTTCATAAATAAACCCGGAGATAAGAGGCATAGCTCAAACTATGAAAACGAATATTTTAAATCGCAGCAAGCAGTCAGATTTCTCGGTGGCTTTTGCGTTGATTGTGTTTTCCCACAAAGTTGTGTTCCAAATGAACCCGGAAATAACAGATGTATCAGCCAATAAACGTTAATCTTTCAAATCAAAGAGTTAATTAGTTAGTCATATTCCTCGATATTTAGACAAGCCTATCATTTTATTTTATTCCTCACGGACGTTTAATTTGACACTTCCAGTTTGCTTGCGCATTTTGAAAGCGATCTTTTGTCGCTGACTTTTCAAAAAGTAGACCTCTAGTATCTGTATTATAAAGGACAGATTTCCTGATATTGCTGTTCGCTTTTCTATATTACTCTATTGTGGATTTATCTCTATCACACCATTGCGAGACACTGATCACATGGAAATCATGTGCACTCAGAGTGTTTGCTTTGTCGCTGATGCCCACTGCCGGTTCATGCATGTCAACGTGCTGAGGAAAATAATACACCTTATTCAGAGGGGGAAAAATCGTTTGACACTAATAGCCATGCATTAGTACGCCTGACTTTTTCTATATAAGCCTAGTCTTTATATTGCAAAAATCACAAATTCAAACCTTTCAGGCTTTGCTGGTTACTTTAAGAGGGTAGCGAGGGAGATTTTTTGTGGTAGTCTGGCATTTAGATACAACCAGCTGACCGTCTGAAACCGTCAATGTTTATGCGTATAAAGCAAAAAAAAAAAAATCTAAAAAACTATCACTACGTCTCTATCTACACCGTGATTTCAAATTGCACATGATAATTTAAAAGCGCCGGTGTCAGAATCTCGATAAAATTATCATTATGCCGCAATGACAAAAAAAATTATACATGGACGCTTCGCTCCTGGTTACTCTGGTTACTTTTATGAAATCCTAGAACACTGATATGTAATCTCCAAGTGTCTTCGTGGCAAAACATTGATACCATTAGTTTCATTTCACAGGAGCAAGCACAAATAAATGTAGTGTGTATTTTTTTTTCACTATTTCTGAAGCACTCGTGAATACACAAGTTACTTATATATACTCTTCATTGTGAAGATGGATGGAAGGCATTCGTGGGTAAGAAAAGGACTCATACTTTTCAACTACACACACTCCAGCCATATATCGAAACTTCCTCCGAGGCATTCATTAGTATTCTTATGCATCAATTTTATATTGCCAAATAGAGGGTGTGAGTAACTTCATACTCACTAAGACCTCCAAAAAAAGACGAATACCTGGAAAGGTTAAGAAGGAGGAAAATTATTAATGCATATAAGAGCAGCTGGGAATTGTGTTAAGGTCACGGGTGAACACTGTACTCACACGTAAAAGTTAGGAATCCACCCAGGCAGTAGATCTTTAAGGTTCAGATTGCTTTGAAGTTAATCTCCCTGTGGTGTAGTGACAGCACATTCAGACTTGCAAGCTGGGAGACCCTCTGTTCGATGCCCGTTAGGGATAGGACATTTTCTAGTGTTAGGCTTTTTCTGGCTTTTCTTCTCAAAATTAGTCTTCATAGTAATTTGGTAAAATTCCTAGTGGCACACTTTTCACCTAATACCAGATCAATCTCATATTCCTCCCCTTTAATGATAAAGAATAGAAGAATATGCCTTACCACTGGTATCACTAAGTGTGCTGTTAAGATCCAGCCCACCGTGCCTCCACCGGCTAGTCCTTAGCATTCCCTTGAAAAATGGGTCATGGGTCACTGTGTCACGAGGTAGGAAGAAATGAAATAGAAGCAAATAGTACATTCGAAATGAAAGCAAAATGGCGTTTCATATTCTTTGAGTTAATATTTCTGAAATCGAAAAGAAAATCCTTGTCTGTACGAAACTACGTTCTTGGACGATGTAATTTTTCTGAAGCACTGAGTTTGGGAAGGGACGGGTGTTACATTAGTAAAAAGCTTTTCATGTCTACCATCTAACTCCTGCCGGCAATTGTTAGGAAAATCACAATATACATATCCTTATGATTTACTGAATGATTATGAAAGATTATTCTTCTTCTTTAACCGTGAAATCGCTTCCTTCCGTCCTCAAATTAATTATAGCTTTTCCATACGCCGGGATTAAGGGACAGTTAACGGCATTCTACAAAATAATAATAATAAAAAAAAAATCCCATAATCGGACCCCTTGCCCTCCTCTTAAATATGACTTTTCCATGTCCCTGTGGAGTGTAGGGATCAAGCAGCATTGTACAAAATAGGTAGGGGACGATCTATTATACCCCATCGAGATCCTCCGCCCTATGTAAGTCGATGGTTGACAACAGCCAATTAAAACTATGGACGGGAATCGATAGCACTTAACTCCCATGATGAATAGTAAGGCGTCGATGATAGGATGGATCATCTCTTGTTTCCCGAGACCTCTCGACCTGGCTGCAATACACTCCTGAAGAAGGTCGTTTCCGTTTGCGCAATCCGCCTAATCGCAACTTTGGCTTAATAGTTAATAATAGCCACCTCTTACAGAACAGAATAACCCTATTCTTTGTGAGAAAATTACCCGATAATCACATCTCTTTTCAGTAGAAACTTTCTCAGTGCCCCTGAGGAGTTGAGATAACCACTAGGTCTGGGTCAATTATATCCCAATGAAATATCGATGGTTGGAAACAGAAAATTTGAAATATGGACTATGATAGAGTGTAACTTACATATGAACAGAAATATAGCAATGAAGGAGTGACTCACTCCTTTGCAATCTAAGATATCATGACCTGACTGTGGTGCACTGCTGAGTAAAGATAAAACATTCACAGCAGTCCAGTTAATTGCATAGTTCGCTTAATCGCAACACCTCTTAGAATAATTAAATACGTCATTATTTTATGGAAAAAAAAATCACTCGAAAATTGCAACTTTTCTTCACCTTAACTTTTCCCACGTCTCTGAGAAATTAAAACTGATTACGCATTATGAACCCGATCACTTTTTCCAGACATCAATGGCATACCCAGAATTCCTTGTCTCTATTCTTCTTCTTCCTAGTTTTGTGTTTGTTTGTTTGTTTGTTTGTTTGTTTGTTTGTTTGTTTGTTTGTTTGTTTGGTTTTGGATAAGATCCGTGCTTAACGTCATATGCCGCAAATGAGATCAGCTGTACACATTATGATATCAGTTTGTTCAGAATTCTAATCAGATCCTTCTGTCACTATTTGTATTCATGGACGATCTCAAGCACGCAATAGTTTTACATGTATAAAGATTTAAATCTCGCCAAACCAAATGACAAAAGACTCTCTCCGAACTCAGTTCATATGGAATATAAGGCTGGAAAAACAAGCACTATAATAATGTACATATCGTTCCATGAGAGAAAACAACAGCTTGACAATCATTTTTCATATCCAAACACATTAAAACTCGGCTGACAACAGTGTATTCAACGGTTGACAATAGTTGTATTCAAAATACAATACATATCAGGATAGCATTCAACCCGCATGATGACAGGACAGCCATCTTTGATACGGAGGATCAGACATTTTGTATCTGAGATTTCGATCTGGCTGCAGTGACGAGAGAGTATCGAATATAATGTAGCTGAGCGAGGATAGAGGCCTTTTTAAACGTCAAAAATGTCATTTTCTGATATCCTGTACGCTCATTGCTGACACCCTGTGACAGTTTCGATTATGATGTTGCCTAGCAAGGCTAGAGCCCGGATAAAGACCTTTTTAAACGTCAAAAACGCCTAATATTCCTGACACTCTGTAACCTAGAGCAGAAGCGATACCGTCCCTGAGTCTTTTCAAGTTCATAGTAATGAAGCGTGTGCGGAGAATGCAACTTAGATAATCTTACCATGAACCTGACGTCTTCTAAAGTCCTTTTTGTTGTTTTTTATTTTGAAGTTTTCTCTGGGATATCCCAAGGAAAAATGGGAACATTCCTTAGTGATTTGTGGTCTTTCTTCTAAATATTACAGGATCTCAGAGTGCTTCGCAGAGTGTGTTCCGGTTCATGCAAATAGCAAGCTCGGAGCTTTGAAGTAGAGAAAGATATCCAAGTACGGCTCATAACATTTTCAAAGATATCAACCGTCATCTAAACTGCCGCTATTGTAAAAAGACATTTTTCTGGAGTCAGTAAATTCAGTTGAGCTTTCGTCAATTCCTTGAAATCGTTATAATTATCTACTGTGCTACGTTATCGAGCTACGGACCTTCACTAGACAGCAGTAAACATATATTTCATTCTAGGAACAAGTCGTCAGATAACAGTGTAATGTAGAAGGACAGTGGCTACAAGTAACATTCTGGACAGGATGTTCGCCGTAGGATATAAGAAGAGAACTGTAATATTAGATGATTGTTATGCACCCGTGAGTCCTGATAAATAAGCCTATGTTTTGTTTTTTTTTCCATCAGCTGACATTTCTTGAGCTAAGACTCTGGCTTAAACGCAGTGAGAAAATAGGCCCGAAATATTTAGATCTTGACTGTACTTTTTAGTATAGCAGAGCTGCTCAAGCGGCTGTTTGTTTTCATTGTGGTTGTTGCTGCTGTTGTTTTTGTTTTTGTTGTTGTTGCTGCTGTTATTGTTGTTGTTATTGCTGCTGTTGTTGTTCTTGTTCTTGTTGTCGTTTTAATTGATCTGTTAAACTTCGTAATTCTCAGCTCAAGAATTTCCTTGTACCAAGTTCATTGCATCACAATAAAAAAAAGCCAGCATTGATTTCAACTTACAGTAAGACCTAGCCAACGAACTCAAATTTTTATGGACGTAATTTATGCCTCCTAGTATGCGGAAAAGTAGATTTTATGATTAAAGACAAATAATATCTTAAGTATGAATAATGAAAATCTGTGGCCGGACTTGTTTGCATGCTCGGTATAGGAATTTACGCAGTTTAACATAGGGATATCAGATTTGGCAAGACATTCTGAAGTGCCAAGGAAGGCCCACTGAGACATGAATCGATGTGTCTCATGTGACTCCTTGGGGTCTCAAGGTATTCCGAGAGGCCGTTTCGTGCACTGAACCCAGGGAATGAGAGAATGCAGTAATGCGATGGGCTGTAGGCAGACACAGAATAAGCTGATGGGTCATGTTTGACATTTGCGATGGAGTAGTGTGTATAACATAGATACTTCCAATCCAGAGTAGTCAAATTGGCTTTGCTTGCGAGATCAAACTCTTGGACAGGTCTGATAAACATATAAATGTTATATGTATATAAATACAAATGAAATCCATAAACAGTCATTGCTAGTCACCGCGGCGCAGCGTCCTCGTGCCCCCAACTAACGTGAAGTTCTCAGTTTTCCTCCGCCGTCTCTTAATTGTTGACTCCAGTTTCTTAGGTGAGGGAGAGCACTGCAAAAGAAATCAAAAGATAAGACAAGAGAAAAGAAAAGAAAAGACAAAACAAGAAATGGGAGGAATGAAAAGAAAAGAAAAAAAACCCTGAAGGAAGTCGATAGATCAGTTCCTGTAACATGTAAACGTTAATTAGCAGAACACTCTGAACTTTTAACCGCTAACTGAACGAACGACTGAGACTGCCATACACGTGAGCGGAGAGAGTACTTACGTTATGTGTCCCCCATAAAAGTGATAATCAGACTTTGGAAGCAAAACGGGATTAATCCATTTACGTGAAACGTGGGCTTATATATGTAGCAACCTAGCTCAAAATTTCCGTGGCGATGTTATGGTTTTGTTAAGCTACAAATTTGAGGCACAAAATTGCCTAACAATTGCTATGGAACTGGAGATCAGATGAAAGACTGGGTTCAGGCGACAACACAAAAAGCATATAAAATCTATAAAGTTAAACAAAAAAAAACACGTACAAAATGCATTACAGATCTGTAACCTATAGAACAAGAGCTAACTACCTTGGCATTTCCTTTGAATATTAGAGATAAGCAGTGTTTATGAATGGAACAGTTTTTCATTACGCTCGATTGTATAGTCAAATAAGGAAATGTAACTCACCTGTCGTTTTTAGATCACCGGAAGTTAAAACTCGACAACATTACGGCAACCATCTACGGTTTCAGATTTGTTAATAGAAGGTCTCATCAATCACTTTATGTCGGAGAGGGATATGGCAATAATCAACGGTGGTATTAATGCTAACGAATGAGGCAAACATTTAAGTATAACCAATACCATTCGCAAGTCAGTGCATTATTTTTTGTCTCTTCCGTATTAGTCGCAGCTATCTAGGCTTGGCTTGCCTAGAGACTAATACTTCCTTGCTAAGGAAGGGGGAATGACTTGCCCTGTCGTCATACTGCTGGGACCAAACAAACGCAACCTAGGTTCTCCCATCCCAAGTAATGTGAAACATAACTAAAACACCATTTAAAGCGACCGTCCCTTGGCTAATCTGAAACCTCGTAAGTCCTGTTCAGCGGTTTTTGCCTGGAATTATAGGTTTTTAAAGGATTTCTTTCTAGTATGAAGGAAGATGTGTATGTGTAGGGTGAGAGTGAGGAGGGAGAGTGGGAGGAGGGAAGAGGGCGCTCTACTGGAATAGTTCCGATCTTGATGCGTTGCTTAATTAAAGAATTAAAGGTGCCACATTCGATCTTTACCATCGGAATGCATGGGCAGATGTTGTTTTCCTGTAAAAGGAGAGGTTTATTAACAACAGTATGGTCCTGTGCTTTTTTTTTTTTTTTGTTTGGCCAGGGGACACTTGCATCTAATAAACAAGACGAATAAAACATGCATGAAAAGGTATAAATATATGGTTTTTTTTTCGTTATGCTAAAGGCCTTGGGACTCTGTGAGATGAAAAGGACTTCTTGGGGTTTCAGATTTGCGGGTATATCCTAGTCTTCCATATAAGAGAATCATAACCTGGAACTTTTCTGGCTTCGCAGCCATAGAAAATTTATAAGATTGCCTCGATTTAGAATTTGCATTCATATTTGAAATACTAAACGGTTTGATATGAATTCTTTTCATCGTAACGTCCGGACAAGAAGTTAGCGATCTGCAACGTTTTTATGCAATATGATATGCTTTCCTTGGGAAATTAAAAAAAAAAAAAGAACAGCGTTTCCATGTAATGCATACGTTTGCAGAGGGGGGGGGCCGCTTCGGTCCTGATGTGTAACTGACTTTAAGCTGCGTCATCCGATCGTTACCGTCGAAAGCCACGCCGCGCCTACAACTGTCGACTCAAATGGATTTGCGGTCATATTTTAATTACTCGACATTTTGATTTAAATTTGTTTCCAAGTAAACTTCGGATGGAAAGACAAATAGCGATCTCCAAAGTTTTATATGCATTGTGAAATATTTTACTCGTGAAATTCGGGAAACACAGCGCTTTGGTCTGAAATGTACGATTGTGTTAAAATTACTGAAGTATGCCATAATGTATCTCCTCTCCTTTTATACCCCGATTTGGCCTTTAAGCCGCCGACCCAAAAATTATATAGCGTATAGAGACTTTTTCAAGCCTTGAGTGCATTCTACCTCCTAACCCTACCGTACCCATATCCCCAATCTGATGACGGTAAGAGGCTCCTACGGCCCTGATGTATTGTTGTCGAAAGCGGCGGACACGATATGGAAAGTACATCTCTCATGCCTTTACCGCATTTTGCCTTCCAACGCTCATAGCGATCTACTGCTGCTGTCGCCCCTGGGTCGAGGTAACAAAAACACGTGCTATCGATCTGAGGACGAGCTTAGGGTGTGGCCATCCTGAACCCTCGTGAGCACAGGATTTCCAGCCAAACGAAGTTCTATTTTCCTTGTATGTTAGAATGGCGTGGCCGAGTGGTTACTGTGGTGGAGTAGTGATTATCAGGTCCAACGTTCGATCTCTCTCATCTTCACTTTGTAAATGTCTTGGCTAAATTGATATGAAGATGCCAGTGTTTTCATTCACTGCTGGCTATATAAGCTTTTACACCATTCTTTGACTTACCAAGGTGTCTCGAGCCAAAATGCTTTCCATATACATAAATTGTTTTAAGTTTTCTCCAAATTTTGACACATAGAAGCATGCCCCAGATCAAATCGATTTTTGAGAACTTTGGTAGTGAATCAGAATATCTGAGAATTTTAGTCCTTTTCATACAATAAACAGGATATTCTTATACCTCTAGCAACAACCACACAGTTTATTCCTGAGTAGCAAAACTCCACCTATCTTAGTCTACAAAGGTATTTGCATCTAATTAGGCCTTTGCCCCTCCCTCCATGGCCAATTTTTTTTCCTTTTTATGGAGACTATGAAAATGTTGCATACCCCTGTGCCAGGTACTACTGACATCTTCATACCTAATAAAAGTGGCATTTACTTTTTGTCCAGTCCATCGTCTTTGATATGTTCCTGACAATAGACAAAGAAAGTTTTCTCAGTACTTGTATTTCTGAGTGCATGTGTTCACTGCATGTTAAACAGCAGCAACACTGTTGGTATGTTCAGTTGTGTTTACTAGGAAGCTGAGAAGGCATTTGGATGATCTGAGCTGTAATAAATAATGATGTGAGGTCGCCTTAAGGGCTTGCCTAGATACGAGACTTCCAAGTCTGATTAATATTTTGAATGTTTATTTTGCTCTTCCCACCTCCTCTATCCAATCAATGACAATGTTTTATTAGCTCCAGCCCATAGCAAAATCTGCACAAAAAATCGTAAGCTCAAATTTGCGAATCGAGAATGCCGCGAAGAAGCCATAGAATACAGTCAAAATTTATTAGAATGCTTTTTTGTTATTTGTGGTTGTATATTTTGGGTATTTGGCGAGTGACTGGGTCACAGTTTGGATATACACATTCAAAGAAAACGACAATAATTTCTAATGATTCCTCCCAACGATATCGTTCTTGATTACCATACAGCTGCGTTTACCATCTAGTGCTAATGGGAAAATGCAAGACACAATCGTCATTTTAATTTTTTTTTTTTGCAAAGGAAAAGTCGCATCGCTCTTTCATTAATTGTCTTTGAGATTCAATTTCTAAATAGATCTAGATCTAAGCGGTGTTACATCAAAGAGCACGAAAATGAACTGGCAAATTACTCACCCACGGTTCCGAGGTTCAAAGAACGGAGGTACAAAATAACAAAGTGGGACTGCCGTGCACACTCTCACGCATGCAGCACTCCTACACAAATACGCACTCATTCAGTATGCAAAAACTAATGCATAATCTTTGATCGGCTGAAACTGTGTGACCTTTAAGAAAGATATATAATGAGTATATAATTATCATGATGGAGTCGGCTCCATTTCAATCATCCTTAGAAACCCATTCATTCTTTGGAACTATAGCCTTAGAAAGCAAAGCTTTATCTATTCCATTTACGACCTGATGTTTCTCATTTTACCCCGACCAGCTCTTGGACGACGCCTACCAGTAATTTTCATTCTTTAGATTGTCATGTAACTGAATTTCATACCTTTGTGTTTTCTATATTATTTTTTTTTTCGTGCCATCGGTTTGATAATCCTTACTTTTTTCTTTAAACTTATATTATATATACGAGTATTTGTTTGGGTCTCAATGCAATTTGTCCATTTATCACGATCCAGCGTTTGCTAAGTGTATTCAGTGTTTGTCACTTTATTTACCTAATATATCTGTCCGTACAACATTGTAAATCAAATTCCCTATGGAATTTTCATGTTCATTTTTTTCCCCATTTCATTTGTTTTCATGTCGTCCTATCTGTCTATCTGCCACCATGACTATCCGTCTGTTTGACTGCTTGCATCTGCCTGACTTTGCATCTACCTTATTTACTTGTTGTGTTGGCCTCAGATTAGGTGAGAACATAAGCCCTGTCTTGGTTTCTTTCTATCTCAACGGCCTTCACAATTTCCTACTGCAAACCCACTCCTGACAGCAACCTTCATGACCATGAAATTAATGGCATTGTACAATATTTTAGTGTTTCTTATGGTATATGCTCATAACAAAGATCTACATGAAAAAAAAAATTGCAGATCTTACTGACTCATTGTGAGGAGTACTGTTCAACGTGGGAAGTTTCTATCATTGTTAAAATACAAACCAAAATATTTATGTTTTTCTAAAGGAGACCACAGGAGACCTAAGACTAGGACAAATAATGAGCTACTTGCAGTCGCTATTCAATTATCTTTGGGTTATTTTCACTGAGTCTTGTTACCTTGAAAAACCCAGGAAAGATCATTTAGAAAAGCCTAAAAGAGCTACTTGTATAATATAGACTCCTTCTCGCTGCAGGCAAGACTGTATTCTTGAGACTGTTAAAATAGAACTGTTTTCAAAATGCGTCGAGCTTATGTTACTTTACAAAACTGAGCTTTTGGACTCTGAAAATTCTTCAGTATTGAAAAACAATCGATTGAAATGTTACAACATGTTGCTGGAGGTTAAATCGAACACTCCAAATTATATGATCTGTAGTGAACCGAGGAAACAGCCTCTTACATGGGAAATCAAGAAATTGATGATATCTTTTGAGGGGGAGCTTAACAACAGGCCGAAGGGAAAACTCATGAATTATGTAGAATAATATATACAGAAAGAGTCCTTAGCAACAGCCCAGCCGAGAGACTAAATTACATTCATAATATTTTGCGAGATAGCAGGTTTAACTATACACGTGGTTTACTCAAGAAGAAATTTTAACATTCTGTGACAGGCATATTTAACGTAGAATTGTATACCACTATTCAGAAATTTAGAGCAGATTCGAGTAACAGCTACGAAAGGAAAGTATTATGTAATTCTTTAAAAAAGTATGAATACCACAAGGCTGTTTAGAATTATTAGACTAAGCTGGAATTTATAGTTTAAGCACAGCACTAGTAATCATAGACTGCAGGTTGAAATGTTTATAATAATGTAGAATAATTATAAGGACAGAATTTGTTAAAAATGCTCTCAAGACGACGTAAGGGATTTCTACCATTACATAATATTGTCCGTTTTTTGTTTTTTTTAAGAAGGAAAGGAGACTGTAAATGTCAAAGCATTATAGAATTCATCCTGATGTAATGTAGTATAAAGAGTTATTGCAAGGCTTATTACTGTGTAAGTGTGAAGTAAAGTGATTGGCGTATGCCTAATAAAGATTTGAACTTGAACCTTAACACACTACAACATAATACCGTAAGAAAACTGTTAATCTATGAAGGTTATTTTCGGCAGTGTTTTGAACTGACACTGGAAGCGAAGTTTTGCTTTCGTTTGTACACCCAATATAATTTACTCATGTTTTTGCAGTCAGGATGCATCTGTTACGTTTGTTATTCATTAATGGGTGTGTGAGGGTGTGTGTGTGAGGATGTGTGTGTGNTGTGTGTGTGTGTGTGTGTGTGTGTGTGTGTGTGTGTGTGTGTGTGTGTGTGTGTGTGTGTGTGTGTGTGTGTGTGTGTGTAGTGTTTCTGAGATAGATAGATAGATAGATAGATAGATAGATAGATAGATAGATAGATNAGAAATTGATGATATCTTTTGAGGGGGAGCTTAACAACAGGCCGAAGGGAAAACTCATGAATTATGTAGAATAATATATACAGAAAGAGTCCTTAGCAACAGCCCAGCCGAGAGACTAAATTACATTCATAATATTTTGCGAGATAGCAGGTTTAACTATACACGTGGTTTACTCAAGAAGAAATTTTAACATTCTGTGACAGGCATATTTAACGTAGAATTGTATACCACTATTCAGAAATTTAGAGCAGATTCGAGTAACAGCTACGAAAGGAAAGTATTATGTAATTCTTTAAAAAAGTATGAATACCACAAGGCTGTTTAGAATTATTAGACTAAGCTGGAATTTATAGTTTAAGCACAGCACTAGTAATCATAGACTGCCGGTTGAAATGTTTATAATAATGTAGAATAATTATAAGGACAGAATTTGTTAACAATGCTCTCAAGACGACGTAAGGGATTTCTACCATTACATAATATTGTCCGTTTTTGTTTTTTTTTTTAAAGAAGGAAAGGAGACTGTAAATGTCAAAGTATTATAGAATTTAACCTGATGTAATGTAGTATAAAGAGTTATTTAACACACTACAACATAGTACCGTAAGAAAACTGTGTTAATCTATGAAGGTTATTTTAGGCAGTGTTTTGAACTGACACTGGAAGCTAGGTTTTGCTTTCTTTTGTATACCCAATATAATTTACTCATGTTTTTACAGCCAGGATGCATCTGTTACGTTTGTTATTCATTAATGGGTGTGTGAAGGGGTAGGTGTGTGTGTGTGTGTGTGTGTGTGTGTGTGTGTGTGTGTGTGTGTGTGTGTGTGAGAGATAGATAGATAGATAGATAGAGAGAGAGAGAGAGAGAGAGAGAGAGAGAGAGAGAGAGAGAGGTAGGCAATGTATGAACAAGTGTTAGAGTGGTTTGGATGAGTGAGCAAATGCATTTAATTTTTAAAAATATCGCTGTTTAATTTGCTTACACACAACAGGAAGTTCTCTGAAGTCCATAGTTATATTATTACTATTGTGATTCACTCAGAACAACACAGTGTTTTTATCATCGCCAGCGGTTGCTGGTTGGACATGCATCATTTATGCAATGGAATTATGAATTTGATATGAAAAGACTTGCGCATTATAAATTCTTTGCCATCTTTTTCATCGTTTTGTCACCGGAACGCTGAAGGCTGTTATATATTGGCATGTTCTGATTACGTTGGAAGTGCTTTTATGATCATCTCTTCAGTCAGTTGAGAGTGGATGTGATATGAGGATATAAGTATACCTATTTGTGTCGGAAGAATAGGAAATCCGCAAATTTTATTACTTGTATGTGATGTGTGCAATGTGACGTTCGGAACGAGATACATATTTTGATATATAAATATATAGCGTTTTGATATTTTGATATACATCGCCCTTAGCGGCTCATATGATTTAAAAAAAAAAAGTAGCCAGTAGCCTACATTTTTGTGCGTGGCCTGGCGTCTCAGGTGTCAAAAGACAAAAACGGTAGCGTAACTTTTGTGTGCGGCCTAGTGTTTCAAGGCGTTACATTCATTCCACGTTCGGCTAAGTATTGTTTTCTTTTAATGATTTGAGTTCTTTATATTCCTATGACCTTCCACTGAATTTCGTTTTCCTAGTAAAACAAATGTGAAGTTTTGACTCGTTATTATTTTCCAATTTTACAAGTTTGCCACTTCTGCCGTAGTTTTGTGTGAGGGGCTTAGCGACTTATTAAAAAAAAACAAAAAACTGAAAAGCACGTGGCCTACATTTTGTGTGCGGTATATCGTCCCCTAGATTTTGTGCGCGATATATCGTCCGCTAAATTTTGTGTGCGAATTGCCGTCTCCTAAATTTTGTGAGCGGTCTACCGTCCCATAATTTTGTGTGCGATCTACAGTTTCCTAAATTTTGTGTGCGGTCTACCGTTCCATAAAGTTTGTGTGTGGTCTACCGTGCCATAAATTTTGTGTGCGGCTCTAGCGTCATTACCGCTGCTCGAATTGAGGAGGAACGGGAAGTGTGCTTACCTATTTTGCTTCCATCAACACATTCCCAGTATGGGTTTCAAACATGAAACGACCTGTAAATTTGTTTGTTTATTTTGAAAACAAAATTTTATTT
>JAWQUT010000003.1:2212652-2233399 GCA_033807755.1 Ellobium chinense | reverse complement strand
CCTGCCTGCCTGCCTGCCTCCCTGCCTGCCTGCCTGCCTGCCTGTCTGTCTGTCTCTGTGTCTGTCTGTCTGTCTGTCTGTCTATCTGTCTGTCTGTCTGTCTGTCTGTCACCCCTGGCTCATATAGCATAAGATCCACGTGAAAGTATACATATATAATGTGATGTAGAAAAAGAAACAAATTGTAATAAGGGATTATTTTTTTCCCGAGGATGAGGATCTTTTAAACTGAAATTTTGTTCTAGGGACAGAATCTCACCGGGGGGCAAACTCTAAATACACACTAGCAGTGGGTTGCGGGAGAATGTATCACGCTATTGTTTGTCACTATATGTAAATTACATCTTAGCTCAAACATACACCACTGTTTTGAGGGCAATTTTCCTGCAGGATGAGCATTATCTAGACTGTTAGCACAATGGTAATAATATAATAATTCTACTTAGGAAACGACCCCTTTATATCGGGGGCAAGCGGGCTAGGGTGACCTGCCTGCGTCTTATATTTTGTAGATATCAATAGTTTAAAGAATGCCTCATTGTCTCTGATTCCAGTCAAGACAGCGGTTAACTGGGACACGGCCTAGAAGTTACGGTCGATTTCACTTAATCACAACTCTTCAGGACCGCGAATAATGTTGCAATTATCCAGTGCTTATTATACAGGAACATTAGAAATGGTATGGCATTATCTCAGCTGAAAATGTTGCAACGATGTGGGAATTTGCAGTTATGCTAGAGAAGCGTGGTCGACTGGTTGCGACGTGACTGAGTGGTTACGGCGCTGGACAAGACCTAAAGATCATGGGTTCGATTCTGGATCCCGGTCGTGCTATTAGTGCTTTGGGAAAGCATTTCATTCACATTTTCCCCAGTACATACGTCTGTGAAATGAGTACCTAGCGTTACGCAATGGAATATATTGCCAGTATGTTAATGATCAACGCCTATAAATGAGAGCTGCACTGTATACTCTCCGGGGAGCTGAGAAAGTCCGAGGGTGATCAGGCTTGCTGGGGTAATAATAGTGTGAAGTCGTGTGAGGCGGCGCATTAACTTGGATAAGAGACTTGTAAACCGCATTATTAATATTTCGCTTGAGCGGTGTCGTTGGTAGGTCGTGGAAGCTTGACTGTCAGAAAATGTCAATAGATTCACCCACAACATAGTTTGTGAACTACTTTAGTTAGCAATAAAGCTCCATGCAGTGTTAGAATACAGGTACTATGACATCAAAGTAATTTCCAGCACTTTCAGGCGTTAGTCGATGGAATTAAATGATTCCTGTTTGTTTTCGTTTTATAGTGGCTGCCTTCTCATTTCATCCAACCACTTGCCTATCAGGAAATGTCGACAGGTCCACCTACAACATTGTTCATGAACTAGTCTGCAGTAACGTTACGCACAATGTGAGAGTACACTGTACTATTATGTTAAAGTAATTTTCACCGCTCTAAGTATTGGTCGAAGGAATTAAATGATTCCTGTATGTTTTCGTTTTGTAGTGGCTGCCTTCTCGTTTCATGCCACCACTAGCTTAACAACCAGGAAATGTCGATAGATCCACCCACAACTTAGTTTATGAACTAGCTTGCAATAATGTCACCCACAGTGGAAGAGTACATTTACCATTATATTAAAGTAATTTTCACAACTCTCAAGTGTTGGTCGAAGGAAGTACGTGGTTATTCTATGTCTTTGTTTCATAATGGCTGGCTTGTCATTTCAGCCCACCAGTATAAATAATAGAGGAAAATAAATTATAGACACTGACGCTGACTGCCCGTTATAATGAGATACATGGGACGCCACTCTGGAAGATTCACAGTATGACACGCTCGGGCTCGGAAAGTTACATATTTCTGATTGGACAATGATTTAAGCTCCTTATTCCTAAACTTTTCTCTACATTTTCATTGACCATTTGCACCCTGGATTCGAAGCTTTTGTGAACACGAGTGGGTGGTGGGTGGGTGTGAGTAAGTGAGTGAGTGAGTGAGTGAGTGAGTGAGTGAGCGAGCGAGCGAGCGAGCGAGCGAGTGAGTTATAAAGAAGTATAGAAGCTATCTTTATATATCTATATATCTATATCTATATCTATATATATATATAAACACACACGTATATCTATTTACAGATTTATATTACTAAGTTATCGCAAATCCTTATAATTGCAACGTTTTACGACGCCTCCAACAGTTGTAAATTCAATGGAGCTGACTATGATATCAAATGTTCTTTAACACGGAACACGGTTCACGTCACCACACTGATGATTATTGCTGCCACGCCCTAGCAACATAGAAGCTTACACGTTGGAAATCTCCTAGTCTGAGCTTAGTTAGTAGTGAAAATAGGATACTTCCATTGATTTAGGCTTGTAACATGCGTGACCCATCATGGAGGTGCCTTCTGAAGGGTGTGGGCAGGGGTTCTGGATCAGAAAAAAAGGGGCCTCTTCAATACAGAATTAATTTTTCTTTTTTAAATATGAACATTCCTCTCCCTCTCTCTCTCTCTCTCTCTCTCTCCCTCCCTCTCCCTCTCCCTCTCTCCCCCTCTCTCTCTCCCTCCCTCTCTCCCCTCTCTCTCCCTCTCCCATTTTTCTCTTCATAAACATTTGTCTCGTCCTTCGGCACGGAGCCCTATGGAAGCGCATGGCCCTATAAACTGCGCATTGCCCAATGAGCCAGTGCCTAAAGCCACCACTTCCACAGGACATTACACTCTTCGACTATTAAAAAAAAAATCTCCAGAACCTTTTACCTTTCAGCTAAAAAAAAAAGTGTGGTTGTTCCATATGAAAGCCTTTCTAACTTCACAGACAAGGTCGTTCCTTTTATGAAAATATATGAGATTTTTCCCTCAAGGGAATACAAACTCCTTGGGTTCAGTTACCGTTTTGTTTTGTTTTTTTTGCCTGGACTAGGGAGTGCAATTTTTTTCAGGATCATATTTCTTCCTACTGTTCTTGCCTGGGAGAAAAACACTCTCCCGTAGCCATATAGGTTTTTTTGTTGTTGGTTTTTTTTTTTGGTCATTTTTGTTCTGCATTTTTTTTCCGGCAACACTAAGCATGAACTTCACAATAAATAAAATTGGAATTCAGAACTTTGAACGTAATGTATTTGGACTCCCACAAAGTCCTTGTAATACGCTCAGTCCTTTATATTTTGTTTCCCATCTCAGCAAGTATCTTAACCCTCGTGATGCCGTGATAGTATATTATATAAACTACCATGCGCTCGCTACCGTTCAGTGCGGCGGTAGTATGTATACGCATTGTTTAACCAACCTCTAACTGCGGCGATCGTATTTATGCAGCAGCCGTGTATCCTGGCAACGGGTCCTAACCGTCAGGCAATATGCGCTGATCCGCTATAACATTGGTAAAACTGGGTCATACAGCCAGTCAGCTGCATAGCGCGTGGTCAGCTAACGTACTACTAGTGTTAAAAGCATGAGATGTCTGGCTTAACCAAGACATGAGGTACTGACAAGGATTTTTACAATCCACGTCAACAAAACAACGTCACCTTATTTATTCTAGAAAATTACATGACCAAAACGCGTTATATTCAGTCGTGAAAGGAAGATTATCCACAACTTAGGCTTTTTTGTTTTTTGTTAGTAGGAACCAATAGGCAATGCAGAGCTTAAACAAATCCATGCGTAAGAGTTACGTATGTAACAGTTAAGTACCTAACATTAGAACTTTAGCTGTTACGTACTTATCGGAGATACGACAAAGATACGGCCGTAACAGAACCTCCTTCCTCAGACCGTCGTAAGGCCATTTCACGTACTTATCGTCAGAAATGGGGTCCGCTCATGTGCAGACATGCCGATCTCCGTTACGTACGGATTTGCTAAAGTTCTATAGACTAATAGTTTGTAATTACTCATCCCGGTATAGGATATAGACACGGGGAATAACCGATTTTTATACATTCAAGAACTGTAAGAATTATAACTGGCCTGCCTGAGTGCACATACAGTTTATATACTACTGCTAGAGTTACCGAACGCCCTATTTTTCATGGGCAGCACAGCTGACTTCTAGTTTTTTGGTTTTTTTTTTAATGTGAGCAGTAGTAGTAATGTTATTACTGGCATACACTCCGGCACCATGACCAGGACACTGGATGACTACATTACGGGTTTGCCTGTTGTTATGGAGCTCGACTGCTTGACACAGCATGACGTCTTCAATGAAAGCGCAAGAAAACTCAAAATTTTAAAGCGACTTGAAAATTTGTCCAAAAGTGATAGGAACAAATAGCTGGAATTTCTTTTAAATCAACCCTCGCGGTTTCTTAGACACCACTATTAGGTAAATACGGTTGGATTCCAAATGTTCACGAGAATAATTTAATTAGAATTTTACAGTCCATCGAATTTACCTAGATTAAAATAACGAACAGTGTATTATTTATGTGTTACCACATGGGAAAGGGAATCCTTATCAGTGCTTTGTTTTAAGGGCAGATTCCAGCCTCGGTAAAAACCAAAGCGCTCATTGTGTGTCGCGTTTATTTTTCTATGATATTTTCTTCCCCACGGTGAGCACTGTCAAGCCGTGCTGGTGAACAATTGGACTCACAGAATGCCCCGAGTAATTGTAGTCACGTTTGGCCTCTGAATGAACTTACCTTTAAAAACTGGGACTCCAGAATAGCGAGGTTGCAAGGCTTTGTGCTGATTCCAGCATAACAGAGTTTTGGCTCGATAATTGCTGTTGCCATTAAGATCGAACAAAGATGTCCGCCACTTTCTTTGAAAACAAAAAAAAAATGCGGTTTTTAAATCTCGTATCCAGGTTAATATTCACTCAAACGACTTGACATTATTATTATTATCATCATCCCAGCAGACCTGATCACTTTAGGACTTTCTCAACTTCCTGGAAAGCGTACAGTGCTGCTGCGACAATATCCAGAGGAATAGTCCAGAACTAACGATAAAGTGGCGTGACCAATCGCGTTGGAATGGGAATCAAAAGTCGTGGGTTCGATTCCCGAGTATGGTCATGTTTGTAGATGCCCTTCGAAAGAATTTCATTCCTATTTTCCTCAGTCCACCCGTCTTGCTGCAGGCTGAAAATGATACCATTGTCCGAATGCTAGTTATCAACACCTCTACAATGTCAGTGAGAATGTGGTCTATGCTCTCAAGGAGTTTTGAAAACTACTGAGTGACTTGGCCAGATGGGGTAATAACAATATGAAGTAGCGTGAACAGACATTGCCTGGATACTAGTCTTATAACATTATTAGGAGCGTATTATTGCTATTGTATTATTATTATTATTATATACAGTATTATGATTGTTATTATATAGTAGTATCGTTATTTATTATTAGCGTTATTTATTATTATTGTTGTTGTTGTTGTTATTATTATTGGTAGTGGTGGTGGTGGTTATAGTAGTAGCAGTAGTAGTTGTAGTAATAGTAATAGTAGTAGTATAGTAGTAATAGTAGTAGTAGTAGTAGTGATAGTAGTAGCAGTAGTAGTAGTAGTAATAGTAGTAGTAGTAGTAGTTGTAGTAGTGTAGTAGTAGTAGTAGTAGTAGTAGTAGTAGTAGTAGAAGTTGTAATAGTAGTAGTAGCAGTAGTAGTAGTAATAGTAATAGTAGTAGTAGTGGTTGTAGTATAGTAGTAGTAGTAGTAGAAGTAGTAGTAGTAGTAGAAGTTGTAATAGTAGTAGTAGCAGTAGTAGTAGTAGTAGTAGTAGTAGTAGAAGTAGTAGTAGGAAGTAGCAGTAATGTTATTACTGGCATACACTCCGGCACCATGACCAGGACACTGGATGACTACATTACGGGTTTGCCTGTTGTTATGGAGCTCGACTGCTTGACACAGCATGACGTCTTCAATGAAAGCGCAAGAAAACTCAAAATTTTAAAGCGACTTGAAAATTTGTCCAAAAGTGATAGGAACAAATAGCTGGAATTTCTTTTAAATCAACCCTCGCGGTTTCTTAGACACCACTATTAGGTAAATACGGTTGGATTCCAAATGTTCACGAGAATAATTTAATTAGAATTTTACAGTCCATCGAATTTACCTAGATTAAAATAACGAACAGTGTATTATTTATGTGTTACCACATGGGAAAGGGAATCCTTATCAGTGCTTTGTTTTAAGGGCAGATTCCAGCCTCGGTAAAAACCAAAGCGCTCATTGTGTGTCGCGTTTATTTTTCTATGATATTTTCTTCCCCACGGTGAGCACTGTCAAGCCGTGCTGGTGAACAATTGGACTCACAGAATGCCCCGAGTAATTGTAGTCACGTTTGGCCTCTGAATGAACTTACCTTTAAAAACTGGGACTCCAGAATAACGAGGCTGCAAGGCTTTGTGCTGATTCCAGCATAACAGAGTTTTGGCTCGATAATTGCTGTTGCCATTAAGATCGAACAAAGATGTCCGCCACTTTCTTTGAAAACAAAAAAAAAATGCGGTTTTTAAATCTCGTATCCAGGTTAATATTCACTCAAACGACTTGACATTATTATTATTATCATCATCCCAGCAGACCTGATCACTTTAGGACTTTCTCAACTTCCTGGAAAGCGTACAGTGCTGCTGCGACAATATCCAGAGGAATAGTCCAGAACTAACGATAAAGTGGCGTGACCAATCGCGTTGGAATGGGAATCAAAAGTCGTGGGTTCGATTCCCGAGTATGGTCATGTTTGTAGATGCCCTTCGAAAGAATTTCATTCCTATTTTCCTCAGTCCACCCGTCTTGCTGCAGGCTGAAAATGATACCATTGTCCGAATGCTAGTTATCAACACCTCTACAATGTCAGTGAGAATGTGGTCTATGCTCTCAAGGAGTTTTGAAAACTACTGAGTGACTTGGCCAGATGGGGTAATAACAATATGAAGTAGCGTGAACAGACATTGCCTGGATACTAGTCGTATAACATTATTAGGAGCGTATTATTGCTATATTATTATTATTATTATTATTATTATATACAGTATTATGATTGTTATATATTAGTATCGTTATTTATTATTAGCGTTATTTATTATTATTGTTGTTGTTGTTGTTGTTGTTATTATTATTGGTAGTGGTGGTGGTGGTTATAGTAGTAGCAGTTGTAGTTGTAGTAATAGTAATAGTAGTAGTATAGTAGTAATAGTAATAGTAGTAGTAGTGATAGTAGTAGCAGTAGTAGTAGTAGTAATAATAGTAGTAGTAGTTGTAGTAGTGTAGTAGTAGTAGTAGTAGTAGTAGTAGTAGTAGTACTGGTGGTAGTAGTAGTAGTAGAAGTTGTAATAGTAGTAGTAGCAGTAGTAGTAGTAATAGTAATAGTAGTAGTAGTGGTTGTGGTATAGTAGTAGTAGAAGTTGTAATAGTAGTAGTAGCAGTAGTAGTAGTAGTAGTAGTAGTAGAAGTAGTAGTAGGAAGTAGTAGTAATGTTATTACTGGCATACACTCCGGCACCATGACCAGGACACTGGATGACTACATTACGGGTTTGCCCGTTGCTATGGAGCTTGACTGCTTGACACAGCATGACGTCTTCAATGAAAGCGCAACAAAACTCAAAAATTTTAAAGCGATTTGAAAATTTGTCCAAAAGTGATAGGAACAAATAGCTGGAATTTCTTTTAAATCAACCCTCGCGGTTTCTTAGACATCACTATAAGGTAAATACGGTTGGATTCCAAATGTTCACGAGTATAATTTGATTAGAATTTTACAGTCCATCGAATTTACAAACATGCGAATATTAGGAACAATTTTAATAATATGGATTACATGTTCTATTATCATTATTATTTCTTATATCATTATCATTATAATTCTTGAAATCAAATATGATTCTGCGCAGGTTTGACACAAAACTTTTCTGAAAAACGTAAAATGGATTTATCTTTTAAAAATGGTCGACGTTTCCTGATTTAACTCTTTATTATTATTATTGTCATTATTGTTATTATTACTTATTATTATTACTATTATTATTATAGCATTATCATCACCATCGTCATTATTAAATAAGAGGCAGACAACAAACTAATGATTTTATTCTGCCCGCCATTTTGTCATTGTGAGCGTATGAGAAGACCTGCAGGAAGACTCTTCCAGCGCCAGTGAATGCAATGTTTTCCGTCTTCGCTGCTCACTGCGGATACATGTCGATGTAGCTTGGTAGATAAATTATTTATAGTATAAAAGTTTCAGCGTTGGAAACATGATGGTTTTTTAACATGTTATATGTTAGTCTTGTCGCACTGGATCGTTGAACCCTCTGAACCCATCTCACGGATATATTGGTGGAATCCTCACGTATCGCCGTCCGAGATGCGGAATTATACATTAATTGGGAAATCAGCACTATTTGTATCTTATACAATGAAAATGTTTGCTTGAGAACTTTGAGGATGCGAATATGTATGTCCTTTAGTTTCTTATCCTTATTTTAACACACGCAAAAAAATCTTGACATTGAAATGCTCCATATTATGCATTATATTCCTTTTAAAAGGACTGCAAAGATCATTGTAACTGTCATTGTTACTGATATATTGACGGGCAAATGTCACCTCTTTCCAACATGGTGCTCAGAGGACCAGGGCTTAGGTCATGCATGATTACCGTATGACCCAGGGAATGAGAGATCGAATGGTTAACAAGAAACGTCACTTCTCTATCAATAATGAAGGCAAGACGCTAGCAGTACATGTATTTCTCATATTTATACATTGTTGATCTACTTTTAATAAATGATTCAAAACTGTCGGGTTACATGTTTTATTTAACACGAATGCCGCATTCTAATCTCTGCAAAACACTTTTTTGTGGATCAAAAGAATTTCAGAGCACTATAATAGTAATGTTTGCTGAGTCACAAACGATCCACTGCATACCAGTCGTATCAGAAACTTTGTAAAATATTGATAAAGGTGTTGCAGCCACTCGCGCTGTGTTTGTTATGCTTCACAATTATTTTATTTCCCTACGGATCTCTCCCTACTGTCTGTTGGGCTGCGGGGTTTTACAGTGCGTTTCTTATCTTTTGGACAAATCATTTTTCTAATAATTTTCGTTCTGCATGCTCAAATGTTTTTCAAATTTACAGACCTATTTAAGTAATATAGTACGTCTGTTGTGGTCTGCTTTGTTTCCAGTGGCCGTATGCATAATCCTTAAGTTGGTTAACGCACTGCGGTAACCACGGGAAACTCCTAATACAGTTAGTAGTGTTCGCTATGATTTACGCAATACGTTAATTAACATATGGATTATGCATGCGGCCACAGATTATTCGGTGACGATATTTGTAATTATGGATCGACAATCGACTCCATGTAATGACTGTCTGCTTGTCAAGTGCGTAATCGAATTTTTTTCCGAAAGCAGAACTTACTATAATATGAAGCTCAGAATCGAAAACAAACTACGCTGACTGCTTAAGTTACCTGTCGAGTCACTATAAATGCCAATGAAATGATTATATGATGGCTCTACATTGTTAAAATATCATGGTTATGAAATTTATATGACTAACTCGTAATCGCTCTTTATTTAGTGCGTTCAATTTATATATAGCTATTATCTTAATGTCAATGCTTAGTGCCTGGTAAATGGCAGTGGCAAATTTTGCGTCCCAATGAGTTGAGAAACTGTTGGTTGACTCGGCCTACTGTGGTGATAATACTGTGGAGTCTTGTGTGCGGGCATCTGGGTACGACTCATTGTTTATAATCAACAATTGTCATCATCATCGTCATCATCATCATTATTATTAATGTAATAGAAAAAAAAAGAAACATTTTATTGCTTCAACCTAAAGCTCTCTCTGCATTTCAGAAATTATCTTCCGGAAAGTGACTGTCGTAAACTCCGTCCGATGAACCCATAACACCGGTAAACCGGTGCAGGCAGGCATCTAGACCATATTTTATGCGTGTACTGTCAAATTGTTATTATTTGTGACGTATTTGTTGTCAGAGTTATCTCTTGGACCTGTCCCCTTTGTTACATAAAAGCGCTCAGGAGTGCAGGCAGAGGGTTAATTTAGAGTCAGGTGGTCAGGACTTACAGGATGAATATAATTATAAATTCTGGGCTAGGCTGTAGCAAGCTTCTGCCACAGAAATCTAGAACAAGCTGTGACTGTCCCCAGAAGGAATCTGTAAGGCACTGGTATTGTTAAGAAATTACGAAGGCAAACATTTACGCACAGTCTTTAAACCCAGTGGAAAAGCTAATTTTACAAAGCAGCTAAAAATTGTCTACGTTGCCAATACTGTAATGTCATTCTCCAATGCGTCGTTAATTTGATAATTTCTAGCTATAAATCTGTATTATTATATCTACTGCTATGGAAGGCTGATCCACAGATCTTTGAAATTATTCCTAGGAATTTGCACTCTTTGTGCTCAAAGAAACTAGTATAAACTCGAATGGCAAACGGTTGGTGGGTTCTTACTGCAACGTTGGAGACTCACAAAACCTGGCATAACATGAAATGGTACTCGCATTTTCAAGCGCTATTAAACCCCTCCCTGCTATTCCAATCTTCATCTATCTATAAGTTTGCTGTTTGGTTATTTAAACCAATTATGTGATTGTTCCTAGGAGAAATTTCGCAGTCAGCAAACTATCTTCAACCCGTTTACACTCACAGATAGAATAACAAATCTAGATAAGATACGGTGAAATCTTAGCAAATGGGACATTACGCATTTCAGACACGCACAAAAACTCCCATTTATCAATTCATTTTTACCAAACTGACGGAAACAACACTGTCTTTGCATTCGGTTTGTGGCGTCATTTTACATCATAACATCCTGTAACATAAGTAGGAAAGGAAAATGAAAAGGGAGTTAATCGGGGACAGATCTTGCGATGGCAAGCGACTATAAATGCGTGAAGACAGAGGCGATGTATGACGAATGAATGTGAGAAAGGGTATTTTTTTCTTGGTCACCTTATTCAACAGACTTCATTATATTTTGATAAAATAAGTTCAAAATAATGCTGTCGTTGTTGAACGTTGAAGATAATACAGAAGATGAATATGTAAAATAGAAATTTGTTAAACATCAGTATCGTACCACTAGCGAGAACAGGTGTAACGATGCGCAGCGACCATAAATGAATGAGGACAGAAGCGACATGAGGCGACTGTATGTTGAAAAGGGTTATTCTGTCATCTCATTCAGTAGACTTCACTATGCTTTGACAAAATGCTCCAGAATATTCTGATGATATTGTTGTTGAATGTTGAAGATAATATTGATGAGGAATATTAACAAATGGGGTTGAAACCCTTGTTAAACATCAGTGTCCTACCAATAGACATGCGCCAAACATCACGAGGAATCTGAACAAACAACAACCTGCACAGGAGGAGGTCGATGGTTTTGCTGTGAAATGTCAAATGCGTGAACAACAGCTTCCATCTTGTTGATATAACGTCAACTTTGCTCTCGTCATCACAGTGTGTTTTAACGTGTCATCACAAAATAATATCCCTCAGTCTGTTTTCCATAGGATCAAGTTTGCTCTTGTTCGCCAAACTTTGGTCATGCACTCCTTAAAACGCTCAGTCGTTAATTATCAGCGTCGTCATCATCATCATCATCATCATCATCATCATCATCATCATCATCATTTTCAGAATAATAGAGATTCTCATATTGTCACATGAAAAAAATTAATTAAAAGTTCCAACTTTTCAGACAAATGTCCTTTTTCAGGGAACTAAGAAATAAAATAATAATCATCTTCATCATCATCATTATCATCATTATTTGCAAAACATTTATCCGCACTGGATCTAAATAAGTAAAGGAAGAAAACTATAACAATTTAACAAATTTAATACACAAATTTTCGGACTGGGCGTCCTTCTTCAGATGTAGAAAATGAATGAACTAAGAATGAAATAAGAATGAAATCATCATCATCATTATAATCATTATTATCATCATCATCATTATCATGCGGTTTATAAGTCTGGTATCCAGGCTAATACCCGCTCACGCGACTTCATGCCATCATTCCCGCAGCAGGCCTAATCACTCTAGGGCTCTCTCAAAACCACAGGGAGTATATTATAGTGCCTCTGCCATTAACAGGCACTGATCACCAGCAACTTGACAATGTTATCCGCTGCCTAGTACTCATGTTACATTTTTTTTTTTTTTTTTTTNTTTTTTTTTTTTTTTGTTAAGGAAAATGTGAATCACATGCTATCCTAAGACACAATATGATCGTGGTCGCTAATCCAACCCACGACCTTTTTATCTTGAGTCCAGTGCTGAAACCATTCAGCCGCGGTGCTCCACAAGGATGAATTGCTCCATAATTAATATAGTGCTGTTCCATAATGATAGCACTGCGGTGTAAATCTAATGTTTTCAAGTGCTATATCGTGCAGAATCATCTCGTCCGGGGTCCTACCGCAAAACCATTGTACAACCTCTAACTTCTTTTCTCGTTGTCTCGTTTCTCTCTTCTTATCTTTTAGGACACCCTGACCCTCGCCCCCCCCCTCCCCTTCCCTCGTTTCCCCCTACGGGGACATTAGTCATGACCCAGTACACAACATTCATATTGACACAGTCAAGCTACCCGTATCATAATCCACTGCGGGAGCCTTCTACCACAAGGGACGTAAGCATCAATAAACGACAGTTCTTAACGCATTTTATTCGATGACTTCCCTTGAGTAGTCTCGTTGATTTGACGAATTCGTGATGTGTGATATATAGCTTAGGCTAGGCCTTAGTACTAAGATTCTGCTCGTCACGAACCTCAACTCTTGTCGTCAATATTCATTCGAGGAGATTCTCGTCATAATTTTTCTCTGCCATAGCCTGATCGATCTAGATGTCCGGTAACTGCTACGTAGTTACTTCAAAGCAAACAACTTCATGGCTTTCCTTCAACGCTGGACTGTCTGAACTTTACATATTAGGCTAAGATACATAGATAATTCAGCATAGCATGTTTACACTGAGAAATGACGGAAAGAAAGAAATTTGTTTACGGGTTCTGAGCATTTATGATGACTTAAGCAACAAATTATAGCTCAGACAATCATGCGTTTTATTAAATCTGAGGTTTTATGAAACAGTAAACTCTTCTACGCGTACCCGAGATAAGCTGGCCTGGCCATCTGTCCCAATACCATAATCGAGCTTGCCTTGCCCAACAATAATCATGATTAACGAAATCCCCACATACAAAAAATAAATATCATTCTGACATGCTGAATTCGAAAGATACTAGACTAGTATTACAGTATTAAGATATTTCTGTATAGAGTGTGCGACTTGACAACAAAATTTGCAAAGTTTGCAGCATAGCACGATACATTCAGTGATAACGCCATGTTCTAAAACTTGGAATACTGTTTGTTTTATTCATATCTTTGAATCAGGAACTCAGGATTCGCACGAAAATCACATTCATGTTTTTAAAAAGTTCTGTTGGTGCAGAAGCAGACTGCAGAACATCCGGGAAAAAGACAATCAAGAAGGACAGGTCGTGGTGAGAGAGAAACAAGAAAATGGGTAACCTCTGGAACAAAGTGATCTGAGCAAACACAGGCAATTTCCAGGGACTCTCCCAAGCTTTCTTGATTCAGGGTAGGAGATTCTGTTGATCGCCTTGATCCATCGTTTTCTCTGCCTCCCTCTGGGTGCTCTTAGTCTTATCTTACCACCTTCACCAGTTCTTACTTTTGATAACAAAAAGAAATGTACTCAGTTACATTACGGTTCCAGACCTACCAAGTCCTGTTTGACTACGTATGAGCAGTCAGAATAGTCAGATATATATCAAGCGGAGGTCATTTTGCAATTGCATGACTACTTTTGCTGGTTCGATGGATTCACGGCGTGTTAGAAGATGTAGACTAGACTAATTCGCGTTTCGCAGCAAGCTGCCGACATAGGGATGAACACTTTCTAGACTAGATCTAGACTAGATCTAGGACGCAGACTATCACACCTCATACACTACTATATTGGAGTTTTCGGTGACTGAGGAGAAGTTGTATGGTTAAAAAGTCTGGTAGCGATTAGTTATCAAGTGCAGGGGTGACCAACCAATGACTTGCAGGTCAAACTGTGTCCGCCATAGGTGTTAAACATGGTCCACGAAGTTACCAGGGATATCGAATAATGAGGTATTTTCAGTTACGCCACGTGATCTAGGGATTGCTAGGATATTTTGATAAATGACGAACAATCATGCATGAGCAGAGCATGTAAACAAACCAACGGGTGAGCAAGAATTCCCAGGTCACGTGATGGAGATGAAAATACCTAATTTAATAAAGTTGTATATTCGGGGTCTAGCATTTTGATGAATCTTGCACCCCCTCCCCCTCCCCCTCCGCCCAATGCTTTTGATTTGGCCTACGCAAGAGGACGAAATTACAAAACTGANGGGGGGGGGGGCTATCCATAATTTGTGAAAAGGTTGAACATAGGTTGAGATATCATGTTCTAAAGTGAATTGGATTATCGTGAATCAAATTTTTGTTTGTTGTAGGAATCGAAAGCAAGATCATATATCTTCACGCAAAGGCATTGATTTTTTTAATGGGCAAATGATCATTAATTATGGATAAAGTTGAGCCTTGTGAGGCACATTTGATGAGTCATAGAAATGCAATATAAAATTCTTCTTCAAATGTTATTTTTTTTCAGAATGTAATTCCAGCCACTTCAATCAACTATATCTCCGGCCAGAATAATTATATATATATATCTTTTTTCACCTATAGACAATGTCATGCCAAGAAATTGATTTAGCTTGAAAGCTATCAGTTTCATTTTGGCTGACCGCATGACTGTAAGTGAGATGTAATTATCGGAAGAGGATATTGCGAGGGGTTAAAGCAAGAATGTCATATCTGCAAAAATTCAGCTTTTTAGTTGCCATAAGTGGTTTTTAAAATAAACTAGAATATCTGCAACACTGAGGCGATTCAAATGCTTAAATTGGTGTGTACAGATCACAAAAAAACATAGTATATGACCATACAAAGGAATCTCTGATTTCACAGCTTTCATCAAAAATTCAAATTCGTTTATCTCAAAACAGCATTCTTGCAGATTTGACATTATTGCTTTAACCCCTCAATATTTGGGGCTCCTAGCCTCGCAGTGAGTGCTTCGGTCTAAATCTCGGTTGGGATCAGTCTTTCAAACAAAAATACCATTAGAAATTCATTGCCCTTTATCCTTTAGTGACATGTGGAAAAAAATATACGCTATCAACTATTGTACGTTTAGATTTTGTCAGCTCCAGCTGTTTTTAAAACTAGAAGTCATCTGTGCTGTCCATGAATACTAAGGCATCAGGTGACTGTACCAGTGTGTAAACAGTGTGATGGTCACTTAGTTCCTTAATGCACTACTCTTGACTGTATGAAAATCAGGTATTTCCTGTGACTGTTTTCTTTACTGTGATGAGTAGTAACACGAACAGTTGTCTGTAGGTGCGCATTCAACAAAAACGCACTGGGTGTGTGTGATCTCCCACGACAACTTCAATGTAGCGCGTTTATATGACGTAGTTGTCTACACGTGATGCAATTCAGTTGACGTGGACGCTGGAAATTTTTGTCAGTAGCTTAAGTCTTGATTAAGCCAGGCATCTCACACTAAAAATAGCTTGCTGAGATGAGACTATTATACAGGAGGTAGTGCGAGGTATAGAAGATTCTGAAGAGAATGGAAAATTACCACATATTTATGACCAGTGTACACAGTCGGGAGTGTAATGACATGGACGAGCACTGACCAGAGATGACAAGATAGGAAGACAGGGACAGACGGTGATAGTGAGTTCCGTTTAGCCGAAGTTACTACCCCCTTTCAAGGACTTATCTTTCTCCCTGCTCCACCGTGGCGTCCTCACCCCTTGTCCGAGTGTCAAGCCGGTATGCTGTCTTATCGCACGGTGACGTATCAGAGGTGAAACGCAATTAGGAGCAGCCATGTAACTTTTATAGAAGTTTTCAGTTGAGAGCAATGGGATCTCTTGTCATAATAAGAATTTTACTAGTGCATCGATGCTGAATGCACGCTTAACGGCGTTCAACATTCAGAGTTAATGTAATTCTTACGATGATAAGAGATCTCATCGTTGATGCGCAAGTTCTCATTCAACTTCTTTCCCCTTCACACCCCGCTTTAACTGCGCCTCTGCAGTAACAACAACAAAGAGGATATCTAAACACGTAAGAGGATAAAAATTGCTCTGTCGATTTCAGAATGAGATACTAGGGGTAAGTTAAAGCCGTCTTGAGGACGATCACGTTGGCTTTGCATGACAGAATTCAATGAAAATAGAACCATGCTTACATACGAGGGTCTATCCATTACCATCTCACCTAGCCGTGAAAGACATATGTTACATCTACAGCTTTGAAACTCACGGTTGTCTTGAAACAGGAAATTTCATACAGCAGTATGGAAACTAGGCTATGCGAATCAGTATGAATGGCTGAACGAAAATGCATTAGCACACATAACAATCAAGACATCTTGAAGAACAAACAAATGTGCAATCAACATCGATGCACTGATGTAAATCTTACGATGGTAAGAGATCCCATCGTTAGTACGCAGCCTCTCAACTATTTTCGAGGATCGTCGAATTTCGACCAACTATTACAATTTTAATGTCGTAAGCAGATTTTCTTACCTAGATCCCTCCTGGGTCACGTTTGTCGACTGCCTTGATTAGTGATTTCTGTGCCATGGAGAGTAATTTCCTGTTTATTGGCAAGCAAAATGCAAAAAGGCTACCTACACAGTCGATTTCTTTAACATTACATGTAGCTTAGTGCGTCTGATGTGGAAAAGCCGGGAATTGTAGACAGTGACATACAAAGTAATTAATAAGATAGAGATGTTAAAGCGCGAGTTTCTCTTGTCACCAAATCTAAAGGTTCATCTCAAATCCCAACATCCCTGTCCAATCGTAGCAGACCAAAAATTACTGAAATGTGTCATTCATTTCGTTCCAGATGGAAGTCTCTTCTATCAAACTATTTTATCAGTGGTAAAAGAGGTGCTTTCTCTCATGAAGGAGCAAAGACAAATGATGGGGAACATGAAAAACTGTATTACACCATTGCCGATTGCTTTCTTCTACTGGAAGTCAAGTTGAGAATAAACTGTGGATGAACCCTCGTATGTATGTTTCGAACCATTTCCCTCAACAATAGATCTATATGATAATTTTGTTCAAAGTAAAGTCACGAATCGTGTCCTCTCTCTCTTCCTCTTCCACTTTTCAGTTTTTTAAAAAAAACTTATGACTCACTAACTTCCTTGGTGCACAAAATGATTACAGATATTGTTAAGACACAATCAATATGCTTTCAAAAGTAAACCATCTTTGCTTGATGTTCATCCTTTTTCTTTTATTTGTCAGTCCGTTAGTCCATCCATCCATCCATCCATCCATCCATCCATCCATCCATCCATCCATCAAAGCATCTGTTTTAATTCAACAGTGACCACTGATCGATCGATCAGTCAGTTAACCTCATTACTGGGATATCAGCCTGGGGTCGTGCGTTGAGAATTACATAATAAAATTGTTTCGTGCTCTGAAAGCCATTTTTAACATCTGAAAGAGCCGTTTGCGGTGTGAAAAAGAGCGGAGAGCTAGAATGGGATACTGCACTCATTTGAATTTAATCGCGCGCTTCACGTCGGAGAGATATTTATTTCCGAATTTCGACACTAAACGAATCTCATACTGCATAAAAAACCTAGCAGATCGCCAGTTTACTTTACCCCGAACGTTTCAATAAATAAAAACTGATGTAAAAAGGTTCTGTTTTTGAAATATGAAAACACATCTATCTAAGTGTATGCGGTGTCTCCGGCCATTTGAGGGCGCGGCTTGGTCTGACAGTAACGATCACGTCAGTTTAGTTTTTTTCAGTTTTTTTGTTTATTATGAGCATATGCCAATACTGAACATCAGTATACATTGAAGGGTATTTACAAATTATCCATTCGAACCTCATTTCGTACCATTGTCTGTCGCACATCAGTCTTTGTATTACTATAAATCGTTCCAGCCATCCGCGTTCACAGCTCAACCGCCAGCCACGTCCATTTTCACACAGCAACCAAATGCTCTCTCTTTCTTTCTATCTCCTTCTCTTCAAAAGCAATTCGTCTGTGCACGTCAACATCTCTGATAATTGTGTAAAATTTTATGGCACAGAATTGCAAATGGTTTAATTTCCTTGTTTTATACATTTCATAAAGGATATTAATCACTAATAATGCGGATTTAATTTTGTGATCCAGTTTAAAAGTAGGCCTGATTTGCCTCAAACTGAGCATGTTTAGTTGAATTTGATCTGAATCTATATAGAAGTAGTAGAGTTAATCAATTTTCAATCTTAAATCTAACTCCATTCCTTGCTATTGAAAATACGGAGTTAGACCACTGGTGTACTTGGCGTTTTGAAAAACAGTGTATTGCAAAGTTAAAAAAAACTGAACCAAGTGAAAAGATAGATGCTTCTTTAAGTTAGCAGCTCTGGATTTAGACCATAGATCTGAAAGACTTCAAAGTGCTGAAAATCACAACGGTGGTAATTTAAGATTATTGGAAAATGGAGTTTCCCCATTCGTCTTTTCAATGACACGATTGAAAAACTGCCAGCTTCAATGAATAAATCAGTTTTCAGTGCCCTTATAACATATAGATCTGTATTATCTTCGGAAGAGATAAACTATGACGGAACATTTATTCTTCTGACAACGTTTTGTAGAAAGGAAAAACACCAGTCTGATAATTTATTGAGGAAAGATGCTGTGTACTGTTTAGACCTGTCATGTCAAATTTATACTTGTCAAAATTTACGTCTGTCTGCTCACAGTACAGATCTATGCATTGTTACTGTACTAGAGCGAAATGAAATTATTGAATAATTGTTATTGTTCTTGATATCCATTGTCGTGAAATTTCCTGGGCGGAGAAGGAATTAAGACGGTGAAAATTTGAGAATTGGTCTAGACACCCATTTGGTGTCACCGCTCTGTCCGGAATTCTATAAATCCGGTCATGTGATATTGCCATCTATCAAACCAGGTCATGGGGTGCCGAGGGCGGTTGTAAAATCTAGGGCGCCTGAAGGGACGATGACATTGTCTGGAATGTCACGAAAATAATTTCCTGTTTCAGACCAGTAATTTGAATCTTATGGATGACCATAATGATATAGTGAGAGTTTCATAAGTTTCGTTTTCAGGCAATGGCCGCTCACGAAACCTCACATTATTATCGGACTAAGTCTAATTTTCTTAACTTCCTGGAGAGCATAGAGGGCCGCTGCCTATTTAGAAGCCACGATCACTACTATCTTGACAATTGAGAGTTTGTGCATTAATGATGGGGATCTCTTACCATCGTGAGAATTACATAAGTGCACGGTGCTGACTGCACTCTTAATGCAGAGTTAATGTAATTCTTACGATGGTAAGAGATCCCACCTTTAGTGCGGAAGTTCTCAATTATCCTTCACGGCCTGATGGATGGTATGTAGAAATATGCTTTTTCATGGCACTTAACAGCATGCTCATGACGGGATTCGAACCCACGATGTTTGATCTTGAGTCCAACGCCATATCCATTCGGATATTCTGCACCCTTCTGTCTGTCTGAAAATATGAAATGTCGGGAAACGCAGAAGAAGAACAGTGAGAAGGTGGAGAGAGAGAGGTGGAAGAGGAGAAGAGGAAGAAGAAAGAGGAGAAGAAGAAGAAGAAGGAGGAAGAGGAGGAAGAGGAAGAGGAAGAGGAGGAGAATGTAAGAATTTTGAAAGGGACAAATATTGGGATTACGAGGGATTACGGATTCAAAATACAACTTAAGAAATATTTCTAGCCCAGTAATATAGATCTAGCATTGCTCTGTTAGCAAATTACAGCATAACTGTGCTGCAAAAATTTCAGTTAGGGAGTTGAGCTATTAAGTAATTAGAGGAAAAAGAACAAATGTAAGAAATGAATGGTTATTAGGTAAGTAAGTGGCCTATAGTATACGTTAACCTTAAACTGTACATGTATGTTGTTAACAGTTAATGGTGTGAATTTAGTTGTAAGAGTGCTTTATATGTTCATATGCTGTCACTTCGTATGTTCATCGTTCGCCTATGTGCCACAGTTGTGGTCTGGGCTTATATCCATAAACTTTTAAACTTGTTGTCAAGAGGGTATCATTTCTGCAATTGAAAGGATAGATGTATCTGCTCTTTGCTTTTTTTCTTTCCTTTTCTCCTTCCTCCTTCGTATCATCATTATACCTTTCATCCTCATACACATCTGTCGTGGTCATCACTCTTTGTCCACCTCCTTTTGGGTCCTTTTCCCTACCTCTGCTTCTCCCTTCTCAGTTGGCTTTGCTTCGTCGATAATTTACATTTCATTATGTCTCCATTCTTGCTTCATCCTCCATCATTCCACATCTCAATTTTCTTTTTCTTCTTCTTTTCTTTTAAAGATTCGACCTTTATAGAAGTAGAAAGCAATCATCTAGTTTAATATATAAAGCATGAAAATCTTAGTCTAGATGTTTGTCTTATGAGTTTGTTCGGTATAGAAATTTTAACCGCTCAATTTAGGGGTCTCAAACTAGCAAGTCATCCTCGGTGTATATGCGTGTAGGTGTTGTATGAGTTTGATTGTCCTTACTTCGCCCCTCCTTCGCCCCCCCCCCCCCC
>JAWQUT010000003.1:2167065-2209556 GCA_033807755.1 Ellobium chinense | reverse complement strand
CGAGGGAGTAGGGGGGATAGAGGAACTGTAAATTAATAAGTGATGACTTTATTCACAGTTACGAAGAGACCACTGGCCGTATGCATTTATAATCCATACGTTAAGTAACGTTCTGCGTTACCTACAGTGAACACTACTAGGCCTAATGTTTTCGGCGTTTCCAGTGGTTACCGCATTGTGTTAACTAACGTAAGAATTATGCATATGGCCACAGATATAGTGTGAACCAGAATGAGTAACATTTTGTCAGATATTTAATCCTATTTTTACCATCTATTCCATCCCACTTCCAAGCTGATATTCCGATTAATACCTTGCAAGGTCTGTTTCTGTGTTAGACCCAGACTTCTGAAAACACTGATTAGTGCCTCGTGGGGCATGGCAGACTCTGTTACTGCATATTTCTATAGTCTTCCATTTCACTTTTACTTCTGGACTCTATCGATTATACAATACCCAGTATTCGACGTGGTTATATACTGTTTACACGGGGGTCTTCCATTTAGATGTTTCACAATTTTAGGTATGAAGATGCCAATGTATTTTTCACTGTTGGCTATATTAGGTTTTACACCTCTCATTAACTTATCCTGGGGTGCCGTTTCAAAATACTTTCCAAATATGTAGTTTAGCTCTTCTTCCAAATTTTGACACAAAGAAAAATGCACCTGAACCAGTTAGATTTTGAGAACTTAGGCAGTGAAGCAGACACCCTAATATTTTAGGCCTTTTCCCTCAGTAAACAGGGTAACCTTACCCACCTAGCAACAATAACAAATTTTATACTTGAGTGACTAAACCTCACCTATTCTGAGTCTACACATATATTTGCACCTATCTAAGCCTTTGAAATTAAAATCCAACCCCTTCCCCCCCCTTCCCATGGCCAATATTCTGATTTTATAGGAACTATTTAAAATTGCATATTTTTATGCCAGGTGCTATTGGCATCTTCATACCTTTAGGTTAGACACAAAAGGATCAAAATTAGGTCTTGTTTTTGCGGACCACAGGCAAATGAAATCCGCTGAAGCTATTGGGAAACGAAGCCTGCAACAATTTTTTTTTTTACAAATTCAGGACTGGATTTCACGGCCTTTGGGGTATGGCTTCATGTTGTGCTATGATTTCAACACAATCTCTCCAAAGGACAGATTTTATACTTTGCTATTAATGATTCTGATAGTCCAAATATTTTTTACCTGTTAGGCTCCCGCAACTTTAAACAGTTGTGGTTATCTGAACTGTCATTAGGTGGAGTAGATTATAGAACAAAGGAAGACTCTTTCGGGATGACTGAAAATGATGTGGTGTAACGTTTTGATATAAGATCGTGTGAAAAAACATTTATCATGACAAACTGTGGTCGTATAAACCGGCAATTTTTCCAGCAAGCGATCGGAGAAAATAGTGTTGTCGCTAGGGCCTGGACACTTTTAATAATATGCGTTCCAGTTCACGACATAGATCTACATCTATGATTATCGTGCGGTTTGTTGAGCCTTAAGTATCACGACATATAGATATTCTCAGCGTTTATGATCTTGTTGGACAACAGATTTAATAATGTAACATAATAATGTAACAGAATGTTCCATGGAATATATTTTAATATGGATAATATTTAGGCTACTATAATATGGATCATGAAAATTAAAGAAAAAAAATGAAAAAAACCGACTTTTTTTTACTCCGAAGGGAAATTGTTTTACAATGTCACACAATGTTATACATCTCATTCCTAATACAAACACATATAACAATAAATGTAAATATATAATGTTACAATTAGATTGGATGTGAAGCTTGAACTGTTAATAAGCAAATACATGAATCACAAGGAGCCACAGGATTTTAGAGCAACATTCCTTTTGTCTTCTCATCGTCTATAATATTTTTCCCATTCCCTCTTGCCTTTTCATATGTACAAAAGATTACAGTTCTTGTCTCAGGATGTGGCGCACAAAGGATTCAACTTCGATTCTTAATCTTTTACGTGTGGATGGATTTGTTCTGTATGCTGTCCAGGGGATTTTCATGATTTTTTTCCCGTACTGCCACATTTCAAAAGTTTTGATGGTTTTTATGATTGCCTTAATTAACGTTGAAGTCTCCCATTTACATTATCGTCACGCTCATTTCACTATCGCCTAAGTCATTTTTTGATGATTTGAATTGTTTATAATACTATGAGCTTCCTTTTACTTTCTTATTCTTATTAAAACAAATGTAGAATTTTGACTCATTATTTATTATTATATCCCAGTTTTACAAGCAAAACCACATTTGCCTCATTGTTTTGCTTTGAGCAACAAGTTGAGAGCGCTAAATTTCTCAAAACCTCAAAAATAGACTTAGCCAATTATGGAATTAGCATGCTCGCAGTATCTATATATTTGGTCCATTCCAAGATTAGTTAGAGTATTTCATGTTGATTAATTTGTAGTCGTAAGTATTGTAATAAAATATCTTCCTTGAAGACAAATCGTACAGAACGGATCCCATTCTTGTGAAGACCACCTGCAGATTATTATCTTTGATGTCCTGATTTGGTAAAGAAAATCTGAAATCTGAGGTCCAGTCATATGTGTCTTTGTATGTATGGCAGGCATTGGCAGCTGACCGTAGAGAAAAACCTCGCCTTTTCACCGAATTCTATTACATTCAGTATAATTTCACCACAAGATTTTCAACCGCTGATGGGTTTCCTTATGTTGTATATTGCGTAATTTTCTCTTTTGCAATGAGATATTTGACCCACGGTTAATGTATATATTCTATTGTTCGCCCATGTACCACAGTTATGATCTGGGTTTGGGATCAGTAAACCTGTAAACTTGTTACTTTGTGACAACACGTATTGTGCCTAGGAGTGTTAACATGCAAAAAAGGTCATTTTGGGTGAAAGTGTGAAATTTATGATTTTATCAGCCAGCCGACTATGTGTACTACGGTGTTACCCATTTTTTGTAAACTTTTACAATGGGAATAAACACAATTGAATTGAATTGAATTGAAATTTAAGAAGCAGTACTTTATTTGAGCACAGCATAGGCTGTGTAAAACACCATTGAAAAAAAAAAACAACAACGAAGCTTGCGTAAGATCGAAAGTTCTTGAACGTGAATCCATAGAGGAGAGGAAAAAAAATGTATAATCAGCTCGAAGAGGCAAATGACATAAGGGGTGAGAAAGCTAAATGTTTCATTAACGATAACAAATGAGCAATTAATAGCAGCGCCATTTTTTTTTCTGTTGGCTATACTAGTTTTAAAACGTCATCCATAATTTACAGATTATGCACGCCGTCGTAATTCGTGGCTGTTATTTGTCGGACATTTTAAAAAGATATTTTGCTGTTAAAAGAACGAAACTGTGTCTTTCTTACGACTTTGAACGGAATTATATGTACATTTGTAACTAAGTAATCTTTCACCAGCACGAGGGGTGTTGATGGCTTACATGGATACACAAACTTGTTATATAAACATTTTTCTACTTCTCTTCTCTTCTCTTCTCTTCTCTTCTCTTGTCTTCTCTTCTCTTCTCTTCTCTTCTTTACTTTTCTCTTCTCTTCTCTTCTCTTCTCTTCTCTTCTCTTCTCTTCTCTTCTCTTCTCTTCTCTTTACATTTCTCTTCTCTTTTTTACTTTTCTCTTCTCTTCTCTTCTCTTCTCTTCTCTTCTCTTCTCTTCTCTTCTCTCTCTTCTCTTCTCTTCGCTTCTCTTCTCTTCTCTCTTCTTTACATTTCTCTTCTCTTCTTTACTTTTCTCTTCTCTTCTCTTTCTTCTCTTCTCTTCTCTTCGCTTCTCTTCTCTTCTCTCTTCTTTACATTTCTCTTCTCTTCTTTACTCTTCTCTTCTCTTCTCTTCTCTTCTCTTCTCTTCTCTTCTCTTCTCTTCTCTTCTCTTCTTTTCTCTTCTCTTCTCTTCTCTTCTCTTCTCTTCTCTTCTCTTTCTTTCTTTCTCTTTCTCTCTTTCTTCCTTTCTTTCTTTCTTTCTTTCTTTCTTTTCTTTCTTTCTTTCTTTTCTCTCTCTCCCTCTCTTTCTTCGCGCATCTTCCAGTATTGTATTAGGCTTTAGTAGGATGGGCTACAGTTGTCACTTTATCAGTTTCCGTATCCATACTTATCTTTTCCTGAAGTGTCAGATCTGTCACACGCGTGAACTCCACTTGTTTGTTTTTTTTTTGTTCACATAAATGAAGAGCTAGGCCAGCATAGCAAATATTTTTTATGAAGCTCGGCGCATGCGCACACCGCTGGGTGTGGTCGATCGAAAAACCCTAACCGGAACGCCACATCGATGAAACGTGCTGGGGGAATTTTTGTTCCACAGTAGAAAGGTAGACATAATGATACATACTCGTCCAACTAAGGAGATGGCATTTCTGTGTATGCAAAGTCGGCCAGGCTATTTGCCCCATGAAATTGATTTTTTTGTGTAATGACAGAGAAATAAAAGCGTGCTGCCACCAGTTGATCATTATCTATGTATCCTCACCGTCTCTCCATCCCCTCTCTCCGCCTCCCCCTTGTCCCTCTCCACCTCAGTCGCTCTGTTTCTTCAGAACCCATTCGTTTCCCATGACCATCTTTCTTCTCATCCTCTTAAACGATTATTGAACTGTCACTCACTGTGATAACGCCGATTGGATTGTAGTGTCTGTCTGTCTGTCTGTCTGTCTGTCTGTCATTAGATTTAAGTACATGCTGTCTATCTGTTCAACTGTCACATTCTTAATACACTTTTGCTTATAGTTTATTCCATATGGTTTATATATTTATCTCAAAATCTCTCACATTCTTGCCTGTCTGCTTACCTGTTTGCCTGTCTGTCTGTGTGTCTGTCTGTGTGTCTGTCTGTCTGTCAGTCTGTCTGTCTGTTTAGGTTTTCCCATCCCTCATGTCTTGTCTGCCTGCCTGCCTGCCCACCTGTTATCTGCCGGTCTGTTTGTCTGCTTGCCTGCTTGTCTGTCTATCTGTCTGTCTGCCTGCCCGCCCGCCCGCCAGCCTGCCTGCCTGCCTGCCTGCCTGCCTGCCCTGCCTGCCTGCCTGCCTGCTTGCCTCCCTGTCTGCCTGTCGAAACATGCCCGTACTAATCACAAGCTGGTCTTCTCTAAGTCTACAAAAAGTTAATGGCTTCCGTACACATGGCGTGACAACTGGAGTTGGATTGTGGACCCTGCTGATGGAGCGGCGGAAGGTCACAATAGGATTTCCCGAAGCTGAGTGTGTTTTCATTTAACAAAATTAATGCTTCTTAATGACAGTGCGAGAGATTTAAAAGAGAGAATGACAGAAAGAAAGAGAAGGGGGGAAAGAGAGAGAAAAACCAACCAAAAAAAAAACAACACACACACACAAAAATCGGCCAGGGTCCGTCCTCGCTGTACATCTGAGGGTTACGAATGAGATTGGTGGCAAAAATTACGATGATGATGAACTGTGATGTTGTGATGGAAATGACGAAAAAAATCTGATGAAGACAGTTCCATGAATGTTTCACCGTCGTGGGTGTCTTTGTTTTTGTATTTTGAGATCGTTTGATGTCATTCTGGGCTGCTGTTTCCCATGACATTTTTCGTGCCATTTCATGGAGGGCTGTCCGGTCCATGGTTGCACTTCCCAGCCACAACAGAGGTATGTTGAATGTTTAGTAGGATCATACGATCTCGAACCCCGTTTAAACGAACAAACCCGTACACTCAGCGTTATGTAGTGGTTCCTATTCTCTTAAATTGAGCAGCATGGCCACTGGCCAATGGTTGAGGTGTTGGGGTCAAGATCGAAAGGTCGTGTGTTCGGTTCCCGATAACCGTCATGTTGTATAGTGCCTTGGAAAAGCATTAAATTTACATTTTCCTCGATTCATCCGTCTGTGAAAATGGGACCATGGCTATAGGCAGTAGAAGATATAGTCAGGACGCTAATGATCAGCGCCTCTAAATGGTAGCAGCACTGTACGCTCCCCAGGGAGTTGAGGAAGACCCAGAATGATCAGGCCCGCTGCGGAAATAATGGTGTGAAATCGTGTGAGCGGGCATTATCCTGCTTAGGAGACTTGTAACCGCATTATTATTATTAAAGTTTTAATTTTCTATTTGAACGATAATTCACGAATTCAAGCACCGTAATTTTTAAAATATTTTGTTGTACTTCTGTTTTAATGCTTCAGAAAGCATTTCCATTACAGAATCAAATTATCATGTTGTAATCTAAATCCATTCAGTTTATGAACCCTCATCTCACATACGTATAATTTATAAGAGGACATCAATGAAACAATGAAACCGACTTTAAAGCAATAAACTTTGAGTAAAAATCACATACTAGAATTCTGCTTCCGCCTTCATACCCACCCTTACATTATTCGACTGTGTTTCCTTATTGAAATTAACACAAAGCCTTTTATACATGCTAGTAACAGAAACTTGCTGGATGACAGCTTTGAGTTTATTGGAATACAAAATACAAAATACTGTCCAAAGCTTTCAGGCTTACTAACATTTTGTCTCTTATGGACAAGTTTCATCGCTTATTTACAGTTTTTAGTTTAATTTATTATAGGTATATGTCAGTACTTTACATAAATACAAATTTATATGCTATTATACGGTACTGATTCTCATAAGTAAATATGGAATACGACTAAGTAAGAAGAGGACGTTCTCATCTTTATTTGTTACGGCAAGACTAGTTAATCAGGAATAGAAGCTTTTAGAAACAAACCAATCAGCTATCGCGGACCCCAGAGGCATCTTTGTATACTATTAACAAATTATCCATTTGCACTGTCGCATATCAGGTTTTCTATTATTACATATCTTATCATCCGCGTTCACAACTCCACTGTCATCCACTTCCACACAGCTACCGAACACTCAGTCTTTCGTTCTGTCTTTTTCTCTTCACAAACTATTCGTCCGTACATGCTTTCATGAATCCTAATCAATTACAGGATGTATCAGTTCGGTGGTGGGTGGTAATGCGGCGGTCAAAAAATGCAAACGGTCCATTAGCCACAATAGACAAAATGTAACCAGATTAGAAAGGGATTTGAGACAAGATTTAACTTCGTCTCACATTCTCAAAATTATCGCGTTTAATAGGTGTGTTTAACTGAAACCAGATCAAACCGGCAATGAGAAGCAGCACGATAAAGATAATAATAAAGATCTATGTACAGAGGTCACATACATAACAACTAGATAATGAATGTACACAATTTTTGCCTCACTGGCAATTAATTTCTTTCTTTGACTGGTACCATGGAGTTTGAGTTTGCTAAGTTAAAGTGTATTTTTGCATGAATTTGTGGCGCTGATAAGATTATGTTAATGGGCAAAATCCTGGTGGTTTCTTATTGTGTACTCGGGTTAGGGTTGACGGTTGGTTTTATGGAAAAGAAATCATTTCTGAAATAATCTCCAGATTAATCTCTAGGAGACTCCAAAGTATGCATATTCCCCCTAATTATATCAAAACACTTAATTCTGTACCTAACCCTTCCCTAAGCACGTTTTGCATACGTTCCAGGATTTTGCCAGGAAATAAATGGGATAACAGGTGGCAAACATTCTTTGTTGTCGTGGTAATGCAGTGACGGGTTTCTTGGAATGACCAATTTCTGAATAGTAATGGTGTATTTTTTTTATTTTAATACCTGATTGCTGCAGTGTGTTTTCTCTATAAGGCGAGCTTATTGATACCAGGTATATGTATAACTTTTTGTTACCAGCAAAGAACAAATCCATAGTTAATTGTAAAAAAAAATATGTCGCACTGTTATTAATTCACTTATGTTCAGATCAGTCCAAAATTCTTCATGTACCCTTCTTCACTGTTTGTCTGACTCTGACACATGCATTAGATCTGGAAGAGGGATCATTAGATTTCATAACACACTGTGACATCCTCTTACGACAATACGTAAGTCATCCGTTGTAGGTCGAGATTACGTCTTGTGGTTTAGCCATGGAGCTTTTGTTTCGAAATTCCCGAAACTTGATACGCATATTTTCATGATGTGCACCTTTGATGAACGTGCGTTTCGAGCTTGTGCCATGTTAGACAGAAAAGATATGCAACTGTCCTCATACTGCGTCAGCACAGTGGTAGTCCGATGAAAGCCTAAAACCCAGGGCATATGGAAGGACGTTATATTACAAGAACTTTCCCATTTTGTATTTTTGCTGAGCTCAGAGAGTCTTTATTGTTCTGCACAATGTCTAGTAAATAGTGTTTCTTATGGTAAATATTATACTCTCTTCACCTTTGTGTTGTAGCCTTCATTTTCTGCGCATTTAAGGCAAGTTTGCGGAGGTAAATAGTTTATAGAGTTATGCGTATTACCCACCCGTTTCATAAAGCAAGCCATTTCTTCTGGTCAGTAATAACTTAGTAGAAGGGGTGAAAACATGTGTGACTTTGCATTATTCTGGTCCGAGATACACTTTTTCATGTAGCAGGGAATCACTCCATGCAATAGGGAAAAATTGTGAGAAAATCGCGACTGAAAATATTTTTATACTCTATAATGCGTCTTACATGCTTCACAGAAACTAGAATTTGCCCACAATAATGGTATATTTGCCCATGAAATCTATGTTTTTTTGTGGACAGAAATAACTTTACTCTCGATTTGTGTGGCAAACAAAATTTGATACCAGAAGGCCCTATTCATCGTCAGTGCCTGATATCTCTGTTTCTAATTAAGTGACATGAGCATCATTTTGACTGGTTGCTAAACGTCAATTCCTCCTCAACCTCTTTAATCATTTTCTTTACGGCCAGTTTGTCTGTCTTGTCCATTACCATCATATTATCTTCAGTCTAGTCCTGTGTCGCCAGTCTGTCTGCCTTGTTCACCAGCATCACCCATTCAGTCAGGTCCTTGTCACCAGTCTGCCTTGTCTATTGTCATCAGCCCTTCAATCAGGTCCTGTCCTGCCAGTCTGTCGGTCTCGTCCACTAGCATCATCTCTTCAATCAGATCCTGTCCCGCCACTCTCTGACTAGCATCACATCTTCAATCAGGCCCTGTCTTGCCAGTCTGTCTGTCATGTCTACTAGTATCACCCCATCAAACAGGATCTGTTTAGCCAACTTCTTGAGTAAGCTTCTGTTCGCTAGTCTGCCTGCTATGTCCAGGAGCATCAAACAAGTCCTGTAACGCCAGTTGGTGTGCCTTGTCCACTAGCATCATCTTATCTGAAAAGGATCCTTCTCGTTTCATGTAACCCTTGCAGTCCCGGGCAGAATATTCATGTGAAGACACTGTCTCTTCATTTCCTTGAATGAACTTGTTGTAGAGGCTTGAGGAAAGTAAAATAATTGTAGCTTTCAGAGCTCTTGTCTGTAAAATAAGTGCCTGACTATTGACAGCGAAGGCTGGTGTCTAATTATCGGAGAGTTGAAAATAGCAGCAGCTCTGTTGCCCGCACCAGGAGGTGAGAAAGTTATTGCCTGACCTGATCTGGTGCGGTAAGAATTATAACAACGCCTGAGCGGACATTACCGTGATGCGAGAGTCATAATCTGTTGTTATTGAAATTAGTAATATTTTCCTTTGTCACGTCGATCTTTACATTAGTTTAACAGGTTCATTATTATACAAGCCGACTGGCCACTCACATCACTGTTTGCATTTTCATTACAATCTACAACGTCCAACATGAACCCTCACATTCATCTTATAGGGTTCTTCAGATCTTCCGCGTGAACCTCGGATTGCTCTAAGTCCGATAACCGCCTACGTCATCAGTCGGAGGGCACCTGGCGAGGCTGGGAGGTCAAAGTGCTTATTCGTGCATAACATTGGCCGAGGCTAGTGATCAGCTCTATGTGGAGCATGGAGAAAATGAAGTTCCTGGCGCTAAAATTGTTTTAATGTCCAAAATCTACTTCATCAAACTGTTCTTCTGTAGGGTATCCCGACGGAATCAATGTAATCCATAGATCTATATCACTATGCTGGCTTCTTCGCTCGGGGAAGAGGGAGAGATCTGTGTAATCTTAGCATTAGAAGCTGGAACCCATGATCAGACCTATCTTGATATTAAAAATGTTGTAATTATTATTTCATTTAAATAAAGTTTTTGTATCAAATGCCCCTTGGTGCATGAAAAAAGTATATGTTATACTTATCAAGGACTTAAGAATTCGCGCATATGATTTCATACTTAGTAAAGAGGTATACCTATTGATATAATATATATTATTTTTTAATAACAATATCTTGACTTCCCCTTCCTCTTCTCCCACATGCAGCTGATTAATATGTAATACTGAAACTAACAGACGTAGGGGTTGTTGGTGGGGTTGGGGGTGGAAGTAGGGAAGGAAAAAGGAACGAATGAAATCTTAAATTTAAANGGGGGGGGGGCTGGGGAAGGCCTCAGGGGGAGAGGAAGTTTAAAAGACTGTCCAGATAGTCTAGATGACCCCCCCCTCGACCGCCATAATGTAAACATTGTGTTTCTAAGTGGAAACATGCCAGGTACTAGTGATGGGTTGGGTCTTACTTAAGTCGTGACTCCCAAGTATGTCCTTCAGTTTACTTTTTTGCCTCTTGAGAGATTCGAACTGACAACCCCCAGTTTTAATTACTTGTTGCATATCCTCTCGGCCTCTACTAAGCCATCTTGAAAGTTGCAATTTTGATATTAAATGTATTTATTGAAACTTCCTTTCCAATTTTTCACTGTTCGACCCGTTTGGTCCAAATCCACGCGGAGCTCTTCTCCATAGTCTCTGCCAGCTCTTCCAATATCCTGTGACTAGCAAACAAACGTTGGCACCACAGAGTTGTAAAGACCTTCCTAGATCTATATCAATGAATCTTTTCTCATCCTGATACGGCGTACCGCACTGGGGACATTTGAAAGCGTGCGCATTATGGATGGGATCCCATACCATCTTAAGAATTACATGAATTCTGCATGTTGAATCAGCATCGATGCAGTAACAGTGGTAACAAAGATCCCATCGGTAATGCACACTCTCTCTCTACTGTGCCACTGAATCCGATCTGACTGTTGTTTACTGGCTTTGGCATGGCTATGGTGTCATAACAACTGTTACATTGAAGTGATCAGTGATTACATCCTTTGAACATCTAGCGTCAAGCTGCCATGATAATTTTAAATGCTTTGTTGGGTCAGAGAGGAGGATTCGATCGATTTTACGGTACTGTATATTATTATATCTTTGTATGGTAAACCATGACGTCATAATAAGTGGCTAGAATAGTATTAGCACTAATAATACGTGCTAGAAACTTAATATAGACCGAATACGTCATAGAATATAATGCAGCTGAATTCGGTCTGAATACCCCCTGTATATGGCAATCAGGCTACCAAGGTGGTTTAGGGACGATTCCTCTTCTTTCCTATACATTTACCTCTATATGGCGACCACTTCGAGATCATGGTAGCTCTTAAACGTAATTGAAAACACTGGATGATTTATAAGACGACCGCCATTTTTCTCATCTGACATCTCAGAGGAGTTTTTCAAGACTTTAGCAGCTACCCCTAGGATTAAAGAGAGCTTAATTACTATATTTGTCAAAGCTGTACCAATACTAGTCTAGATCTAGTTTTTTGCGAACTCTTCGCTACTATTAACTACCATACTGACACTTCACTTTGGCCTGCAGTACTGTTTGTAAATTATCATTAGATCGAGTGCCCTAGTTTCAATATTACCACCGCTGTCATTCACTATAGCTTCTAGGTAGGAAGATGCCAATGTTTTTCCACTATTTTACAGCCCTCATTAACTTATCGAGGGGTCCCATGCTAAATACTTCCCACACATATTGTTGAACTCTTCCTCCAAATTTCGACACACAGAAACTCCCTAAGAGCAGTTAGATTTTCAAAAGTTACCTACTATTATATGTGAAAATAGGCATTTCCCTTCAGTAAACACGGTAACCTTATCCACCTAGCAACAACTAGACAGTCTATACTTGAGTGGCAAAACCCCAAAGATTTTGAGTCTGCAAAAGTATTTGCATCTATCTAAGTCTTTGAAGTTCAAATCCAACCTCTTTCCTCTCTACCCATGGCCAATTTTCTAAGATTACAGGAACTATTTAAAATTGCATACCCCTATGACAGGTACTATTCTCATCTTCATACCTGAACTAACATTACGAGTAGCCTACCTCCTACAAACCACCTTACATTCTACCCATGTTTCCTCTTTCATTAAAGAAAGGCCCTGTGGGAAATGGAATTCACATCATCACATTATATTTCAAGCTTAGTTTCCCCCGCGTACTTCCCTGTAAGCTCATCCATGATTAACCTATACGCAAGATTAATTACGGTCAGCTTCTTTTGAGTTTCCTAAAGACTAGAGGCAGAGTTACCAGATTTGGCTCTTTCGGATCCAAATACCAGATTTTTTAAAAGTCTTTGGCTCTGATATAACTGTTTGGTTCTATGTAATTGTTGGCTCCAACGGACTTCAACACTGATTAATTTCAATGTGAAATTATCGGAGGAGGCCTTAGTTTTTATGGTATGAATTCGAAACTTTCTAATAGTAGCTGTGTGTGTAAAGCTTGTGGAATTCTGAAAGGTTTTCTTATCGCTTACTCTAGTCTTCAAAATACTTTATTGTTTTTTCTTTCATTATTATTTAAAAACCCTTGGGTTGGAAANGGGGGGGGGGGGGGGGGGGGGGGGGGGGGGGGATAAGCTGTTCATTGTCTGCTGCTTTCAAACTGTGCGGCATTTCAAGTGGTCGGGTTCTACCACGGTTGGCACGATAAATACGAATCAAAGAAAGATCCTAAAATTGTTTCTATTTCATAATCGATACTCTGACAAGAGGGCTCTACAGCTGGGAAGTTTTCACAGCGAAAAAGTAGTATCTGTCTATGACGACCATCTCTCTCTAACCACTACACAGACCATGTCACTGGTGAGGCCGTTTGAGAGAGAAGCAATTGCCTTAGAGAGGGCCTTCAATTCACACCCAGGAAAATTCATTTGACTGATCTTCAGGGGCTGGTGACGGAAAGAGAACGTAGGGTGGGTTTTGGGCTTTTTTTTTTTGCATAAAGCGTATGCTTCACACAAAATTTGCTCAGACATGCATAGACGTCAGCTAGTTTTCATTCATTCATTCATTCATTCATTCATTCATTCATTCATTCATTCATTCATTCTTTCTTTCTTTATATTTTTTCTTTATTGTTTGTCTTAGTTGTTTTTTTCCCCTTTGTTCTTTGTTTTGCTGAGATATTCTGTGCCTTTCATACAATGCACTGGTGAATGGTTAATAACTTGACTTGGAAACTTCAAACTTGAACTACCAAAAGGGTGGGCGGAGTAATTTCATCACCTTTTTATTAAAATTCATACGTATATCCTCTTACTGGGACATCCTGGGGATCTTCCAAGGCGCTTAAGCCAGGATCAGGGTAAGGAGTTATGGAAGAAAGAATACCTTTCGGAGATCTCCTAGACCCTAGACAATAAAAAAATCTAACATGTTCCTAACATAAGTAAAAACCTGGCAGTCCCTCTATAATGCTCCTTCTTTCTTCCTATCATCCTTTCTTTGTAGTCCCAATCCTTTTTAGATGGCACGTAGGCGTTGATTCGTTGTGATTAATTCCTCTTATCCGGGGGACCTTGTGTTAATGGATGGTCTCCAATGTCTTCTTCAGCCACTTGAAATGATTATGTTAGTACTGTACTGTTATTTTACGTCAGAGTCAGCATGCAGTAAATGCGCTTTTAGGAAACTGCTACAGTATGGTGCTATGCAAATTTGGGTCACTGTTTTAAGGCTAGACTATTACAGTTGCAGTAACATTTTTTAATAGAATTAGCTTCCTACTCTAGGGCCCCAGCTCATTCGGGTCACAGGGTGGAGTGTATTTTCAAACCCAACCCCAGAAACGCCACTCTTTGAAGTTTATTTTTGTTCATTCTTAACCAAAGGGATCTTCCTATCAACTTCCTCAGAATATCTATACGCAATCTCAAGTAAACTGGTGTTATCATAGTACATTTCTTTTTTTATATCTACCCTCTGACAGCATGACGGACAGCCACCTAATCGGCCTATATATCTTATTTTTGTTCTGAAAACGTATTTCTTTGTTCATAAAAAATTCTCCGGCATCAATGATATATTCTAGCTGCAGCTTCCGTGCACGTCGAAGTTAAGGCTCGCCCTTTCGGTTTGACCGATGATATTTTCGCATGGTTCGATGTATTATGTGGTGGGCGACCGAATCCGTATTGCTTGTCAAAGTATTGTCAACGTATTGCTTGTCAAATCTCTTGCTAATGAAATTATCACACGTGTCATCCTTTACCAGATTACGATTTTTTTTTCTAACAGTTTTCATGGTTATATGCAGCAGGCAGAGCTATTAATAACCTTATAATGTATATGTGCAAAAGGTATTCATTTCGATTGTTTACTGCGCTGACACAGCTCTCTAATTTTTGCTCTCTTTTTGTTTCGTGCAGTGTAGCGCCCATAGTCTGTTAAAAATGTAACAAATCTGATCTCTTCAGCGGCCTTTTTCATTTTATAAGACTGCATCAGCATTATGATTAATGACAAAAATCTGGCTTATGCTGGATATGGTAAGGGAAAGAACCTAAACACGGAGATACTGGTCATTATTATGAATATATCATTGCTCTCCCTTCGTTTCAGGGCCATTCAGGTTTGTGACACCTATTAGAAGGGCAAATCACTCATAGTGTACAACCCGATTAATCCGCTAATATATAAAATCCCCCTTTTTTGGGGCCCTGCCAGCCAGTGTTAGGGTGTAGAAATGTGTAAAATGACCTGTGATTTAAATAAAGCATTCAATTTTAAAGTTTCAGGTACAATTTGAGCCTTCTAGATAAAAAAATAAAATGTGTAGGCCTAAGTATTCGCACGCGTCAAAACCAGCCAAATCAGAATTTGAGGTGATCTTTTTGAAAAGACATTTGTGAAAAATTTTGGGCGTTGACCCCCCTTTTTCTTCCCGTTAAAAGGTCGGGCAAAAGAAGTACTTTAACCTCCATGGAAGAAATGTCCCGAAATCACAGTGGTTTAACATGTAGAATAACACAAAATGTTAATAGGGCCAAAAGAAGAAAAAAACTACGTGTAAAAGACCTTCAGGTCATTGGCACTTAATTACTTTGGTTTTTAATTTTGATCCCATAAATGAATCGTGTTGAGCTACAAATACTACAGTGATTTCGGATTTTTTTTTCCACGGAAATTGAAGTAGTCTACTTCCATTGCCCTATGTTTTAATGGGATTTAATTTCCTCTGTGTAGTCATCCTTTCTTTTGTTATTGATTGAATAACCTCACACCATCTTCATATCCGGTCAATGTATCTCGAACAAGTTCTCATTATGAGTCGTCTATCTTTGACACAATGGATCCTGACCTCGTGATTTTGAGATTTCGTGATTTTCATCTTGCCAGTGTCACGTGTCCATCATGGAGTCGACGCAAAACACTTGGGAAATCGCTTTCCACACGCTAACGAAGCTCCTGTAAATCTCACAAACGTTCAAGCTTCAGCTAGATATGTATTTGTTTGCACTTTGATCTGTAAACGTGACTGACTTTACATAAATGTGGCTTTTTGTCCATTGTTATTGATCCTAGGCAGTTCCTGTAATCACAGGCTAAATGTAAGTAAGTTTATTGAATTTTTTTTCCACCGAGTGGAAAATGGGGAGGGGGTGCTGTGGAAGTTGAAAACTAATAGACTGAGAGCGAAAGAAAGAAGAAAAGAAAAAAAAAAAGAAAAAAATGGAAAAGAAAGTAACATGAGAAAGTAAGAACCGGTCAAATCTTATACGGCGGCCCTTTGGCTTTTGTTGGGGTATGGTGGAAACGGGTCCCGGATGTTTTTCTGAGTGTAAGATACCCTGATTTATGTTAATCTGAATTAAATGTAGACTTTTTATTCAATCTGAATTTGATGTAGATTTACATTTATATTAATCTGAATCTAATGTAGATGTACACCTCTTCATCATTAGTTGCTTTCGCCACAGAAGTTAGACTAGATATTTCACCTGCGTTTGCTTTCTGTGTTTGTTTATTTGTTCATTCGTCAGTTTCTCTGTTTGTTTGTTTGTTTGTTTGTTTGTTTGTTTGTTTGTTTGTTTATTTATTTATGTATTTGTTTGTTTGTTCGTTTGTGGGGTTTTATTTTTTTCGCATATTCATGATTGGGAGACCATCTGTGTTCATCAGAGAGAACGAACCACAAAAATAGTTCAAATTGTAAAACGTTGATGACAAAAAAAAACGTGTAAGAAATTAAAAGTAACAGCTTATGGGTTGAGGATACTGAAGTGTTCTGTCATCCAGTTTCAAGGCAATGCAGCAGCAACAATAACAACAACAACAACAACAACAACAACAAAAACAACAAAATCCCTTCCATGGTTAAGCAACCATGCGCCATATTTAGGACAGAGATGAAACTTTATTGTTGTTGTTGTTGTTTTGCCACGAGAATTTTTAGTGAGTAAAATGTTTCAAGTGTTGTCATCTCTTTGAATACATCAGACTCCAGTGTTTACGCCTGTTGTATCATTAGGGGGATTCATCAAACGGGACTTTGAAAACCTCAGTCCGCGAACTACTGTACATGTCAAAACAATACCACCCTTTCTCTTCCCCTTCCCACCCCATTTCCACCCATCCAACCAAGTCGCCTATCGTGTGTTTTACAATCGTATCTCGTACTGCCTGTAGGTCGACATACGATACATGAACGAAGTATAACCGCTTAGTCATCACAAATCGAAAGTCCTCTGATCGTGAGAAAATATTTACTCAGTTTAAATTTCACGACAATGACTGTGGTAGCTGGAGGGCAGAGCAAACTGTCACGTTTGTACTGTTGAGAGAACGAGAGTGGTACAGTTCATGACGAGTGACATACACGATCTGATTGGTCAAAAATAAAAGCTACACGATAAGTCAAAAAAAAAAAAGGAGGGGCGAGGGGAGAGAGATATACTTTCAGTTATATCCACTAAGACTGTAAGACTATAATTAATTCACATATAATAGAACGGTGTGCATGTGCACACGACACGTAACCCTAATCGCCTATCAGCATGTCATGTAGTTTCAAGGATGTGTCGCTTCTTCAAATTTGCCAGATTTCCGTGGTTCGATCCCTGTCCCTAATCTAACCACTAGCGAAGGCTATTGGGATAATCTCATGATATTGCTGTAAGTCATGCACAATCCGAAACCTTAATTTAAAGCATACTTAGGCTACTAGACACTGGCATTACGTAGATCTAACAGTGTGACACCTTCATGCGCACTGTGATAGGACATCCTCACATAGATCTTGGTTTAAGGTTAGGGATAGGATTAGAAAAGAGAAAGTACACATACAATGCTAATAATACCTAAGAACTGTCGCACATTTGCTATTCTTTCTTAACCCTAACCCTAACTCTGCCTCTAAGCACTAGGGTTGCGTCCCAATATTTGCCAACGAAATTTGTCGGAACATCCGGGTTCATCTTGCAATCAATACAGTGCCGTGTGCAAAAAGCACAACCCTCTATTATAGATGCGTCTTTTATGACGTCACGGGCTCACGGAAGCCCTTCAAAATCTTCCGATTCGGGCATTCTTCTAAAACTTGCTGTATCGACCTATTTTACTTCCGGTGTCGATGAAGCATACAGTTGAAAAACTTATAAACTATTCAAGACAGTCTTAAATTTGACATCGTAATTTGTTCTGATTACTCTGAACTGAGAAAGTGGCTTGAGAAGTTAACTCGTCAAAATATTACAGTCTCGTGAATGTGATGTTTTGGGTTTGCCAGTTTTTTTTTAAATGCCACATGCTTTTAATCATAACATCATTATCACCTTGCATGAAGTCCTGCAATTCCTTCCCGTGATGAGCAGGGGTTACAAGGGCGATAACAACTTAAGAGCGAACGGATGAATAGCACCACGAATAAGGCAGTATCGAATATAAAAACGACAGATATTTTGATGTAATTGGGATATTCAATGACGTTGGTGGCTGTAATTGTTTTACAGGCATAAAAAAATATTGGTTACTTACAAGAGACGATTAAATTGTTGTCCAGCAACATACAAGTAAAATGAAAGAATGAGAAAGGCGTTATACTGACTTTATAGTGACAAGGTAAACGCAGTCCATATCTGTAGGGGTGTGTGAAAGGAGGAACACGTTCCCTTTGTGTCCTCCATGGTCTCCGCCCTTGCGCACCGTCGTTAAAAAGAGTCGATTAAACTGTAGCCCAACAGCTACAAAATAAATGGAAATAATCAGAAAGCCGTTACACTGGCTCTAAAATGACTAGGCGAATGCCCGGTCGCATCTGAAAGGGAAGACATGTCTCCTTTGTATACTCCATTATTTTTCTCCGCACCTGCGGACTGTTACTAATACGAAACAATAATTTACTGTTCAACACCAACAAAGTAAACTGAACGGGAGAGAGAGCCATTGTGCTGGCTTTTGACTCGAATAGATGAATGCCAGGCCGCTTGTGGATAAAGGCTGGGAGTTAGAACACGGTCCCTTTGTGTCCACCATGTTCTCCGCCCCTGCTCATTCCCATTTACAAGAGGCGACTAATTAGCTGTCCCAAACAACAACAGCAACAACAACAACAACAACAACAACAACAACAAAAACTTAATTGAAAGAAACGGAAAGCCGTTAAATTGGCTTTTGTCTTGACTAGGTGGGCGCCAGGTCGCATTTGGATAGTGGGTGAGAAGTAGAATACGTCCCCATTATGTCCTCCATTTCCTTCGCTCCTGCTCACTGTAACTGCAAAAAAAAAAGAGTACAAGAAGGAAGTAGATTCACAGAAAGAAGAAGTCTCATCAAGATAGTGGGGGGGAAAGGATGGATATAGCAAGTCTCCTTTGCGTCCATTATGGTCTCCGCCCCTGCTCATTCGAGAGTATTGTCCTGACTAACGAGCTAACGAAGCCGATTGTTGGAAAGAATCATTGTTCTGGCTCTGGCCTGAAAAGGTGAACGCCATGTCATTATTCAGAAGTGTACAAAAGAGGAACATGCCCTTTTTTCGTGTCCTGTACGTTCGCCGCCCTTGCTTACTGTTATTTAACAAGAGAGGATAATTGCAGTCCAGTCAGAAAGAAGTAAACTGAAAGAAATAGAGAGCCATTGTACTGACTCATGTGTGAGAAGGTGAGCGCGAAATACGTCCCCTTGTGTCCTCCATTATCTCCGCCCTTGGTGATAGTTATTAAACGTGAGACGATAATTTGCTGCTCAACCGGAACGAAGAAAAAGTGAAAGAAAGAAAGAATTATGGTTTTGACCTGAGAAGGTGGACACCAGGTCCCTTTTGGATGGTGTATCAAACAAGGAACACATCTCTTCTGTATCCTCCTTCTCCACCCCGATCACTGTTATTAACAACGAGACCATAATTTGCTGTCCGACAAGAAGGAAGCAAATTGAAAGAAAAAAAGTCGTTTTGTTGGTTCTGACCCAAGGCTTTTGGATAGTACATAAAAGGAGGAACACATCTTTTTTGCGCCTTCCATGTTCTCCGCCCCTGATCACTGTTATTAACAACGAGACGATAATTTGCTGTCCGACAAGAAGGAAGCAAATTGAAAGAAAAAAGTCGTTCTGTTCTGACCTAAGGCTTTTGGATAGTACATAAAAGGAGGAGCACGTCTCTTTTGCGCCCTCCATGTTCTGCGCCCCTGATCACTGTCATTAAACATGAGACGATAATTTGCTGTAAAACAAGAACGAAGAAAAAAGTAAAATAGAGGAAGAATTATGGTTCTGACCTGAAAAGATGGGCACCAGGTCGATTTTGGATAGTGTGTGAAACGAGTAAGATATCTCTTTTGTGTCCTCCATGTTCTCCGCCCTTGGACCACTGTTATTTAACACGAGAACACTATTTGCTGTCCAACCAAAAAGAAGCAAATTACAAGAAAGAATCGTTGTATTGGTTTTTAACCCCCCCCCCCNCCAAAAAAAAAAAAAAAAGGTTGGCGCCACTTGGCTTTTGGATAGTGTATAAATCGAGGAACACAACTATTTTGTGTCCTTAAAATTTGCCGCCCCTGATCACTGTTATTAAACACGAGATGATAATCTGCTGTCGAACAAGAACGAAGTAAACTGAAAGGAAGATTCGTTGTATTGGTTTTGCTATGAAAAGGTGGGCACCATGTCGCTTTTGAATAGCGTATACAAGGAGGGATACATCTTTCCGCGTCCACCGTGTTCTTCGCCCCTGATTACTGTTATTAAACAATGAGATGATAATTTGCTGTCCAACGACAACGAAGCAAATTGAAAGGAAGAATCGTTGTGCTGGTTCTGCCGTGACGGCTTGAACGCTGGGTCGCGCCTGATAGCTTGGCTTCTGGTTTGGCTCTAGCTTTGGCTTCTGCGGAGATTTGCCTGTAAATTCCGGGGACGTTTCCAGTACCACTGGCAGCGGAGGCGACAGGGAGACGGGGAGGACGGAAGAAAAAAAAGTACTCACACACACACACATACACATAAAACGGCCACGCGCGTGCGTGCGTCACACCATGCGCGCAGGTCTCTGATAATGGAGTAGTAATCACAGCGAACATCGATTACAAGACAATTCGCCCGATCCTTCTTTTTATCGCTTGACAGAATTCCCAGGTGTGGAGAAACGACACACGGACAGGAGTTTTTTGTGTGTGTGTGTGAAAAAATTTGTTACAAGTTTATTTTTAAAATTTAACTTTATTTCAATTTTTGATAGAGTCGATCTAATTTAAAGATCTTTATTCCAAGAGGTGTACCTGGAACTGTGGAGTATTTCCTAAAAAGCAGTTGACTAAAGCTTCATATGTGCTATAATAGTCGTGGCTGTTTTGTTACGATGCGGTTAGTTCTTGTAGGGTGATTCGTGTCAAGATATGCTGTGTTTAAAGAGTGGTTAGCTGTGAAATATAGAAATGAAGTGAGAATTCGTGCTAAGGAAGAAAAGGATGTTGACAATCGACATCTTGTATCCTTTTGAGACCCATATAACAAGAGGTCCAGATGATGATGAAATTTAAGCACACACATACACATAGTAGGTGGCAATATCTGTATCGCTTTCACGGGAGACCCCAAAGCCATAGTTATCGGAGATGTATATCTTGAAAGGGAGAACACAAAAGTGTGAAAATTTTGAAGCAGGAGTTTGAAAACGGAAAGTACGTTAAGTCACATCCACCATACACGAAGAAGTGAATGTGCTAATCTCACGCAGCACTTAAGACCTATACCAGCGCAAGGCAATGCGGTTATGAAATCTTCCCCCACTCTGAAATCATGTTCTTTTCCTTTCTCCAAATCTAAAGAAATTTTAGGTGTAATCTCTGAAGTCTGTTGGTACCATCATTAGAAACTTATAGACATGTTTTTAGCAAGGTTTTAACAAGTTTTATTATGCATGTCCAGACCGTGCTTGAGGTATGAGGGCGGTCAACATTACATGTAATAAATGGCGGGACAGACACGACAGATTAGAGAGAACTCTGCCGTCTTTTGACAGAACAGCACACCTGCAATACAGTTTCTACTGCATAAAAGCTTTTTTTTTGTCAGAAGACGGCAGAACTGTTTCATGAACGACATAGATCATATCTACATTAAACAAAAACTTTTTAAAGTCGTTTATCACTGGGGAAAATTAATATTAGGCCTATATACTCCTGATTACACCCGTTGGTTGTGGTGTTTAACTGCATAGCAATATCATATCCATTGCTGATGGTAGTTAAATGTGGTATACCCACTGTTTATTATGCCCATGTGGACGGTAAAGGCATCAGTACTGTTTACTCCGGGAAATTATTTAAACCTCAAAAAATGGGTTAGTCTAACTACATGCCAAATATCATGATCACATAATACAAGTCTTCTCTCAAGGTCCTGTAAAAGCGATATGGGTATTCCCTCCAATAACATTAATTTCGTGCAGAGCCCATGTAAATGCCAAAGTTTACATGTCATGAACATTAAAAACGTCTTCTTTGATCCAGAAATGGCATAAGAGCAGAGAAAGGAATGGCATTTGGGGCCAACAAACAGCTTGCTTTTCTGTATACACTAGACTTCTTAGTCGCAGCTTTCTACCTGTTTATATTTCTGATTGTTTATTGTGTATGTTTGTGCCTGTTTGTCAGTGGATATGTTAGTTTGTTTGTTTGTTTGTGTGTGTGTTTGTTTGTTTGTTTGTGTCTTTGTTGTTTTGTTTGTTTGTTTAGTATATTTGTTCCTCTTTCTTTACTTTTTGTGCACGCTGATTTAGGTGTTAGATACATTAGAATTTTTAGTGACAGCTTTCTACCTGTTTATACTTCTGATTGTTCGTTCAGCATGTTTGTGCCCGTTTATCAGTGTTTATGTAGTTAGTTTGCTTGTTTGTTTGTTTATTTGTTTAGTAGATGTGTGCCTCTTTCTTTGTTTGTGCCTGTTTATCAGTGTATACGTAAGTTAATTAGTTAGTTAGATAGTTAGTTAGTTTGTTTGTTTAATAGATTTGTGCCTCTATCTTGACTTCTTCTGTGCGCTGATTTAGTTGTTAGATTACTTTACGTTGTGTGTATGTTTGTTTGTTTGTTTGTTAAGCGTCAAAATTCATTTGTCATGAACATCACAAAAGCTTGTTTCGTCAAGAACAGCTTTTTGTTTGTTTGTTTGTTTGTTATATTTGTTTGTTTTGTTGTCTGTTGGTTTGGTTGTTTTTTGGCTTGCTTGATGTTGTATGTTGAATGGCTACACATTGTAATTCGTAATCTTTGAGTATATTCTAACTACCACACAAGCCACAGACATCTTGAGGAATATTATCAGAGGGATGAAACGCTAGCTGGAATTCACAGTCCTTAGTCTGATGAGAACTTGTCATTTTGGAATTGATTTGCCAAGGCAGTTTAATACACCTACTTCCCAGAATTACTCTTAGAATGACTCAAAGTCCAGGCCACAATTGGAGATTCTCTTCATCTTTTACAACTTCAAACACACGATCAACCGTCACCATATTTCGTGAAAGAGATATTGATAGAGTAGAGCCGTGTCATTACTCCTTACTCTTCTCTTAGACGTCTTTTCCATAGCCCTTTGTTGTTTTCCATAGGGTATATTTAGAATCAACCACTGTCATTTGAACATTAATGGGAATAACACTAGTTGCTATTTCCCATCTTTGACACTCTCTCTTGTTGTTCCTGATAAATGAGACTTTTTATAGAATTATCTTTTGTTTTACGTATGAGATAGGCAGACCTGTTAAGAACCAACACCCTCGTCCACCCCGAGAGTTATCTTGTCCTTGATATTTCTGTAAAGAACTCAGCTGTAGCAGTGACCTTTATGCATTCTTATCTCTTAGGTACTCTTGTAAATCGTCTTTGCTAGTTCTTATGGTAAAGGCATTTCTACTTATAACTCTAGCCTAGTTGTTCCCTTAATTTCCGGAAGATCTCTGGAATACTCCAAACCATCCCGCAGAATCTGTCAGTTCAGAGCTTGCGCATTACCGATGGGATCTCTTATCCTCGTTAGAATTACACTAGTGCATCGGTGCTGAAAGCGCCCCAAGTAGCATTCAACGTGCAGAATTGAAGTAATTCTTACGATAGTAAGAGATCTCATCGTTAATGCGCAAGCGCTCAATAATTCCTGACGAGCTTCTCTTATTCCATAGTATGAGGACTTAACTAGAAGACATTTTAGCATTGTGGCTATGGTGATGTCACTGTCTATTAGAATTTGTCATTCGTTGTTTCTTATTTCTTAAGGGCGACTGGAAAAAAACGTAGGAACAGATCTGATTCAGTACCACTGTACAGCTTGATATTCTGATATCGTTATTTGTATGAGTTCTGTCTGTATATGTCTGCCTGCCTGCCTGCCTGCCTGCCTGCCTGCTTGCCTGCCTGCCTGCCTGCTAGCCTGCCTGCCGGCCTGTCTATCTGTCGGTCGGTCTGTCTGTCTATCTATCTGACTGCCTGCCTGTCTGTCTCTCTCTCTCTCTCTCTCTCTCTCTCTCTCTCTCTCTCTCTCTCTCCCTCTCCCTCTCCTTCTTCTTCTCACCTCCTATCCCTCAGACCCTACAGCCTTGTTTCCTGTGACATGAACTATTCCTAAGTACAGAAGGGGAATATAGCCCTAAATGTGCTAAAAAACCTTAACTCAAACAAAGTTTATTATTATGGGTTTGAAAACACTAGGGTTTGAAAACACTAGTACTTGAAAAAAAAACATGACATAGGAAAGAGGTTAGATGCTAAAGCAATGAATACACTAAAAAAAAAAGCTCATACTTATTTTGTCTTCCACTTTCCTCTTGTTGTCTCTTTCGATTTTGTCTCTGTCGCTTACTCATACTCATAGCTATAACACAGTTCAGTCCCGCGCCTGGCATCATGTCAGATCTAATTATCTCTCTCACCACCTTGTCTACTTTTCAGTAAGATAATGGTCAAATTAGATTTTCATTTCAAAACAATTTGACATTTCCCTAGGGCATCATACATCTGTCGAGCGTGTCACCTATGGTAGTTTTCTCTCTTTCTAAGGTAAAACAGTCGATTCCGCTTGTCGAAATCATCCTACTGCACCAGTTTAGACATAGAATATACGATTTTTCTATGTTTGAGTTCCCGGTTAGTCGCAATTCCTTTTAGTTGCAGCTTTTTCCCCTACTCCCGTGGAGTTGTGATTAAGAGGAATTTCTAACATGCTGCACCGCCCTCCCCCACTCCTTTTTTTATTTTTAATATTTTTTCTCACGTCATATATTTGTCGAGCATGTCACTTTTTTTTCAACTTTCTAAAGTAAAACATGAACATCAGTCGATTCCGCTTATCGCAATTCGTTTATTGCAACACTGTGGACAACAGAATATATCATTTTCTGTGATTAAGGTCCCCGTATAATCGCAGGTCCTTTTGATTGCAGCTTTTTTCCTGTCCCTGAGGAGTTGTGATAAACGGGACTATCTAACATGTTATTCGCGCCCCCCCCCCCTTTCCCGCAAACAATTTTATATTTACCATTTTTTTCTCATATAACTCATCCATTTTATTCGTCTTTTAATTTCTATTTTTCATTTCTATTAGAGCCCATGTTAAAACCACCCTCTGTGTAACGTGACAGAGGTGGTTTTGTTCTCTGGAGTAATGACATGAGACAAAGATGATAAACGTTGTAACTCCGTTAAATTCGTCGGAGAGATTATGTTCTAATTACCGTACTGGCTTCAACGACCAGTGCAAGGGATCGTGTGGAATAGAGATTAAGACGTACGATTAGACACAACGTGTGCTCATGCGTGCCGAGGTTAATGTGACCCGTTTAAGCGAGTCGTGATGAAATAAAATAGAAAATAGAAAAAAGGACTTTTATTGATCCTGAAATGAAAGTGGTTTACAATGCCTATAATGTTTTAAATCTCATTCATAATAATGAATGAGATAAAACACATAGAACAGGACACATTATATATATAATGAACATATATGTAGATATAAAATATTTCACATGAACACATAATAAAGTCATTGCTGGTTTACCGCCATGCAGCGCCCTGGTTCCCCAGGCTTTAGCCAGGTACTCATTTACACTTGAATTGAGTAAGAAAGAGGAGGTGAAAAGTTTTTCCCCGTGGACACCACAACATAAGCCGCCCGGTCCACGGATCGAACTTACAAACCTTAAGACTTCAGTCTCCTGTTACTGATTACGACTCACAAACCACACGACCACGTTGTCGCTGTCTATTTATTTGAAGCCGTGACAGAGGAAACAATAATAGCAACTCCAGAAAGTTAGCAGAAATTTGGGCACGATAAAAAGGGTCAGATATTGCCATTGCATTGTGTACGATATGAACAAAACTTGGATTCTTTTTTTCACTCCTACTGCCATAGTACCAGCAGACAACATCTGATCTTCTTCGGTCCTTTCTTCCTCTTCTTCTTCTTCTTCTTCTTCTTATTCTTATTCTTTCTTCTTCTTCTTCTTCTTCTTCTTCTTCTTCTTCTTCTTCTTCTTCCTCGTCTTCGTCCTCTCCTCCTTCTCCTTCTTCTTCTTCTTTATCATCAGCATCACCATCTTATCCTCCTTTGCTTTCTCTTTCCAACTCTCGTAATTCTTATTCCTTCTCCTGTGGCTTTCCTAATTCTTCATCTCTCTTTCTCTCTCTCCTCTCTTTCTCTTCTCTCTTCTTTTTTTCCCTCTTCTGTTTCTTCCCCTTACGCATATTTGAGTTTCCCATTGCGCCCATAATGGAATTCACATTTCCGAAAAGCTAAAACAACAACAACAACAACAACAACAACAACAACAACAACTTTCCCTGTGGCTAACCAAACCAGTGGGAAGTCCATTATCATAACTTACTTCGTAGGCATTTTCTTTCAACCAAAACGTTAACTTATTACTATAATAACTACAAGCATTGCATAGCGATACACTGTTTCGAACCTTACTCTCAGGCTAAGGCATATACGGGACTAAGATGATTTGGAAAGGTGAATTAAAGGTGGACACGCGCGTCAAAAATAATTTTCTGTTTTCCAGTACTTTGTCTCTCTGAAAATTATCTGTGGCGCCCTCCGGACCACTTTCGCGAAGAAAGAGCATCGTTCTCTTACCATGCGCGTGTGTTATAATGACGCAATAAGGAGAGCTAGAGGGACAGGGATTTGATTTTGCGTCTATAATAACTCCCCTTCCCCGACTGGCAGCGTCTTGTGGCAGAAATGATGACGTCACTGAAGTTCCAGCAGCTATATATATATTATATATTATATTATAAAAAAACTCGGGAAATTTTGTAACAGCCATATCTCGACTATTTGTGCACCAACCAGCCCGAAATTTTGCATACACCTTCCTTTTGGTCTGAAGGTGTTTCTTTTGATAATTTCTTCGCCTTAAACGGTCACCAAGTATTATTTTGATAATTATGTAAATTTTCTTTGGTTCGTGAATACAGTCCCACTTGGGTGTTTTTAAATGGACCATACGTCATTGGTTTTTGCGGTTCGCATCTGAAATGTATACTTCCGGTCCCCGAAGTTGAAACCGAGCATTTGTATCATGTTTGTATCAGATGCCGGGTCGAGAATATGTACATAGCAGAGTCGATCACCAGAGTGAACATAACCATCGGTACGAAAAGGAGCAGAATCAATAGAATGAACATGACTTTGGCCGTGTGAACCACCAGTACGAGTACTGGTGCTTTCCATAGAAAGATGCAAGTCCTAGATTTGGCCGTGCCAACAACCAAATAACGCTTCATTCCATGCACATCGTGGGGATTAATTTCTCCACTGATTTCATCATGTGTAAGACACAAACCGACCATATCTGGTCCTTTTTTTTTTCACAAATTGTTGTTCCTGATTGTCTCAGAAATATGTAAAAAATGGATTTTCCCGCATCCAAATTACCTGTTCCAATTTTTAAGCTGAGGTTTATGCTCATGACGTCACTACTATTGTGGTGTCTGCTGTCAAATTGGTATTTTGAGGCCAAATTCTTCAAATATGGCGGATTTTTAGAGAAGCTGGCGTTGAGAATAATCATTAATTTTAATCGTTTTTTTTATTTTCAGCCTAACCGATATGTTACACACAATGACATGTGTGTGAGGACAATAATTACAAAAAGAGGAGCGGTGTTAATGATGTAGATGAAGTTTGGTAGTTTCCTTCGCACGATGACGCCGCAAATTTTGCGGGTGCTTTGACTAGTATATATATATATTCTATCTGACAATGTATTATTCAGTCATCTTTTAAGGTTCTGGTCATCCAGATTCAAAAGTAAAGTTTGACTCTGTAAGCCAGGTAAAATATTCTGCATTTTGTTGCCTCAGCATGATTTTGGCTGACACATCTCCTGCTTGCAGTTGAATTAAAAGATTCCTAATGACAGGTTATCACCCGTGGGTTATCTGGGGCAGGCAGAGGTAATATATCATGTTGATAGACACTTGAAAGACTGTTTCACTGGAATAATAAGGCGTCATATTATTTAACATGGTGTGTAGGACGATTCAGCTTTCCTTTAAGTATGTAACTGCCATGCTTCAAACACCAGACAGGCTAAATTTGTGACAAACTTGCGAATAATAAAACTGGTAGGGCTCAGTGGCTGTGCTTTTTAGTCGATATCGATAGCGAGTATCCTCGATACTAACCGTCACCTCGAGTATTCACTTCTGTGAGTTGAGAAGTGGATAATGGCGACACGGTCATTTGAACTAATTTCACCTGTTTTTGTTTTACTTTTATTTACGTAAAATCTGTTTAGGCACAAACTTTGCATAAGGCATTGATTCACTTAAACTCATGCGGTGCTAAAACATGGGTGTGCTAAAGTAAACTCCAACCGGATGACACTTTTTTTTTATTTGCTTATCCGCAGAGGTAGTCTAGTTGATCCTAGTTTGACCTTTGACCTCGGTGGCCAACGCTGCCTCGTAAATAGTGACTTCACAATATCGATTTTGACCATCGACGATAGTAGAGTCGTGAGTTCTCACTTTAGTAGATACTTGAAAACGTCGACTAAAGCATGGTCGTATTCCTTGTCTGAAAGGTTCCAACATGCCTTGACACGAAAAGGTGACCCCTTAGGTAATTATAGCTTTGCATCAAATAACACGGTAAATCCAAAGGTATTAATCTGTAATTACATAGGAGACAGGTCTGGTGACAAGCAGACGATAATTGAGGTCTGATTACGACTCCTTGTTCAGCCTGTCACTGCCCTCGGCTAAACTAATAGGTCATGTTCCTGAGATTTTTAACTCCCTTGAATCCGCTAGGTGGCGCTCTAGATGTTCTAGTACACTTCACGTTGTCCACTCTGTTCCCGTTGTAGTTTGAAATATTAATAGCATATCTGCAACAAAATGCAAGCTTATGATTCCCACAGGTACCAAGCCCTGTAGTGCGAAAAATGGCTATCTGATATATCTGACAAAGAGATTCAAATCAGCTCTTTGAAATGTATTGTGTAAAAAGCACTAAAAGCGACCACCAGCTGGTGACGACAACTTGTGCATGGGATATGCTGTTCGTTATCTTTGCTGATTTCAAGGCGCTCCCGACATTGTTTATGATACCCCAGAGAGTGCCTGTATGAATGAATCATAGTACATAAAACTTAGGGATGAAAAACTTCGGTTGGAGGAGATAACTCAGAGAAATATTTGTCTCGGTTAGAAAAACCTATCCAGCCAGAATACTCCATAAGATGTATTCTGGCAGTGCTGTCAGCATACACTCTCCGTAGTTAATCTCCCTTCAAACGTCATTTTATTGTATTTTTGTGATCTAGTTTACATGTTAATATCCATCTACTAACGAAGTATTTTGGCGAAACCGCGAATGCCCTAAAGATATAGAACTGAAATCATACACAACTTTTGTCATAGCACGAACTAGATCTAAAAACAGAAAAGTGCGGGTCCCTTAAAGCGGTTTTGGCATAACAAAGCCGTTTTAACCGAGATAACATTGGATAAAGAGAGCTGCTTTGCATATAGATCTTTTTTTTCTCACGAACAAAGGGTAGAGCAGATCTAAAACAATTCTAATGCGCAGAAAATTCACTGAAAAAGTGCTTTGAAGCTCAATAGCAAAAAGCAATATCGTTTTAAAAAATGAAAGCTTTTATACGCATGCAGCCAAACAAGCACATATTGTTCAGAAGAAGAACAAAGACCATTCTCTTTCATTACGTACACACGATCACTCAGGCATGGATGACCACAACTCCAGCAGCCATTACTTTCGCTTTCCACTTTTCCATTGTCAGAGGATGATTGTTAGCTGACATTATGTTTGTAACACTGGCTGTCATTGGCTGATGCAAATTTTATTTTCATGAGAGACATTTAATGAAGCAGTCACATCACTATTTTGCTTACACCGGAAGTGAGCTCTATTGGAGCTGCCTAGCTAAAAATCAGTCTGTTATCTATAGGGCCTATAGTGAAGCCAGCCACATCAACTAGTCCAGGATTTCCTGAAGTATTGGAGACGATAGCACTGATCCATTATCATGCAATGGTTACTGTGGTCAAAAAAACGGACTGGCCAATCGCTCCGCCATGAGGAAACAGAAAGCTTTGTTACTTTGAAAACCAGTCAGTCACAGACTCATTCATTCACATGGTACATTAGAAAATATTTTAGAAGTTAAACATACTTATCTTCGTGTACACCCCTTGTGTTTCTGGTTCCAATTTGAACAATATTTATCAACACCGCAAAAACTATATATTCCAGTAGCTTTTCGCTATAATTATTCCATAGTCTTCTCTTGGTTAGGTCACTGCTTTTGAGCTTCGTCTCCAAGCAAGCCTGGTCTTGAAAACTAATATATTAGGGCTTTTTTTTTTGTTTATTTATTTGTTTGATTGTTTGCGTGTGTTTGTTTGTTGTTGTTGTTTTGTTTTGCTCGCTTGTTTGCTTGCTTGTCTCCTTATTTCGTACATAATTTCAACGATTTGGAAGACTATCTTAATCTCAATTTTAAATCTTGCTTGAGTGTATAATGATATTTTAATTACAGTTAAACCCTGATAACACAACCTCCTTTCATTGCGACCATATTGGGTCTCATTCTCTATAGACCGCACTAACCGTAATATCCTTTCTGAACCAGCCAAGATCGATCACGGACATGGAACAATTGATCGAGCTAACCAAAAAGCCGGCTTAATCAGGAATCGTGTTGTCAAGGTTTTCATGCATGTACTTTACTATTTTATTATCAGTCTCACGTACCATCACCTAGGTGCAAGAATGCTGTACTAACAAAGAAAAATAAGCAGATACAGGGTTATCACGCCGAGGCGGCGAAATGTGCTTGACCGACTTTTTGAAAACTCCTTTGTCTGTCATTAAATGTTACAGTATCTGTCATTGGAAGCTGAAAAGCGTGTATACCAGAACGTGATGTTGAAGCTCTCTTTATTCTCGAAATTTGAACTGCTGCCCTGCAGAGAGCGCGAGCGAAATTGTTATGTCGATAAGTACCGACCTTTTAACACGATTTTGATAACCCCATCATTCTGCCGGTTGAAGTTTTCTGCGTCGCAGAAATAGCCTACCCAGCACAAAATAAAAAAAAACCCACTGCATGAATAACCTGAAAGCCTTCAACATGGCCGACCCTTTCTGTTAAACCTCAAGAGACTACATTATCTTCTTCTTCTTCTTCTTCTTCTTCTTCTTCTTCTTCTTCTTCTCCGACTGCGTGACCTCTCAAACGCTACAGATTTGCATTCATGGCGGCCTGCCTCCTTGCTCTGCTCTCCATGACTTGTACCAGTTGTTGCTCATGCGCAGTGTCTCATATAGGCTATCTCTTTCCCCAGTGGCTGTTTCTTAAGCTTCCTCTTTTCGTCGCTCATCTCAAGAATTGACACATGCGACGTTTTAAGTTTTTTTCAGAAAGGCGTTGTAAAGTTTCAATGAGATTTATAACTGATAACGTACATCTAATCAGTGGATGTTTAATATCTCCAAAATTGTAAGAGCTATGGAAAAACCACTCCAAGAAAACATAGATTTCACTTTGGGCTTTCGGAAAGTAGTCTCAGCTTAAAACATGCAAAATGTCACATTCGCCCCTTCGTGAGATGGGCGACGTTTTGTCCTTTGGTGTTGATGCTTCTTGCAAATGGTAGGGGCAATGCAATCAAGTCATAGATTGAGCAACCTAGCCCAAGTGATGGGTATTGTAGTGCATTATTTTTTGCCAGTTCTAAAAGTTTGTTTCCTTTCTTAGATTCCAGCGTTTGACGAGTGAAGAGATAATCAGCAGCGTAGCAGACATGATTAAAGAGAGGCAATATAGACTAGTCTCAAGTGATACAGTTTTGAGTTCTCTTGCACAATATGGCGGGCAGAGTGGAGTCATTAATTCACTTTTTTTTGTATTGTAATCTTGCGGACAAATATCAAGGTCACGATGGTTCAGCGTTTTATCTATCTTTATCCTACTTTCATTCATTCATTCATTCATTCATTCATTCATTCATTCATTCATTCATTCATTCATTCATTCATTCATTCATTCATTTACCACCACCACCCTCACCGCCACAACTTCCGCCACCATCATCATCCCACCACCACCATCAACGTCAACACCGTCACCATTCCCACCACTTTCAACAATTACCTTGTGTCATAATATTTGCCTTCTCAGACTTTACCTTTGTTCAAGTTTTAACCCTGTGCTACGTGTACTCCAGAAATGATAGAGTTCATGACTTTCTAATACATAAACCATGATTAATAAGAACAGTGTTAATAGTCAAGCGACCTAGTTGAAATTGGTATAAGCCATCTATAACGGACAGATTAGAGGAAGCTTAAGCTTACTTTCGGAAACGTCAGTGTCACATTTAGTTCATTGTGATAGGTTGTCTCCGAGGACTGTCACTGTCATATCATGACGCAAATTCAGACTGACCAGATACTGAATTACTTGGTATTTATTGCATTGTTTGTGTACTCCTCTTGTGAATATGAACGCCGAGATAAAAGAAACTGAGGAGAGCATCATGAAACAAAGAGGCAGGATAGTACGCAGATTCTGAGCTTTACACAGGGACAAAACGAAACAGAAGCAACAAAGAATAAGCAGATACGGAACTTAACGCAACGACAAAATGAAACAGAAGCGACAAAGAATAAGCAGATACTGAACTTAACGCAACGACAAAATGAAACAGAAGCGACAAAGAATAAGCAGATACTGAACTTAACACAACGACAAAATGAAACGAAAGCGACAAAAGAATAAGCAGATACTGAACTTAACGCAACGACAAAACGAAACAGAAGCGACAAAGAACTTTAAACAGCAACAAAACTACACAGAAGTGGTAAAGAATAAGCAGACAGCGATCTTTACACACGGACAAAACGAAGCTGAAATGACAAAGAATAAGCTGGCACTGAGCTTTACACTGCGACAAAACAATTTAAAAGCGACAAAGAATAAGCAGATACTGGGCTTTACGCAGCGATAATACGACATAGAAGTGACAAAACGATCGTATCAGCACCTAAAAAAAAAAAAATTAAAGCCCTACTATCCAACTTAGAAAAATGAGTTTTCTTTTTTCTTCGTGCATTTTTGGGGATTTTTAAGTTTTAGATTCATCAACCATTCGTATTGAATCGATCGTAGACTATAATTTCATAGGCACATGTGACCTATTATAGTTTGTTGTTCTGGTTTCACATTTGGTTTACATTCGAAATATCGATCGCATTACTGCGTAGGCAAAAAGTACTGTTTCATTGTTCCGGAAAATCCTCGATATAGTTGACTAAACATTCACAGCACCGCGCAGATATTTGTATGTCAACCTGAATTTCGTCATTCTTGATGAAATAGTTCGACTGATCACGTGGTCGTAAAATCAATAGTTTCATCACTGTCATTGAATCCGGTTCCCGGCGGAAGGTGAAATTTTTCTAGGGATTTCCCTGCAAGGGAGGAACTATATCTGAGGAGTGCATGCGCAGATAGTAGCTGGATCAGAAACTGAAAAGGACAAGGCCATGTTGTTGTTGTTGTTGTTGTTGTTGTTGTTGTTGTTGTTGTTGTTGTTTTCACGCTGGCCTCGAACATTTTAGTTTCATGCTAATCTTCATTATGGTTTTTTTTTTCCTCCGGACCATCAACAAACTTTTCGCTTAACCACAGTCAGCAAGTACCTGTTGCTAGACGATACCTACATTTTTTGGGGGGTAATAGTGATTGAAGATGACTCCAATTACAGGCAATCGAGAAATAATCGATTTACTAGTGACAATTATCTGACAGCACACTGGGTTTTCAAAAGTATGCCTTTCCACGCATGAGACTGTTGTTTTTTTAAATTTGGGTTGAGGGAAGGGGAGGGGAAATTGGTATGGAGAGGTGATCTGGTCTAGATTCCAGGGTATGTGATATGGGGGTGTGGGAGGGAAAAGAGGGAGGGGGGGGAGAAAAGGCCGGAAAATGGAGACAAGAATGTTAATAACATTCAAAAAATTTGTTTTTCTTGCAGTTTATCAATTTCTTGTCCAGCCCTTCATTAATCGGTCACTATTTAATTAAATCAAACAGTAATCGGTATCAGTGAGTTTTTAACAATATCATGAAATTGATTAACTTATTCGATTACGCCCAGCACTAAAAGTACCTTCCATGTTTTCCAGTGAGGAAGCACGAGGATATTGAGCATCAAGAGGCGGAGTAGAATTTGGTGTCTTTCTTTCCTGTTTTTCTCCCTTTCTCTTTCCTCTCTTGAATTGGCATCTTAATAATAATGATTTATAATAATAGTAATAATAATAATGCGGTTTGTACATCTCGTATCCAGACTAATACCTGCACACGATTTCAACTATTATTACCTTAGCAGGCCTGATCACTCTAGGACTTTTCAGTTGCCTGGAGAGCATACAGTGCCGCTGCCATTTATAGGCGCTGATCACTCGCATTCTGACAATATCTTTCACTGCCTATAGCTGGTACCCATTATACAAAAGGGTGGACTGCGAAAAATGTGAAGGAAATGCTTTCCCAAGGCATCTACAACTCGACTGTGATCGGGAATCGAACCCACGACCTTTAGATCTGGAGTTCAACGCCGCAACCATTCGGCCATGCTGCTCCCCGCTTTATTCTTATGTTTGCCTTGTTGTTTCATTCGTATCTCCGCGCTACAGCGTCAGCCGCCGTTTCTTTGTTCCAGGACCAGTTTGGTGTCTTCTCTGTCACCATTATACGCTCACCAACCCCGCCTACCCCTCCCCCCCTTTACACACACACACAGCATTCTTGCACTGCCACCATCACCACTTTCACTCAGTAAAACATTTGCCTAATTAGCTAACCCGGTTTTATAATGGCGGGGTCCGGAGATAAATTTCTGTTTTTAGGAGAAAATGGTCGAGTTCATGTTTGCTTTTGCTCAGCTCTCCTTGTTTGATCTCAGTCTCTCTATCTGTCTTTAATTACACCTCAAATATGAGGCCTAACAAATTATTCGTTTCCTTTAAGAACTAATCTGGGTTCGTCCTTGAGCCGTTGGTGGTGTTGGTAATTAATTAATGATGATGGGGGAGGTTTTTTTTATTGTGGTTATTGTTGTAATCAAATCGAAATTCCTGAAGACACGAATATACACATACACGTACTCAGCTCTCTTTATTTCTCCATATCTATGTCTCTCTTTTTCTCTCTCAATTTCTCTCTGTCTGTCTGTCTCNACACACACACATACATACATACATACATACATACATACATACATACATACATACATACACACACACACAAGAAGAGAGAGAAGAGAGGAAGAGAAAGAGAGTGTGAGAGAAACTACATACAGAAGTATAATTCTATACCCACCTTTTTGGTGTGTTCAAGGCTTGATATTAAAGTAAAGTAAATGGAATTGTACGCCTCCTCTTTCTTGGTTCATTTTATGAGATATAAGACAGTGCACACTTACATTACATATTGACATAAGATTCCACGCTGTGGATCAGGACCAGAAACAAAGCCTATGGCAGTTAAGACTGCAAGTATGCATAGACCTTGATACGAGTAGTATCACAAATATATCGAAGGGAGGGGAAGGAGAGAAATTAATCGAAGATACATTTTGATTTGTAAGGATTATTTGGCTGACAGTGCACGCAGGGTATTTAAGCGATCGAAAGGGCAGGCAGACTGACAGACAGAAAGACAGACAAAAGGACAGATACAGACACATACGCACATATTCATACGTACACATTGGCACTGTGTCCACCCTCTACCCCACTCCCTCCGTGTGTGTGTGTGTGTGTGTGTGTGTGTGTGTGTGTGTGTGTGGGCGTGTGGGTATGTGTGTGTTGGAGGAAGAACATTTACAATGCCATAAAAAAAATGAAGGAAGTCATCGTATTGAAGCCACAAATCATGAGTTCAACATTATCATTCTTATTATGGGCTCTCACTTGTTTTCAGTATTTTGGCCAAGAAATACAAAACTAACAAGGGCGGAAAGCACCGACTGGCTTTGTTACATGCATTTCAGCCTCGGGTCGTTGTCAGCTGGTAGCGCTGTAACACGGCCAAATAATTGTTCAGCCAGGTGTGAACGGCGCTGTCGCCCGGAGCTTACACCTACATATTCTTTAGAATATTCCAATGCCAAGTCCTTTGTTTTTCTTAATCAGAGTTCATTGGTCATCAGTTACCTGTTGCGGGACAGTCGTTTCCGTTCAAAGGTCTAATTCCGTTACGAATCACTGCTTTATACTGTCATGAATCACCAGTTTGCTCCGTTACAAATCGATTAGTGAAAAGAATTAAAGGGACTGAAACAGTAACCAGCGACATGAATAAACACTTATAAACAGTAATGTGCTGCTAAGCGCTAAGTGATTATAAAGAGCGTTACGAGCTTCTCTCTTTGTCATGATGTTGCGAAATGAGATGGTGGTGATGTTAAATATTGATTAATGCTCGCGCTAAAACGTTTGTATAATACTGTTTTATCGACTCCATACTTTTAGAAACATAAAAATTACCACAAATTTTAAAAACAAAAGAAATTACAGGCCAGTAACGTAAATGGGGAATTCAAAAGTGTCCAGAAAATGGCTTCTGAGGACACTCCAAATAGTTTTTTGGTTAAGTTTTCAAAGACCCTTATTTTTACGACGCCTGAGAGATCTGAGCGAGTGCGATGAAATGTAGTAAAATCACTTAATGAATTATTGATTGATGTTTACTTTATCTCGATCAAACGAAGTAATTTAGAGGTTTGGCTGTATTCAAAATTAGGACACACAGTGATAATGACTTCCTTGTCCTGTGGTGCTTGTGTCAAGAGAGAAAAAAAGATCTGTGCTACATGTATTGTGTCCCAGCGAATGTAACGGCATAGAACAAAAGAGGCGATCTTTTTATTCTGTAGTCGGTCCTTCGGAGTATTAAGGTTTGTGACACCTATTAGAAGGGCAAATCACTCATAGTGTACAACCCAATTAATCCGCTAATCTATAAAATCCCCCTTTTTTGGGGCCCTGCCAGCCAGTGTTAGGGTGTAGAAATGTGTAAAATGACCTGTGATCTAAATAAAGCATCCAATTTTAAAGTTTCAGGTACAATTTGAGCCTTCTAGATAAAAAAATAAAATGTGTAGACCTATGTATTCGCACGCGGTCAAAACCAGCCAAATGGAAATTTGGGGACCAAATCAGAATTTGAGGTGATCTTTTTCAAAAGACATTTGTGAAAAATTTTGGGCGTTGACCCCCCTTTTTCTTCCCGTTAAAAGATCGGGCAAAAGAAGTACTTTAACCTCCATGGAAGAAATTTCCCCAAATCACAGTGGTATATTTAGAATAACGCAAAATGTTAATAGGACCAAAAGAAGAAAAAACAATAGGTGTCAAAGACCTTAAGGAACGGAAGTATCAGTCTTTAAGGAAGCCAACATGTCCGCTATTGACATGGAAGAACTAGAAAAGAGTGCTTTGACCTGCGATGGTGTTTACAAGACAGAGGTCTTTGCGTCATTAATTGTCATACATACCACTGTTGATTCTGCCACATCCTGCGACACAAGGCCATTGATTAAAAAAAAAAATCAGGTCTTCTCTCATGACTACACCGACTTGATGAGTAGTCAAAGACTAAATAAACAAATAAACTGTATCATTACCCCACCGGTGCTGTCCTTAGAAAGAGCCAAAGTTCCAGTAACAAATTTGCACCTTAGATGATGACCGCCATTGTTCACGAACACTTACTTCCAATGTTTCTTTTAAAAAATTCCAAATTTTAACATCTAACTTAGATTCTAAGCCCTTCCCATTTGCCCGTGGACCAATGCACGGGAGGAAAACAGGCATTATTGAATAGGCGTTCAGCGCGTGGAGAAGTTGGAAAGTTTTTCCTAAGAAAGATACTCTAGATCTTCTAGTATGAGGCATGGCATAACCACATCCTCTATGTGCTTGGAGATTGAGGCAGCGATGCAAACACTAGGGTGACAACAGATTTTCTAACGTCTAAGCTCTGCCCATTTCCCCGTGGGCTAACGCACGGGAGGAAAACATTGCATCCTTGAATGAACGTTCAGCGCGTGGAGAAATCGGAAAGTAGTTAAGAAAGATACTCCAGATTTTCTATAATATGAGGCATAGCATAACCACGTCCTCCACGTGCTCGGAGATTGAGGCAGAGACGCAATCACTAGGGCGGTTACAAAAACAGACAGATTGGGGTGCTTGAGTAGAGGGCTGCTTTATAGCATACGACCCTGCGCTAACCCGAAACTTTATCAGATTCGTTAGCAACATTCTCGCACAGTCCAGCTTGGAGCTTGGTTTAGGAATAGGGACAGTTTGTGTAGGGGAGGGATAAGGTTAAAGAAGAAAAAAAAAACTCGGGACAGTCCGTAGGTTTTGTCTAGGAACGTTCCCCTGTGTGTTTTGTCTTTTCTAAGCCTGCTCCTAACCCTAACCCTAATCCAGGGCCTAGTCGGGAGTGTCCTGAAATATTGCCCATGGAGAAAGTGAAACAGTCAGATTCTGCTGTACGCGGTCCCAGTGTATGCTGTATAATACATTATGAGGTAGAGGTGTCTGTAGCTGCTGAAACTTAAGTGATATCATCATTTTTGCCACAAGTCTCTGCTGCTCGGACAAGAGGAATAACTCTTGAAGGTAGGGCACTTTAGCCCTCAGTATTTCGCCATAAAACAAAAGTGCATGTAACAGAACAATGCTATTTCTTCGCGAAATTGGCTCTGTGGACACTAGTCTATAGATAACTCTCAGAGAGAAAAAGTACTGGCAAAACGAAAATTAATATTGATATGCGTGTCCACCCTTAAAGAGTTAGGTTTATCCATGATTTAAGGCAGTGTCCAGGGAGTAAAAGGAAAAGTAAGAAATAAACCAGATTCCAAGCTCAGTTTTTCTGTGACCGAATGCAGTGAATACTACGCATTTTGTCGGAACACACTGCTGCTTGATTTCCAATAAACAGGGCCATGGAACTGATTTACGTTCTGAAAGTCATTTTTCAATTTCAGTTTTGACCTATTTTATCTGAATACGTTGATGGGAAATTAACGTAGTGTTTTTTGAAGCTTTTTTATGGGAAATAACTAACAACCCTGTGTAGTGAAGACTCATCTTTGCGACTCCCTAGGGTGTCTGCCCATTATGTGGACGGTGAATCGGTGGTAGGACATAGAATGTGGAAGATGAAAAGAAAGGAACGTTGGAACGGGCCAAACCTCTGAGCCACAAAATAGTGAATACACTGGGAGAACGAAAGACAGAAAGAAAGAAAGAAAAGAAAGAAAGAAAAGAAAGAAAGAAAGAAAGAAAGAAAGAAAGAAAGAAAGAAAGAAAGAAAGAAAGAAAGAGATGCCTGCTAGTCAGGCCAAGTTCTGAATTGTCATAGCGCACGACCACCCTCACAACACTCATCCAAGACAATTCGTCCCCATGCTTCCAAAAAGAGGCTTAAGTCATTTTTCACACCTTTGAGATAACACGACAAGATACATTTTCAAAGTGCTGCAAAAAAAAAAAACAACAATGTATCTTTGCAACAGCGATTCTGGCTGGCGGTAACCGAAGCATTTTTTGTTTTTGACATGGTCAGGACGAAAGGAAAACATGTGCCAAATTTCAGGCCGACCCCAGCAGTAATAATGACTTTAGGTCGTGCACAGAATCATTTTATGTAGAAGGCTACATGGCTTTGATTTCATAAGCAACGTGGAACCTTTAGTTACAAATGGCCTTAAGTGTATGACTTTCGCCATGTTTGAGTCACAATGACGAAGTGGATGCTCACTGACAGTTTCCTAAAATATCATCACAGCACGATCTAACGGATAAACAATCGTTCGAAACTGAAACCTCATATAGCCTTATTTTTAGTACAAAGGACCTTCCAACTGTTCTCCATTACAATTCTCTACTTTAACCGCGACACGCTGGGTCTTGTGAAAAATTAATGACCACTGTGGGCGTCCGTTGCTGTCGCCACTCGCGATGATGATTGTGGACACAAGTACGAGTGGCACTCATCACGAATGCCGGGCTCGCTGACTGCAACTTCAGCATGAAACATTCACCGGCACACATCAACCTAGTCGCGGAATACCATCAGCTACTTAGGTTACATAATTCTGTTTATTAAGGTTACATAGTCCTATTTATTATTCGGTTCTTTGCGCTGAGCAACAATACTATTTGTTATAAAGCTCAATTAATGAGGCTTATCTCGTGTTTCGACTATATGAAGTTACTGATACGGCGCAGAATTTTCAATGTGTGTGTTTTTAATAAGAGAAAATATTATTTGATGCAGCCTTATTGCTGCTCGAGATATAGTTTAGTCATTTGAAAAGAAGGAAGGTCGCCCCATTATAATGGAGAAAAGTTCAGATAAAAATGGGGATGAAACAACAATTTTACAGTATAAAAGTCATCTAATCTGCCTCAGAAGAAAAAAAAATACACTCAGTTAATGATCATTCCCTTATAAATATTTCCGTGAATAGATATGTTTTTACTTTCATTTTTATAACAAGCAAAAGCTTGATACTGATAGACCCAGTCACACTCAGGGCTTGGCTTGGTATTTTACTTCCTACCCTTGCAACATAAGCCTCATTTTGACTTTGCTGCAAGACATTTTATATCTATAGCGTCTTATAAGAGAGTCCACAAGGATGTCAAATTGATAAATATTTATGGCATTAACTGACTGCTCATCAGGGATTTTTTTTTTTTAAAAATAGGGTAGTTCCAGCAGAATACCATGTGAGTCACGCTAATTTCTGAAAAGCTCTGACTATATAGAAACTGGTTTCGGTTTATATTTGAAGAATAAAGCAACCCTCATTAGCAATAAGGAACAGTCTTTGCATTTTACATCTGAACTGTGATCCAGTCATTCCCGAAACACACAAAACGCACGATTACAAACTACAGCACGTCTTTTGTGAAATTTCGACTACATTTTGTGGCTTCTTCGAGACGTTCTCGATGTCATAAATCTGAACTAAACTAGAGTCTAGTGATTTTTTAACATAGATCTACATTGAATAATTTTTTTTCTTTAGAGATACAATTCCTGACCATTGTAGACCTTCTTGTAAGTAGCTGTGGAGATAAAATAATGTTGGTCGTTGGCACAAAGAGCCGATTAATATTAATAGGAATATATAACCACTAAGGCATTTGGTATTTTGGGCTAGATAGCTATGTACCAATGGATGTATACCCAGCTGCTTGTGTGACTTATGAGTCACAAGTCAGTGGGAATGGTCAAATAGTGGGAATGTGCAATCTTAAAAGCGTATGGTATTGCGGGCTTGGTTGCTGTATATGATGGATGTGCACACAGTTGCTTGTGTGACTTAGATGATCATTGGAGTGCCAGGTTAGAGTGAATGGTCAACAAAAAATTAGGGTTGGGCTGACAGCAAAAGGAAGTTAGTGGCAGCCCATAGGCTGAACTTTAGTCTCACAACCACATCACTTTTATCCCACGGACCGAGTTCTGCCAACAACAACTTATAGTTCCGGAGCATTTTCACGGTCACTAGTCCCACAGTAAATCATGTAATATTCTGAAGTTGCTGTCGACAAGCCCATGCGTCCATGCTGAGCGTCACCCCTATACGTGTCCACAGTCATCATTTTTTCACAAGACACCATATAGTCAATGACAGTATGAAGATCAGAGGAAGAGAATGAAGTTTTTGGTAGACGAAAGCTCCTTTCATACACTCAGTCACTCCTACTACATTGAACAGTAGAAATCAAATTCTGACATAACATTCTACGGATTTCATAAAGGATGCACAGAAATCTGCACTGAATGTTCAAAATAAATAGACTAATATATCGTCCATTTCTCATCACTTTTCCCAGCGACAGATGATTTACTGTGATTCTAATGACCCTGCTAATGCCCCGGATATCATATGTTGTTGTTGGCAAAGCGTCTGTCCCACGGGATAATGTTGATGTGCTTTTGTCAACGTTTGGAGTTACAGCCCACAGAATGGCTAAACAGTGTTATACGGGAATAGCAGAAAACCCTGTCGCAGTAGATGCAGATAAAGCATGAAAAACAACCGTGTGTGGAGTGTCTCTTTCTCTTCAGGGATACGCTTGTTTGATCTTCATAAATGCGCGAAATGGACCGTTCTTTTATTCTGTGAGCGGTCCCTCGGAGATTCGACGCATCGGAAGTTTCGGTATCTAAACAAGCCAGGATGGCTGCGAGTGACGCGGAAGAGCTAGAAAATAATGCTCTGACATGCTAGTGGTGTTTGCTATTACGTATATGTTTGGCTCATGCATCA
>JAWQUT010000003.1:2154714-2166580 GCA_033807755.1 Ellobium chinense | reverse complement strand
GTGGGGTAACTGAAAATTTCAGTCCGTCATTGTGCCTCTTCTAGCCATCAGAGATATCAAGTGTTGCATGTCAATGGGAAGGTCTTGTTGGGCTCTGTTTAAAAATATGTATCGTTACATTAAGCGGTATTGATTTTGCAGAATGCCAAGGGGTTGAAAACTCGTATTTTACTTAAACAAAGAAGGATCATTACGGACCCCTACCAGCCACAGGAGGGTTCTGCCAAGGTGGGCCCACCTCATTTTCGTTATCACTTGGCATAACGAACCTGTTGTAAAAGCGGTATGTTGGTATCAAAAAGTGCACGATCGATGTAACATCCTCCCCCACTACAAGGCAAAATAATGAAAACGAAAATAAAAAATACGACTTTTATTTAACTGTAGGCAATATTATGATTTACAATATTATACATCTCATTCATAATTCATAATATAAAAACATAAAATAGTACACATCATACATGTATATACATAATATTACAAATGATATACATAACAAAGTCATTGCTGGTCGCCAGCGGTGCAGCGCCCTGATCCTCCCAGCTCTAAGGCCAGGTACTCATTATTTACACATAGGTCGAGTGAGGAAATGGAAGTGAAGTGTCTTTCCCAAGGACACCACAACGTAAGTTGCCCAGTGTGCGAGTCGAACACACAAACTTGATAGTCTTCAGTTTCTGAGTACGACTTACGACCCACACAGCTACGCTGCCTTCTAAGGATCATGTTATATTATGAAGTAGATGTGGGTTAGCTTTGAAAAGTAGGAATAAATCAGCAAAACAAAACTGCCCTTTTTCGTTAATAGTAAAAAAAAATGACTGGAAGATCAGGGTATTGGAAACAATTCAGATCATCAAAAAAGATTTAGGCAAATATGGAATGAACATGACGAAATTATAAATTTGAGCAATTTAATAAAATTTTCTTTACCAAGGCTGGTCCGCAGGTCTGGTGCATTTACTGTGCCTAGACTATTTACTGTTTACACTGGGTGTCCTTCACTTACATTTTTCACAGTTTTAAGTAGATGAAAGAGGGGTTAAAAAATTAGCCTTATTTTGCAAACCACAGCCCCACGCAAATGAAATCTGCTGAAGCTATGGAGAAATATTTCCTGCAAGAATTATTTTATACAGATTCAGGATTGAAGTTCACCACTTTTGCGGTGTGGTTTCATGTTATACGATTATTTCTAGATAATCTGTCCAATGGATATATTTTATACTCTACTATAACTGACTTTGATAGTCCATTTTTTTTTTCAAAATAGGCTCTAATGCATATATTTTATACTCTACTATAACTGACTTTGATAGTCCATTTTTTTTTTCAAAATAGGCTCTTGCAACCTTCAGCCTCCCCACTCCCCTACGTTTTATTAATACCAGTAAATATTGATTATACAGTGATCTAAACTCTATTAGGAAATTGAAATGCTATATCTCTTCAGGAATTCAAGCAGAGAAAAATAACAGCATCAGCAAATTTAGTTTTTAAGTACAAGCGTTGATAAGAGTAATTAGCCAACCAGATAGTCTATGATACCCAAACAGATACAGAATATTTTATGCGTGGGTTTCGCTGTAATGTTGGCTTGGCCAACAAAGGGTGTTCTGCTGCAAATGGCATATGATAGATTTCCTGTATCGTTATTACTCTATTTCTTGTCATTTAATTCATGGATTTCGCTGTTACAGTTTTGTTTCATTAGCGTCGGCTCTGGGTCGCAAAGATCTTTATTTTGGTTTCTTTTTTATTCGTTGTTGTTGTTGTTGTTGTTGTTGTTGTTGTTTTTGTACTCCAGTTCTGTCACTTATTCATTGATATTTTTATATTCAATATTAATGTGAGTACCTTAGTCTACTGATCAGTTGCGTGAGTTCTCAAATCAGTATTGCCACTCGTATAGATTTTCCCCTTAGGATAGGATAAATGACTTTATGAAAAGCCAGTTTACTCTATATAGAAAGAAATCGTGAAATGTAGGGTAAAGTGAATAAAATGCTTGGTACTCCTCCAGTATAGGATATTATCCATTAAAATTACTTCAACAGCAGGAGTAGAGAAATGCAGGGGGAGGGAAAGGAGGAGAGCACTCGTGGAAAGGACTGGGGTGGGTCTGAAACAGAAACCCAAAAAAAATTATTGGTGGGAATATGCTGACAGAGGCGGACCCAGGAATCTTTAGATTATTTTCGAAAATTCTCAAATAATTCAAAAATTTCCAGAACTACAAAGGATATTTTCATTACACGAGGCCTTTAGATTACACATCACGAATGCCATAAAAAATTACGGAAGCCTAATCCGACTAGCCTCTTTGTGCAGATAAATTGTTTTCTCTACGGTCACTTACATGAAATTCCACAATCTCTAAGTCTTTTTTAGTAGTTTGCAGCATTCATTGAGCTTATTAAAAATGGTTTCTAAAATATAGGTCTTTCATTCGTTTTCGATTTACGAACTGACAGATCAAAAGGCGTAAACAGGCTAACTAGTTTTGTTAACAACAAGTGTTCCGCCTAAATAGTCGCACCAAAACGGAAGTGAATGACCCAAACTTCAGATTTAGTTTACAAAATCAGGAGAGAATGCAAACTAATGTGCAGGCAGTTCACAAATCTAGGGCCCATTCTGCATAATCTGTCCAGATCTGACAGATTTTGTGCGGTATAAACAACATAAGATAACACCTTATTTTCATCCAATTGAGAGTCTGTAACCTAAAGCGCGAATTCAGTACCAGTGCTCATTAGGAAAAAGTACAGTAATCCTTGGTCTCCGATGACTGTTTGACATTCAAGGAGGTATGCGCTCTACTGAATGCCCTGCACGTGTTCATCCGTTTAAGCCAAAAGCACTGCTGGCTGCAACGGATCGGGTGAAAGAAACACTCTACATGAGATTGACTTTTGCGTTGTCCTGAACTCGCCGCGTTGCTTTCCAAAATATCATCTTTTCGTTTATCAGCCGTGAGCTGTCTGTGTCTCATGTATATTTCATATTTGACCATTCTGCACCCGAATGACGTCGTCTATAGCGAATAGGTGTTGAATAGTCCGTCCCAGACCAGTGGCCTCCATGAAAGGCCTCCAAATTGAAGGCACACAGTGTAGCACGGATAAAGCGAATACCCTGGGAAGGACTAATAGTGTACTTAGTAACAGAAGTACGTATTAACTATACACATACCCTTCGAGAAGAAAACATGGGACCAAAAATACTGTGCTCAGTATCCATGTTTACGTACTAAGCGTGTCCGTATAAAGTGTGCGCCACTGTAGGTTACAGACTTCTAATTGGCTGAAAATAACATGTTGTTACATGCGTTAGTAAGACAGTAAATGGAGAATGGGCCCTAGATTTGTGAACCTACCTGCGAATTATTTTACATTCTCTCCTGATTTTGTAAATTAAACCTGAAGTTTGGGTCATTCGCTTCGGTTTCGGTGTGGCCTTCTCTGCGGAGCACTTGTCGTTAAGGAAACTGGTTAGCTTGTTTACACCTTTCGATGTATCGGTTCGCAGCTCGACATCGAACTGCAAGATCTATATTTTGAACATCATTTTTAATAAGCTCATTGAATTCTGCAAATGATTAAAGAAGACCTACAGATTGTGGACTTTCTTGCAAGTGACAGTAGAGAAAACAGTTTATTGGCTCAAAGAGGGAAATTGGATTAGGCTTCTGTAACCTGTATGTTTTTCGGGTAATGCTCTGACTATCTATAAAAGTCAAATGTACAATAAACTAATCACAATAAAATAGATATATTCAACCTTTAATTACCTTGAAGGCAAACTATTACACAAATGCTAAACAATATATACAGGTCATTCTTGGTAGTGCATACATATATAACAGTGCACATAATATGTAATACCACAACATTATCGCAAACCAGATCTATAACACAGTCATTGTTACTCTAAGAACGGCATGCGAGTTGTCTCCATTAGCATGGCCTATGCCAGTGTTAAGGTATGAAGCTGCCAATGTTTTGTTTTTTTCCACTGTTAGCTATATTATGTCTTACACCTTTTATTAGCTTATCCAAGGGTCCCATGCCAAAACACTTTCCAAACATTTTGTTTGGCTCCTCCTCCAAATTTTGACACAAAAAAATGCCCCTAAACTAATTAGATTTTGAGAACTTAGGCAGTGAAGCAGGCTACCTAAATATTTTAGACCTTTTTACTCAGTAAATAGGGTAACCTTACCCACCTAGCAACAACCACAAAGTTTATACTTGAGTGGCTAAATCTCACCCATTCTGAGTCTACACATGTATTTGCATTTATCTACGCCTTTGAAATTCAAATCCAACCCCTTTCCCACTCCCCATGGCCAGTTTTCTGATTTTGTAGGGTCTGTTTATAATTGCATATTTTTATGCCAGGTGCTATTAGTATCTTCATACTTTAAGAGCCTGAGCAAAGAGGACAGAGAGAGGTACATAGAAAAGTCATGTAAATAAATTCCGTTATTAAAGGTTAGAAATATGTTGCAGTTAATCGGAGTGCGGTTAAGTGGAATGCAGTTAAGCGACGTTTCAACGGTATATTTCCGATAGACTAGTCGCTGCTTTCGTGTGTGTGTGTGTGTGTGTGTGTGTGTGTGTGTGTGTGTGTGTTGCTTTGTTGTTGTTTTTTTCCCCATAAAGTGCGTGTTTTCCGCGGATGAAGTCAGGCTCGCCGGAGGAACTTAATTTATGATGTGTCACCAGTGCAGATCGATGACAATGAATTATTGAGATGCGGTCGATTCATGCTTTGACGACAAAAACCATAGAATATTCCCAATATTTCCATCGGCTAGGCACCAAGGGTAGAAGGCGAAGACATCAATAATAACACGGACGGGAACAGTGAAGAGAATAGTTAGTTGAGGATATATTTGGCAAGGCCGGATTGAGTTAGTGCGGGATCTGTAGCATCAGGAGCCGATTTAGAGTNGTGGGGCTTACATTACAGTTGTGAGTATGTATGGCAGAGAGAGAGACAGACAGACAGACAGACAGAGAGACAGAGAGAGCGAATGTCAATAATTTTCCTGAGTAAAAAAAAAACAACTGTTAATGATAGGCCTATTTATTAAATTTTTTTTTTGGTTGTGGGAGGGAAAGATGTAAATTTCACATCGCGGACGCTCGCCGTCTATAAAGAGTGGATTCCCGAACTTCATGGCTACCTGTCTACTGCGGTCTGCACAGATGTTGCAAATTCTTATTCTTCTTCTTTTGCTGTGTCCCCGGACATGTCATATTAGTTTGTTGATGCCGGCTTGCTCCAGGAACATTGCTGGTATCTGCAGATCTGCTGGCAGTTTTTAAAAGCTTTAGTTCATATTTTAATGCTGAATTGTCTCTTCTTTGAGAAGTAGCGAATGGGAAAGAGTACGAGAAATGTCAATTATTAACTGTTAGTTTATGCATATGCTTTATTTTTTTTCAATGCCTTCTTTCTCCAGTTTTTCTGAACTGTTATTGGAAATAAGGAATTCACAAACTTGTTAAGTCCAAACTTGTCAGAGTCCAAACCTGTAATTGGCTACTTCGGATTAAAAGAAATTTGAGCTCTTAATGGGTTAATGGATATTGGAAATTGTGCTGCGCAGAGGAAATAAAGCATCAGAATGTAATTGACACATGTGTTGTTTTTGCGATAAGTGCACACACCAAATGATAAATGGATTTATCAAGAGGATAAATATCGTTATTTATTTTGGCGTCGGCCCAAGAACACACACTGAAACTTCTGGCCAGACCTTCTGAAATCATCTAGATGTTGACAGTCTTGTGGAATATTATGGTCGAGAATTTGTCGTTCCGTTTAGTTGTCGTCCATAGTCTACGTACAACTAGATAAATTCATCTTGAAATAACTAGAGTTAACAGAATTTCTTGTCTTGGCAAATCCATTATGGACGGTGGATATGAACCTTTGTGGGGGAGGGGCGAGAAGGGTAAGGAGCGGGAGGGGGAGTCACATGGTTCCAATTTCCCTTCGTATTTCGACTGCTAAATATTGGAAGGTATTGGTGTACAATTCTGGTGCAGCACTCTTCAGATCTGACATGGAAGATTGCAAGCCAAAATGGAAAATAGTGCGATCATTTTTGGTTCCAGTTGAAATATGAAAAAAAATTGGATCCGTATCAGCCTCTCTATTGCGATTTTTCCATTTGCCGTTCTTTTTTTTTTTCCATGTTCTTCTTCTCCTCTTTCTTCTTCTCACATTATCTTTTTATTTGTCTTCTCCCGCTTCTTCTTCTTCTTTTTCCTTTGCTTCTTCTTCTTCTTCTTCTTCATCTTCTTCATCTTCATCTTCATCATCTTCTTCTCCTTCTTCTTCTTCTTCTTCTTCTTCTTCTTCTTCTCTTCCTCCTCTTTCTTCAGGTCTTTAGGCATGAAGTGCAACGAAACGAAATATTTTATGAATTTCAGTAATAATGTTCAATCAGGTGTGAATTTTACATGACCTCATAAGGCAAGCAGTTCTTTTATTTAGTGTGGGTCTCATGCATATTCAAATTCTGTGGTTCAGTAATGCTTAAACAATGTACTTCTCCTAAATAGCCTTACAGCCTTTGAAAAAAATGCGCAAGCCCATATTGAACGCTTTTGAGATAAAGAGAAAACGATGCGAGGGTTTTTGAAAACTGTACACGTCATGTGCCTTGTCGCCTTACAGTCTTATGGAAGGTTTTGTTTGCTGGATAGTGTTCCGGAATGGGGCATGTCAGCTTTGAGCACTTTTGAAATAAACCGAAAACTATGCATGGGTAATTGCTCTTCACGTATTTGATTTTTTGTTCTTTCTAGAGCCGAAACTTTGGAAGACATCCAAACGTCTGATTCACCGTTGTTTTGAATGAATGAATGAATGAATGAATGAATGAATGAATGAATGAATGAATGAATGAATGAATGAATGAATGAATCTTTAAGAAAGATTACAACCTCATACCTGACTTCAAAAACAACAACAACAGCAACAACAACAACAACAACAACAACAACAACAACAACAGCAACAACGGACCTGCTTACTCGTTGTTTTCTTTAGTCACTTTTCAAAAAGTATCGAAAACTTCAAAACATTTTCAGAAGCCTTTAGCACCCTAAGACTGCCATGTATTGAGATTACCAAGTTATATGAAAATAATTTAAGCACCGTTTTTTTTTTTTTTTGAGCTTCAAAAAAGCTATTATACAGCAAATCAAGGCTCTGGTATTACTATTAGCTAGTAACATAGAGATGTAGGCATGAATATTATGAATGTAGAGGCATGAATCTACATATTTCGGCTTGTTTTGCTTATGCTTGGTTGGAANGGGGGGGGGGGGGGGGAGAGAAAGGTTTTAGCTATGATGTTCAAATCATATGTCATTTTTATTATTTACGGGTATCTCATAAAAGAGATTTGTGACCCTGTCCTATCAGCTATGGATCGATACCAGGAAGTTTCCAAAAGAGATTAAGGAGGTTCTGAATTGCAGATTTCGTTTAACATTTCAAACAAAGCTTGTACCGGCATGACATGGTATGCGATTGTGTGATTTGTTAAATACAACTGATTAAACAACAGGCCGATCGACTGATTGGCCCATAGGCTGACCGGCTGAACATCTGACCGATAGAATCATTAACGGACAGGTCGACCGATCGATTCACTGGCTGGCTGGCGGCCTGGGGACTAACGAACTGAGCAAGCGACCTACTGACTGACTGACTGACTGACTGACTGACTGGCTGGCTGGCTGGCTGGCTAGCTGGCTGGCAGGCTGGCTCCCTGGTTGGCAGGCTGGCTCCCTGGCTGGCTGACTGACTGACTGTCTGACTGACTGACTGACTCCCTGGCTGGCTGATTGATTGACTGACTGACTGACTGACTGACTGACTGACTGACTGACTGACTGACTGACTGGCTGGCTCGCTGGCTGGCTCCCTGGCTGGCTGACTGACTGACTGACTCTGACTGACTAACTGATTAATTAATTTCCTTACTCACCTATTGATTGACTAAATAATTAATTGACCGTATGAATGACCGACCGACTGATTGACTGACCGATCGTTTCAACTAAATAACTTCGTCATGGAAACTTTGTTTAAAAAACGCTGAAATTAAACATCAGTAAACGGAGAAATCCCCTCCCCCCCAAACAACAAAAAAAAAAAAAAGAAAAAAATTCTTGATGCACAATTTACAACATAATGCAAATTGCGCAGATATTAGGTTTGATCGAGGAGCAAACCTTGGAATAATTCCCTAATCACCTCGCGAGACACGTTGCCCACGGCATTGCTCAGTAGACCGCCTCATGCACGTAGCTTCTAAAGTCACATAACTAAAATGAAAGAAAAAAAAAAAAGACGGGATTCATTTGATGATAGATAGACATAAAAGAAACAGGAGACATCTTCAAAGAGTGACCCATAATTGCTCTCAAGCCATTATAAACCATATTTGCAGGATATAGGTTGTTGCCCTCGAGGTTCATAATCTCTTTGATGGAACACTAGCCTCCTTGCATGACGCCTTGTTTATACCCTTAATATAACGTATCGATTTTAACTTCCGTGTTTCAACACGTGACCTAACCCAGGAAGTTACGCATAGTTCCATTGAGCATGGAGGAGTCCTACTCTTTGCTAATATCAGCCCGGGATGTGGTTATGAAGTAACTGTCGAACCATGCGATATTCCACCCATCCTCTTACAACTATGTGTTATTTTTCGTTACCACTTTTACTTCCTACTTCGCCCTGATCTCTTGCTTGCTTAGGCGCTAATTATTTTTCATCGATTCTGCTCCTCCCACATCGCTGTCTCTCATTTTCACTATGATCATGAATGTGGCATGTATCCAGTGAGATTCATTGTAGAGCTGCGTGGCAGAATGATTACACCATGAGCACAGGAATAAAGAGTTGTTAGTTCGATTCCTATCTCGGTTATGTTGGAAATGCCTTGACAAAATCTCATTCACATTTTCCTGGGTTCATCTATAATATGTTTATCCTGGCTGAAGGAGATATTTCTAACAAATTTTTCTAATCTTTCACTGTTAGAAAAATACCGTAATTAAGATCTGGATGAGCTTTCGCTTACGTCTCTGCCAAGCTGGAAACCCCTGGTAACTAATCTATTCAGTCCCATATTTCCCGCATTTTACTGGAAAACTAACCGTAATTAAGATCGGGATACGCTTTTGTTTACTTCACTGCCAAGCTGGAAACCCCTGATAACTAATCTATTCACTCCCATATTTCACGCATTTTTCCGCATTTTTTACTGGAAAACTACCGTAATTAAGATCTGAATCTGTTCCGTAATATGTGGCTGGCTATCGACCGAGGCATTTCTTTGATTTATAGCGAGGGTAAACAGAATGATTATGTGAACACTGCCGAAGCGAAATTTTACCCACGGCAAATAGCGAATTCACTGTATTACTAACGGTGAAGTGTGTACAGTGAGTTCTGTGGGGCGTGTTCTTAGTCTGTTAGCACTGAGAGATCGCATATCCAGTATTTATTTCCTGAAAGGATCAAATATGCTTTGCAATCTAGTATTATGTGTTTTGTTTTGTATTGTTATAGTGAAATCGAGCTCTAGATTCTTAATCCCTGGTGTCTCAGGTCACGACTTAATGCCCGAGATGGTCTAGTTATGAGATTGGTCAAGGTTTTGTAATCTTCGCTCCATTCTTTAGAATCTCACAAAAATTTAATGACTTCTATTCCAGAATAATCCCAACTTTGCCTATAGTTTTGTTTGAAAGATCGTTTTCAAAACGTATAATTATCCTGTTGACAAACAAATGAACAAACGAACAAACAAACAACCACACTAGCAAAGGTAAAAATATGTTAGATTAAAACTTCAGTGAGCATTCTCAAGATTATAATGCAAACGCAGATAAAAACAAATCTGGTTTTAGAATTTGAAAAAAAATATTTAACAAAATTAGATCTAGTCAAATCTAGATCTAATCAACGAAATGTCACAGCTCTTTATAGCATCTGAGAAAGTCATTTTTTCCCGATCTCCCATTTCCTTACACGAGATTATTGATAACTTTAATTTGATCGTTGATCTATGACCTAGCTTCTCAAAATTATAATGGGTGGCTTCAAAATAATGACAGCTATAGAGATATTCCCTGACTGCTCGTTGACCTTTGTGAGGAAGATGCCCAGGTCTTTGAAATGTCACCATCACATGAAAATAGGCCGCTCTCAGTTATTATGCATGCAGGGTCTCTGGGCATGTCAAAGCCACAACTCTACCAACTACTATTTCCGCTTTCCACTTTCCCATTGTTATGGGTATATTTCTGGCTGATTGGTCTGTTACATTCGCTTTTATTAAATGGTGTATTTTGTGCTTTCGGAAGCAAGATTTGATTACGCACTCACACGACTATTTTGCTTTAACCGGAAGTATGCTTCGCTAGAATTAAGACATTAAGAACGGTCTGTTACTGTAAATGATCTAGATCTGTTAGTATGCAATAAACAATGGAAGGATGTAACGATTTACCATTAAAATTCGTTTGAATCGAGAATATTATTATGGAATGTCATAATAATATGGTGGTGAACGCGTTTAAGTGGAATCCTTTAAGACCGTTGCAGTGTTTTTTTTAAAAAGCTAACATAACACATCACTAGTGCAATTTGATTAGCTTGTAGTTGTATATACTTCTCCGAAAACATACTTTTTTAAAAGCCGAGTGTCTTACTTGTAATACCGTAACTAGCTGTTTATAATGAGACATCACTTTGGGTTTTGTCGACCAGTTTAAAGAGTCAGAGGCATAGTAATAATACAGTGATGATAATAATAATAATAATAATAATGATAATTCGGTTTATAAATCTCGTATCCAGGCTATTAATGCGTGTTTGACTTCACACTATTATTACCTCAGCAGGCCTGATCACTCGAAGACTTTCTCAACTCCCTGAGGAGTACACAGTGCCGCTGCCATTTACAGGCGCTGATCACTAGCATTCTGACATGATCTTTCACTGCCTATTGCCGGGTACCCACTTTTGTAGACGGGTAGACTGAGGAAAATGTGAATGAAATGCATTCCCCAATTAGGCACTTACAACACGACCACGGTCGGAAATCGAACTCATGACTTTTAGACCTTGAGCCCAACGCGGCAACCATTTGGCCACGGTGTTCCACAATGTCCCATAACTATGGTATACATGGACGTTGATACAAAGACTCTTGCACGCTTCCACCTTGTATTTCAAACTCTGTAGCTTGACCCAGATTGGCAAACAGCGCGTAAATATTTCATTCAACTGAACCGTGGGTCCATACTTCAAGTTCCACACAAGGGTTCATAGATGTAATGTGTACTCTGTCAGCATTAGGGGAGATGTTAGTGGTCCCTATCGACAATGGCCTGTCTTTATGGAAATGGATCAGTGCAAATAGCCTGGTTACAAATAATATTACGGAAGTGGAAAAGAGTGTAAATGACCCATTTACATAATGTTACGGAACGAGAACAAAATGTAAATATCCTGGTTACGGAATGTCAACGGATTATTGGAACAAAGCGTCCCTTAAATTTACTGGATCAGTTTTTGTGCCGTGTCGAAGCATTTGAATACATCATCGATAGTCTATGAATGCCAATAGGATTTGCTGTTGTTGTTGTTGTTGTTGTTGTTGTTGTTGTTGTTGTTGTTGTTGTTTGAATTTATTGTAATCATCAAATAAATTCAGTGGTGGCTGAACACATAATACTGATCGCTCTCTCAGTCTCTCTCTTTCTTTCTCTCTCTCTCTTTCTCTCTCTCACTCTCTCTCTCTCTCCCTCCCCCA
>JAWQUT010000003.1:2149714-2152214 GCA_033807755.1 Ellobium chinense | reverse complement strand
GTATTTTGAATTTAGGAATAGGAAGAATCGAGTATGATTCAGGGGTCTCGTTAGATTTAGTGGTAGGGGCTATTCAGTTTTGCTGCCGTTATTAAGATTATCATATCCGTCACCATCATAATCTTCACACTTGCCATGTCTATTTGTTAGAAGTGAAAGAACAATACCACAATGGGGGTTTATACATTAACATTTAGAATTTTATTAAAAGAACAGTGGAAAACAAAAAGTGAAAATAATGTGTCAAATATTTATGATGAATGCATAACAATTTGCTAGGATTCTGTGAATGAAGACCTGTTTATAGAAGCACTCGAAATCGAATCGATTGCAGTGTTTAGAACCCGTTCCAATCAGTTCCTATAATGGGATTGGGAAACAAGCACTGGAATCGGAATCGGCCTGTTCCTATGGTTCAAACGTCTGTATTGTCATCGCCACCAAAGTACATTTCTTTAGGCTGATGGTGTGGTCGTGTAAACATTTCTTCGTGATTCCCAGCAGATGATTGGTACCGACACATAGGTTGTGGGTTCTAGTTTCACTACAGAGTCCTTTTTCTTTTCTTTGTTTATTACTTCTCTAAGCATTTGCGTTTTGAACCTTGTCTTCTCCTACCGCAGCCTGCGTGAGTATCTGCTTGTGTCCGTTCACTCCTTACTTCAGTCAAAAAGTGCTGCGTTTCCATCTTACACTAATTCTAATTAGGGAGGTATTAGGTCTGGTCATTCGTATAGCCTTCATGGACAGGTTCCATTGTAATCACCGGCAACAACATTCATCCTTCAAATGCGAAGGCCAGGACTAACACTACTTAACAGCGAATTTCTTACAAGGGGGTGAAGCATACAGCAAAATGGGGCGAGACGTTCGTCTCGTGAACGCTTTATCAGAGGAAACAATTTTCATTTGAACAAATTGAAAACAATATCTGGCGCTTACAAGAATGTTTACAAGGAAGAATTGGTTTTTTAATGGTATGAAGCCATTTTAAGTAGAAAAGCTAAGGACTGCCACGCAACTCTACATCGATGAAGATGGTGGCATGTCAGATTTCATGAGTGTAGTTGGCTTTGCAATGAAATATAATTAAGCACTACATAAACTCGACCCCTTAGGTTTATAATATGTAGTATGATATTGTTCATGCCTATGACGTTTCTCAAAGTGGGTCTTGATGCTGTTGTCAGCCTGTAGCCATCCATGTGCTTTATTTAGCTATTACTGCGCGTCATTTTAGTCAGTCCAGTAAGGACAAATCAGAGGAAGGTCAGAATTGGCAGGGATCGATTTTCTAGAAAGGGCTTAATGAACTTAAGGTTCTTACATGTAGACACTGGGGCTGACATTTGGAAAGGGTTTTCCTCGGCCTAAGCTTCGGATTGCCTCTTCAGGCCAGTTAGATCTAATTACTGTCTTTTCTTTACAGTCACTCAAGACAATGTTCGTATTTATCACTTCTTCTAAGTCTTATTAAGCTTCCGCTTGCTTTATCGATTAAGAGTGTCTAACCGCTGAACAAATATTGGCTGCCAAAGGTGTAAAGGATGAGCAGCGGAAATTATTTTGAAAAAAAAAAGGCACATTGGAATGTATTTACTCCTTAGGAAAATTGTCTTACAGTGGCATGCGGTGTTATATATCTCATTCATAATACACATGGAACAATATATAATATGTAGTCTATATAAAGTCGCAACATTACGAATGAAATCCATAACAAAACCATTGCTAGTGGTCGTGGTGCAGTGCCCAAGTCCCCTCATCCTCCTCCCACCTCGCTTCAGCCACGTACTTATTTACATCTATAGTGAGTGGGGTTAGGGGAAAGGGAGGGAAGTGTCACCCCAGGGACACTACAAAGCAAACCTTTCGAGTTGGGAATCGAACCCACAAGCCTTAGATTTGAGAGTCTTCAGATTATTAGATTATTAGGACACCTCACAAGCCGCACGGCCAAGCTGCTGTCTGGTAGAGTATAGAGTGTCTTAAAATTATTAAAGTGTCAGGCTTTATGATAGAACACGCACACAATTATCATGCATTTGTCATGGCCTCATATAGATCAAGGTACTTCAGTTGCCCTAATTTTTTTTTTTAAATTCGGTAGACAATGTGCGGCGGTAGGGAAAGGGTAGAGGGGAGGAGGGGATTCAAAACAAGGATTCCCATTAAGTGAAACTAAAACAATGTGCTATGAGAAATTTCAGCAAGTTTTGATTCAACATTTCAAACTTGAATCAGGATTTTGATTATACCACTGAACCAAGTAATGCTTTCATCGGGAAGTGAGAGGTGGAAAAGGGAGAGAGGGAAGGGAGGGGGTTAAGGGGTAGAGAATACTGAGGGAAGAAATGACAAAAAGAGAAACATTAGTGAATGAGGCTAAGGAAACACAGTAGATGACTTGATTAGTTTGAGGGTGTGGTCGTATTCAATCACGTAATGGTTATATCATAGGGAAATCTGATATTAAACCGCTTCGGGGGAGAGGGGGGGG
>JAWQUT010000003.1:2088567-2149620 GCA_033807755.1 Ellobium chinense | reverse complement strand
GAGGGGAAAAAAAGGGGGCAGGGGGAAAGCAGAAATATAACAGAAGATTCATGAATAATTTGGTTGTGTTTGAATACCATGTTTCGCATCATGCTCGCAGGGATGTACAGTCAGCTTCGCTTTATTGCAACGACTCGTGAGCATGGACACAATGCGATTAAAAGTGGTGCGATCATACCATATAGTCATAACATATCATAGCTTGAAGAAATTTGCTGCAATTATTTTGAGCGGGTTGCTGTCAAACGAAACCAAATGGTGTTTGGTTTGAAGCTGGTCTCCGGTTACGGGGCAATCCTGTCCTCTTCATTCCGTCAAGCTCTGCTTTATGATACGAGATACGGCTGAGTTTTAACCCTTTGAGTCTAAGAGATCTACATTTCGGTCTGACCTTAAAGGACGTACCCTCGAGGAACCGAAAAATCGAGCTGTGGACATGGTTTTTCCTGCAGCTCAGAGGAAGAATTTATACAGTAGAGAGGGGGTTGGGAGTGGTAGGGGAGGAGTTGGGGGGTNCCTTCCTTCCTTCCCTCCCTCCTTCCTTCCTTCTCTCTCTCCTTTCTTCCTCCCTCCCTCCCTCCCTCCTTCCTTCCTTCCTTCTTCTCCTTCCTTCCTTCCTTCCTTCCTCCCTTCCATATCCATCCCACCTCTCTTCTTCTTTTCAGTCTGTTGTGCAAAATACCGGTCATCTCAAACTTCGGTGAGCTTATTCTAATAGTGGACTCTGGAAATGCAGCCCCATAGTTGATACGCTTCTGCATGCACGGTCGTAGCCATCAGCTGCACATCCCTCGTGACACATGTATAATTTGTGCGACTGGGAGGGGTTGGGGGGAGGGGGGTGAGCTTGAAGTGGCCCTCGAGGCGAAGTAGTGTCCTGAAAATACCAAAGGTTACATATTCGCTTGAGTGCCATAATCCAAGTTTTACAGGGGAGCAAAAAAAACAAAACTCTCATTTTCGTGAAATTTAATTGCACTTAGCAAAGCGATATTTTGGACGTAAGTGAGCACCAGTGAATACAAAGTAATGTATAACAGAATTCGATCTGTTACCTTAGAATTAATGTGCTAAAATTAGAAGAAAAAAAAAGCAGTTTTATCCGTTGTTTTTGTCAGTGACATTGCATGGTGCAAAAAATCCGATATTGGCTCATGTCAAGAAGGAGCACTAGCATTCTTATCACTGACATTTTATGAAATGCCTGAACAAGTGCCTGTAATATTCCGATACCATCTCGTAGCAGTGAATTACATAACGAAATATTTCAGTTTTTGATCGAACCACTGACCTACCTACTGAACCTAGCGATGTGAGGTTTTGGCACAGTATACGTGACATTATAGGCAGTCCAAAGTCGTCAAAATTCATGTTTCGGTCAATGTTTTTTTCTGGTATTACACTGAAGCGACATGTACTGAGCATATACAGTATATATATATTTATATAGTTACATATACATAACATAATGCATATTTTCATAACATAACATATTAATACGTTTAGATATCTATACATAACATATACATATATTCATTACATAACATATACATACATAACCTATACATATATTCATAACATAGCATAAACGTACATAACATACACATAATATGTAACATATAACAATCAACATAATACAAATACAGTGCAGAGTAAAACCTCACGAATTCGAGTTTTATAGGTGTTTGAATGAGGTATTTTCAGACGGGTCAGTTACACCACGTGATCTAGGTATTGCTAGGGTATTTTGATAAATGACGAGCGATCATACATGAGCAGAGCATGTAAACAAACCAAAGTGTGAGCAAGATTTCCTAGGTCACGTGATGGAGCTGAAAATACCTAATTAAAGAGGAAAATGTACTTGGTTTACTTGATTTTGGGATCGAAAGCATGGCACGTTGGACAACCCCATCTGTATTATGTCAACCCCAGCAGATAAGGCAGCATGAAGGCTATCTTCCCGTCACGTGCTGATTCCTTACTCCCCGTTCTTTTCCCTGTCGGTCCACTTCGCTGATCCTTTTTTCACATTCCAGAATTTCAGTCTGACCGCTCATCAGATTGCAGTTCCTCGCCGTTGTAATGGTCTTTAAGTTAAGGAAAATATAATGTAGAGATAGACAGAGATGTTTAGCAAGAAACCGGAGATTTGGACGAAAGGGCAGGGTTTCATGTCACCAGTTTCATCTGTAGTTTTCGTTAAAAGTCGTATGTATATAATTATGTATGACATTTGTGTAGCGGAAGAAAAATCCCACTGATTTGCCAGCACTAGCTATCCAAATATTTTGCTAACAACAGCTATCCACTTATTTTGCGGATAACAGCTGTCCAAATAATTTGCGAATAGCATTTATCCAAATATTTTGTCTCCCAAAATTATCTTTTGCTGTTCAATCTCCGAACGGGTCAGCCGTTCTGAAGGACAGTGCACGAAGCGAAATGACGCTGGATTCCCATATTTGAACTGGAAAACTTCTTCGGTAGAGCGACATTTCAAAAGAGCGTTCCTAGAGACTATAAAGTGACTTAATAGTGGTTGGTGTCCCTATGGGCTAAATGCATTGTAGACCGATTCTGATACAAAGGACCATGCTTATCAATATTTCATAGTTCTTAGCATTTATCCCTCTACAGAATGAGCGAACCGTATGGATGATAGAGTTTCATTAATGGAACAAGAAAGAGAAAGAAAATAGTGCGGGTAGGAAATGTATAGAGATAGAGATCAGGTAGAAAATAGAATGTATAGAGACATGGATGATCTTGTTAAGTCAATATAAATTAATTTGGCAACGCAGTGTATAGGAATCGAAATCTGTTAGAAGATGGACTGTATAGGAATGTAGTCCAGTTAGAAAGCAGATTGTAGGAAGGATATACGGTCAGGTAGGAGGTGAAATGTATTGAGCTGACATCAAAGATAGTCTTCATAACAACACTACCATGTTCGCAGTTAGCTAGCCGAACAAGGTGATCTATATCTAGTTTAAATCGCTGAGAATTCAGCGGACCAAGAGCCTTGTAATTACAAAATGCCCGACTACTCGTTTTCTTTGGCTGTTCAAACGTAGGCAGGCAGGACTTGGTGGGCCGAAGACTGTAACTCAGTTAGGTTCTTTTGTTTTCGGTACTAATAGTCAGTAGGTGAGAAAGAAATGAAATAAGAGCACTGACAAAGAGGTGTAGAAGACCTGGATCAAGACTATCAAAAGAAACCCAAAACCCTAAATTCAAGCACAGCTTGGGAGAATACCGAAGTATTTCCCATATTTGCCGCACTCATTTTGTTTCTGCTAAGCATAACCTATTTTCTTGTTTCTTTTTTACTAGACTCAGTGTTTTCGGTCTGCATTTTCCTGGTGGGTTTCCGAAAGTGGCGCACCAACTGAACTAAAGGGAACTAAATGTAGATACTGTACATGGAAGCAATATCAGTACAAACCCGGTGTCAGTGCTTCTTGGGTATTTTTTTCTCTTTTTTTTTTCAAAAGCATAAATTAAACTACACGTCATTCTAGGTTTTAAAACACGTCTGTCTTTTTTTAGTATTAAATTTTATGCGTTCTCCATAAAGTTTACTAAGTAATTACGCAGCGCCTAAGAGCGCTTTAATAGTGAATTATTTATGTGCTACATTACATTACATGACACTGCATTGCATTACATTACATTACATTCAATGGCCCTTTGGTTGTATTGTCGCTTTATGCTTTTGTGCAGAGCCATCTAATTTTCTGTTCTCAGATGGAGGATCTAATGTTGTCTTTGGTGTAACTTGCTTTTGCTGTTTTTATTGTTTTTGCTTATTGTCTTAGTTTCTTCTTGTAACTATTATTTTCCGTGCTGCTGGCACTGTTATTAGACTGTGCGAGCATGCCTTTCTATTTTTGTCAAGTGCTTTTGTATCTACATGTATGTATAGCTATTTTGTTACATTCCAGTAAGGCCGCTGCAAAAGCTGTGTGTGTGTGTGTGTGTGTGTGTGTGTGTGTGTGTGTGTGTGTGTGTGTGTGTGTGTGTGTGTGTGTGTGTTTATTTTGCTTGTTTTGTCCTTACGTCATATGGGATACATTTAATATTTTTTATCAGAATCAAACACATCTTCTCGAGTGTAAAGCATGCTGTCACGGGGCTGGACCTAGACTTAAACTCAGTATGTGTATCGAAGCAATGTCAGATGTGGTGAGCATAGGCCTTAACCAAATGGCAGCTAGACGTGAATTAACTATGGCGCCTTGACTTTTTTCGTTTCGAACTGTTTTTCTCTGTCGGAGAATATTTAAACCGATTGTGATCTAGAACGCATCTGGATCAGCTGTGAGAGGATTCATCGCAAACTCTAAATACAGCAGTGTTGTGTTATTCTTCTGTTTGTTTCACTCGCATCTTCTTCAAATTGGAATCATGAGTTCACCAGCACTTGCGAAAGCCGCAGCCGCGCGCGGGAGGGGGCGTGGCCAAGGACCTCAAAGAACTAAGACACTCCCCACTAACATGATGACTGTTTTATCCCGTATCAAGGTTGACATGCCCCTGAACTCGGGGCGGGGCAACAAATGGGGGCGGAGACGACCTGGTTCCACAAGGTACAGTTTTATGTCCCATACTTCACAAGATTCCAGTGGATCGAAGCAACCGGTGAGTAGATATATTGTGTGTGTGTGTGTGTGTGTGTGTGTGTGTGTGTGTGTGGTGTGTGTGTGTGTGTGTGTGTGTGTGTGTGTGTGTGTGTGTGTGTGTGTGTGTAAGCAGGGAGGTGAGGGCAGTGGGTATAGTTTTGTGGGAGAGGAGTGGATTAGAGGGAGGGAGCTTAGATGTACAGTAGAAAGTCTAGAAATGCCGAGCTGTTAAGTAGGATGTACAGATAGGTGTTTCTTAGTGAAGAGAAATGGGAGAGAGAGATGTGGAAGAGTGCAGTTAAGGCATACGAATTAGAGAAAGGCGGGGATCTCATGGATACATATCAAAGGGGCGGAGTTTTGTGACGACATGTGTTGAGGCTCAGGAGTGGATGGCATTACCTTTTATTGACAAGTTATGAACCACATAATTATAATTTCCAAAGAAACAGACTTCAGTTTTTGCCTCTTTTATAAAGTGCGAAGTGCACCTCAGCTGTCAGCAGCTAATGAAAGTACATGATTGGTTATTGACTTGCTAATTCATTGGTTGGTCGTTTGAGAACGCGAATGGACTCGATGGCTGGTCCACTGGCCGATTAGCTGATTGGCTGGCAGGCTGGCTGATATGCATATAGAAAACAAAATTTACGTGACAAGTTTATAAATCTTTATATTTAAATTTTCGGTCTTCTGGCCTTCTTCGGAAATCTCAAATGACTGAACAAAGATAAGGTATGGGTCCCAAATAAACGTCACACATGCACATATACATACAAAAATAGGTCACAGCCTGTCAGTTAGTTATCCGGTTGACTGACTGACTGGCTGGTTGGCTGGCTGGCTAGGTGGCTGGCTGGCTGATTGAATGACTGGCTGGCCATCATTTGGTCTAATCCATCTGGGCTAAATGCATACTTTTAGACGTTTCTGTCATAGATCCAATTAACAGAATAGACGTTTATATGCAATGTAGATCTCGCAAGAGTGATGACTCTTTATTCATTATCTATTTATCACAAGTGCATTGCTTGGCAAAAGTTTCACGTTATAAAATTGGTGGTTTGGTCTTTTTGACTTAAAAAAAAAAAAAACGTCGTGTGTTGTCCGTTAATATCATGAAAAAAAAATTATATCTTGAAAGCACAGGAAATATGTAAATTAATGTTAGGAATGATACTTCGAAACACAACGGATGATTTAGTTTGATTTTGAAGATTTTATATGTGTAGTAATGAAAATGAATGATAGTGAGATGTAGCATTTAAGGCATGGTACAACCACGGACCAGATGAGTTTTATGAAAACGGAGCGAAGCCCATAGAGATCAGTTGCTCATCCCCTACTAATCATAGGCAATTGTACGCTCTGAATAATTTATTCCAGAAAAGTTCATTGTTAGGTTGCATTCACATCTGCTATTTGGTAAGTTGAACAAGTACATAAAGTTTAAAGTCATGAAATAAGATTGAGTTGGCTTGAAAAGTGGGATACTGTTGGGGGACAAAAAGACATGGCTTGTCATGAAATTACGGTTTAGATGTAAAACGGAAGTTTTTGAAAGTTTCTAGAAGAAGTATTTTAGAAGTTTTTTTTACTTCATAGAGCGAGGAGGCTGAGTACGTGGATTGGGTGATCGGATAAAAAAATGGCTAGACGTTGATGAAAGCAGAACTAAATGTTTAATGGTGTAAAATACCACTTTAGAAGTGTGAGTTCAAGGGACAGAGATCATGAACTAGCCAAGAAAACGGTTGATCTTTATATTCGCGTAGTGTGGCTAAGCCCCATGAGAGTGTTAGGAAGTCAAAAGGCCGCTTCCTCTGAAGATCTTCTGTTGCCTAGATCTCTGAAGGTCTCCTATCTACGATAGTTTTAGTGTTGGATAACAATTGGTTATTTGCTTTGTCAGTACTTGTAAGCGTATTGCGGAATTGTATACGATCTATTTCTGTAACAAGTATATTTATCTCTGAACTTTCCAACACCTATTCACCCACTTTGTACTGAATGTCTGCGTCAGAGCAACAAGTAGCAGCCAATCAGCATGCGCGGATAATGACACCTTTGGCTTTCATTGGCTGTTGACCTCTGTGATGATGCAGGCAGGTACATATTGCTTAATGGCAGGCAGTGAGGGGGTGAGAAGTTCTTGAATTCCAGATACGCGTGCACTTCTCAAAGAAGGGACGCTGTCGCCTTTTCATCAGAGAACTTGTAACGAACATTTTACAGAAGAGAGGCTGCAAATGGGCAAATGTATGGCATGAAGGAAACTCTCTTTCTCGGCGAGCCAGGCAACAGAAGATCCTCAGAAGAAGATATTTCCTTCTAGAAAAGTGTTTCGGCCCTTTGACTTCGTGACACCCTAAAGGGGATGGGCCTCACTTGGCTTATTTTTCATGGCTGTCAAGTATTCTTTTGTTGATTGTTTTTTCCTGCCTTGGGAGTGATTTGAACCCAAATTCTCCAGTTTCCTTATTCCTCGCAAAGCTGTAATGAAATTGCATTTTCGCTATATTTAAACTTGTTGTGCAACATTCCACGGTTCGTTGCATTTGGTCTATATATATATATGCTGATGAGCGCTTCTCAGGTCTTTCAAGAACTTGCACATTAGGGATAGGTTTGTCTGGTGTGGAAATACACGTCCTTTCAATTACACATCTCAAATTTTGCAAGACATCCGGAAAGGGCGAGGAAGGATAGATGAGATACATAGCATTGGCCCAACCTGGGGTCCTAGAGGATTTACAGAGGCCCTTCCGTGCGTGAGCGAAGGGAACGAGATTATACAGAACCACGATTCGCGCAAAACAAAAGACAGAGCAAGCCGAAATGTTTTCAGTAGTTGACAAAAACAGCTGGACAATATTCTAGTGCCTATCAATTATCAGTCAGGTGCATAAAATTGCAACCCAGAGTTGCCAAGTTGGCGTTATGAGGCCAAATTTCGTGATAGTCCAACTACAGTAATATTGCCATAAGAAAGACAGTGCAAATGTGTGGCATGAGTTTTGGTTTCCCCCTTCCTCGCCCCATTTCTCAAGAAGCACCGGAATACCTCAGATAGCACTGAAGATTCCGATTACGTCAAATGAAAGGTGAGATGTGCCTCGTTTAATAAATTACACTACTAAATAAAGAACAATTCCATATCCAAATAATAGCAAAAATGTTTGTTGAGGTACACAGCTTAGGAATTTTTCAAAATTGTCTTTTTACCAATTCTGATTCAGGGGTGCGCTAATGGCATAGCTAGACTTTCCCCCGTCGGTATTCATATGTGGATGCAGTCACATGTGGCCTATTTTCGCCGCGCCACAAGAAGGTATCACGTGCTCATACGATCGGCCGTTAATTCAGTCACATAAATACTTGTCCGACTAAATAAGGTTATAAACTTACGAATGATTTTTTGATCTGCGGGGAGGTGTCGCTTTGAGTAGAATTATCAAAACTCGCTCCAAACTAGAGTATACCAAATAATGAAGAAGAGACGCGAGGAAAGATGATTCTAATTTCATATGATTAATAAATGTGGAAAAACAATATGGGCAGACATAGGATTTATACTCTGGCTGACATAATAAAAGCAATACATTTTTAGATTCTAAAGGCCGCCACAGTAATGTGAGAAACAAGACAGGGGCGTGAAATTTTAATAGGTTTAGCAAATATATCACTCAGCAGGCGCTAAAGAGAGACATGAGTCGATTGCCAGGCTTTTAGATTTTTTCATGTGTGTATAATATTAATTTAATGCCTGTGCGTTTCATCATATAGCAGCTATGGCTCTCCAGTATTACAAAATTTTGGTGCACGGGACTATTTTTCCATTTCACTGCATAAGGATCACGCGTGAAAACGTCATTGTGAATACATCCTAAATATGGTTTCATTCTTCGTGCGTGTTGGCCTGACTTTTTGGCAAAGCAGACATTACAGACTGACAGCTGTGAGTAAACAACAGTGTATATAAGCATTCAATAAACAAAGTAGATCGAGTGTAATCAGCATTAACGTTTAATAGTGGTGTTGACGTCATACCCACTAAATTCTCTTAACATCTTATTTCTAGGTCTGAATTTCGCTGATTTTTTTTTGTTTTTTTGCTAAGTAGAAGTTATATCCCCCTCCCCGAATCAACTCACATGGTCTAAAAACACCAACATTTGATCCTGGACAAAATGTCACTCACTACTTTGATCTCCAGTCCCCGGAAATGGCAATCGCGCGTCCATGGCGATCTGGGTGTATTTCATTACCTTGACCTTCCGATTGTATTGTCGCGGTGGAATAGCTCATTCGCTATGCTGGTTGTCTAGTCCATGTACTGAGCAAGAATAGGTGGTGGGATGGTGCATTTCGAGGCATAGGTGCAAGAAGTGCTATCCTATCTAATACATTGTGTTTGTCTATATGTGTGACTTGTAGATGCCTTGGAAGTAACAGATGTGCTGTCATATTTATAACAGTGTGCGGGCTAGCTAGGTGTGAAAGTGTGTTAATAACCAGCCAATAGCTATTCATTACGGCTAGAATAGGAAGTGGATATGTATAGGCTGATTTAGTTGAAGAATCATTCTTTGAACGTAATTAATTCCCTTGCATTCCTCTAGCTTCCGGTGAGATTGGTAATTCATTTATATTATGCCTTCGGCCCATTCTGGAATGTCATCGATGACGATAAAGACTTTGAAGTATCTGCACGAACTGACTTGAGCAGAGCTCATTAACATCGGGTTCGGGAATCTTTAAGTCTCTGGATCGCCTTTAAATCTTTGGGTCGAATGAGTTACATTCCTTAAACTACGGTATCAACGATATTCCCTTAGTAACTCGAAACGTGTCATATTTATTATTTTCCGTACTTTTTATTTAAAATTTTTAAGTTAGTATTCTCGAATAGGGAGGTGATTTGTTGTCGTCTTCAACAACAACAACAACAACAACAAAAATTAATCTACTGGTAATGTAACAAGACTTCTCAGTTGCGGTGGTTGTAGACACGATTTATTGGGAAAGCTGAAGGAAAGTGAAGTAGATCTGTGATAAACAGAGAGCCGAGAAATATTTTGACTTCGCTAAATAATTAACTACCCGTAGGATACAGTGTTAGACTTGTTTCACCAAACAGTGTAGATAAATTTTCACAATGAAACAGGTACCGGAACACTGTCATTTAGCGTCGGACTTTACTGTGGGCTGCGATCCATTGAGAGAGTCAAGCCATGTTCAGTATTTTACATCAAAACAAACTTCCGGCCAACCAGTACACCTCAGTATATAGAACAATCCAATAGTAAACATTTAGCCTACGATGGAGGTGGGTTCATCATTGATGTTGTCAATTCGTATTTAGTATATCCGTAAAAAACAAATGGTCTGCCAAACATTGCATTTCGTACATAGAAGGTATAGTACAGATTAAGCCCATGAGGAAAAAGAAGCTGTTACTGAGACAGCCAGGCCTAATTTAGTATCAAACGTGCTTTCCATCAGCATACTTTTTGCATATCAGAACAAACGTCCAGTCAATGAATCTAAATAGAACACTCGAGCAGTAAAAATTTAGCCTACAATGGAGACGGGCCCTCAACTGATGCAGCCAAACAGCATTAAATATAATATTCAGTCACTTGGCCATGGAACATTTCAGTTCGCCGACATCGAGGAGGAGTTCCTCCATGCAGCCGAGTTCGGAGACATCCCCAATGTGAAGAGAATCCTCAATGACTATGTGGACCTCAATGTGGACTGCATCGACGCCTTGGGACGCACAGCACTCCGACTGGCGGTCAAGAATGAGCATTTGGAGGTATGTTTGGTACTTTCCTTGTGAAGATGGTAATGATGGTGATGGTGATTTATTCCCTCCTAAGGAATGGACATAATGAAGAAGGTTTGATGTACAGTATTATTATGCTCATTCCACATTTGCCTAAGTCATTATTTGAGGTTTTGAGAAATTGAGCACTCTAAACCTGTTACTTCAAGAAAACCAATAAGGCAGATTTTGTTTAGCTTATAAAATTGGAATATAATAACAAGTTAAAACTCTACCTAGTTTGAAGAGGAAATAGAAGATAAGTGGAGGCATATAGTAATATAAACAATTCAAATCACAAAAAAAAACAACCAAACAAACAAACTTAGGCAAACGTGGAATGAGCGTGACGATATATTTATTTTCAATATTTACCTCCTTTTTTTGTGATAAAGTAACAAATTCTTACTTCCTAACAGTTTTTTGCTTCTTGATAAAATTACGATGATGGTGGTAGTGGTAGTGGTGGTGGTGATAATGATGATGATGATGATGATGAATAATTTAACATCTTATCGGCTGTTTCCCTTAACTGTTTGTGTTCGCCTTGTTGGATATTTGTGTCTGTTTAAGTTTTTTATTTTTTCATTGTTATTGCCCACGTGTTGTTAAGAAAATCTATTACATTTGCCATTCATTCTTAAGCCATTTATTTTCTAGAGCTGAAGAAGGATACCAGATCGGAAATTTGTATATTAAATGTATTAAATTCTTATAGTATATCCTGTCCCGGTTAGGGTTTTGTAAATGATGATGATGTTGATGATGATGATGATGATGATGATGACGATGATAGTGGTGATGATAATGACGTTGATGGTGACTGAAATAGGAAAGGCCGGGAAAAAACCTGCATGTTGCAACTAAATTTAGACCACTCAAGCCCACATCATCTGATTTTGCGAAATAATGAATGCTGCTAAAACCTGGACAGAGTGACATAAAACAGTGCAGATACGGGATAAAAGAAGGTACGAGAGTTCTTCGACCTTACAGCCACGTTATCATGTTCCATGGAGGAAGGGGTGGGGAGTGGTTCCAGCGACGTTATTGTAAACCGCACTGAAGTTATCTGGCTTGTAGAACAGTCATGAAGCGGGCTTTAGCAACCACAAATGATGTCATCAACAGAAAATCTTCACTGCGATAAGATAGTGCCTTATCTCCTTACGTTTTTGGCTCCTAGAGAACGCAACACATTTCATTTTTTTCCACCTTATTACCAAACGAAACAGGTTCTCACAGATAAAATTACAATGGGATCTCACGAACTGGACTTCCAAGAAACCTGTCCATAATCTCGACTTTATTAGGTGTTCAAGTTCGTTAGCATTATTTACATTTATACATTAAAAATAGATATATAGAGTGGGGATTTGGATCAAAGTATTACAACTAACAATATGCAGTAATTTAAGGTGATAATAACTGTAATAGAGCTGAGAGTATCAGGTCCAGGTACAGTACTAGATGTTTTAGGCAATGGAGCTGGTACATTTTACATCTTCATGACATGTCAGAATAGAGATTGGCCTAAGAAATGATATGACAGATTAATAATTTATTATGAGCCCAGGTCTGAGTTATATTGTAGCCCTGTGTAAGCAAAGTGACGTTCTGAGAATTGATTGCATTTTCCTTGACGACGGTTCGTATACAGTCATTTGACGATTATCTTCGCACAACCAGTATCTGTCCACGTGGACAATTTCTTCGTAATAATGCACATTTATTCAAAAATTTTCGACTGTTCTTGAAAAAAAAACAACACCCTCATCTTCTGTAAAAGTGCTTATCTCGACTCCATCTTTGAAATACAGATTCTGGGAGACCCGCAAAAGCTTAGGCCTAAGAGCGCAGACTCCGGTGGTAGCATGCTATACATAGACATAACTACTGGGCAAACAGCTTCCATGATGAGAAGGTTTAGTGTAAGAGTAGAAGGAGATGGCCACAGTTAAGGAATAGTGAATCAACTGTGCGGTCTCAGCTGCCTGTTCTGTGCAGAAAACTATAGATTTTACAGACAGAAATGTTAATAAACATTTGTCTTAAAAGATTTTAAGTGATTGGATCTAATTATTGAACTTGTTTCTATGGCAGAGTTTATGCGAATTTTGTGTTAATGATATCATTATAGAGAAGTAGATAATACTGAGGAAAAAGAATGTCAGCTTTCTTTTCTGTGAGAAAAAGATCATGGATGCAAGACCGAAAGTGGCCATTTCTTTTGACCGCCTCTTTTTTCACCATCACACCTTAACTTTCACAATTTCTGTTCCGCGAGAGATTTCATCAGTGCAGAACTATTTCTTGGAAATGTTCTACACAGTGAGATTTTAGGAAAGGCAAGCGCACATAAGGCGATTTTATGAACCAGAACAAACTTAAGAGACCACACGGTTTTTGAAGATCCTGCCTCGGTTTATAAATAGATATCACAGAACAGAGCTTCATTCCAAACTTCTGAAGGGTGGAGGGTAAGAGATCGGTTGTAGCTATGCCTACGACCCTGCTTTGACAATCGCATTTATCATTATCAAAACACATGGCTTAAGGCTGGGAATCCTCGACGCCAACGTGAAAATTTATCATTCGGCTCTGCAAATAATTAAGGACAAAGCACGCAGACCACGCCAAAATTGATTTTGTGGCATCGGATATTGAAGGATATGAACGTCATAAAGTTGTACGGGCTGTGAGGTTATTGCAAGAATTTCTGAGCAAACTGACTTAACTGGTGATAGGCGCGAGGTGGAAATGGTGATGATGATGATGATAATGATGATGATGATTTGCTGGAGATAGCAGAAGACTTTTTAAAAAATATTTATGCATTACATATTTCCCAAACGTCTTGTGTTTAATCTGGGCAGAACCATATTCAATTTTAATGATGATAATGATGATGATGATGACGATGATGATGATGATGATGATAGTGGTAGGGTTATTATGATGACATTATGTTAGATCTCGTTCCCTGTTCAAGGAATAAAAGTCCGAAACTATGGAACATAAAATTACTGTAAATATTGAAATGTCAAATTACAAAGTTTCTTCTCCTTTGAAGATGATGATGATCATTATCATCATGATGTAATATTTCACCTGAAGAAGAATTACTTTTTAGATTCGAAAATTTGTAATTATTTTATATCACTATTTAAGTCTATTTTGTATTTTAAGTATTAAGGTGTATTTCTTAATCCTTCGCTGGTTTGAACAAAACTTTTAAATTTTTTTAATGTGTTCCAAATGATGATGATGATGATGGTGGTGGTGGTGGTGGTGGTGGTGATGATGATGATAACGATGATGTTAAGGATAAGAAAGACGATGATGATGATGATGATGATGATAATGACGAGCACGAAGATAATGGAGGGTCGTGTTAGTTTGAATCAGTTATTAACCCTTAATAGACATCACGAATTTTTTTTGTCCCGAAAAATTGGTTCCATCCTAAATATAGTTCAGTTTTGAACTGTCCGTTTCATCTTACTAACATCTTCTACCACATGCGGTTAAGCAGATTGCGATTGAAAGGAGACAACTGTCCGGTACATCACGCGTCTTCTATGCGCTTATTCCAGGTCGTGGAAGTTTTGCTGGAGAAGTCTAACCAGCACCACATCTATGAGGCGGTCCTGCAGGCGATCAGTGCTGGCCACACGCAGATTGCAGAGACCATCCTCAAACACAGGCGATACCTGGNTAATATTTCACCTGAAGAAGAATTACTTTTTAGATTCGAAAATTTGTAATTATTTTATATCACTATTTAAGTCTATTTTGTATTTTAAGTATTAAGGTGTATTTCTTAATCCTTCGCTAGTTTGAACAAAACTTTTAAATTTTTTTAATGTGTTCCAAATGATGATGATGATGATGATGATGATGATGGTGGTGGTGGTGGTGGTGGTGGTGGTGATGATGATGATGATGATGATGATGATGATGATAACGATGATGTTAAGGATAAGAAAGACGATGATGATGATAATGACGAGCACGAAGATAATGGAGGGTCGTATTAGTTTGAATCAGTTATTAACCCTTAATAGACATCTCGAATTTTTTTTTGTCCCGAAAAATTGGTTCCATCCTAAATATAGTTCAGTTTTGAACTGTCCGTTTCATCTTACTAACATCTTCTACCACATGCGGTTAAGCAGATTGCGATTGAAAGGAGACAACTGTCCAGTACATCAAGCGTCTTCTATGCCCTTTTTCCAGGTCGTGGAAGTTTTGCTGGAGAAGTCTAACCAGCACCACATCTATGAGGCGGTCCTGCAGGCGATCAGTGCTGGCCACACGCAGATTGCAGAGACCATCCTCAAACACAGGCGATACCTGGAGATGTGGAAAGAGAGGAGGAAGCTCGGAGATACTGGTAAGTTGTCCTCAACACCATGAAAAGCGAATAATACGGGCCAGATAATTGCCCAGAAGTTCTTTCGGGATGTTCCGGTAACATTCGGGGGCGCCGCCATTTTTTTTCCCGTGCCGACGCAGTATGGTATGAAAATGTCTGTGTTATGAAATAGGGAATCCCCAGTTGTCATGAGGGTATTACCAATGTTTGCATCGTCACTCAAGGGATAACTGATGGCTCTTAAAAAGCAGTGCGATGTTGCTGACTAGCCTCTGGCAAATACGAACGACAAATGATCTTCAGCGGGAAATACATTTTCTGTTTTTTTTTCTAAAGCCCCACGTAATACAAGGTATTCTGGTCGTGAGTTTATACAGCAATGCGGTTAGCACCCGAGCCCTATGCACAATGCTGTCTAACTACGAGTGTCTGACGGTGACTATGGGAAACATCACTGATGCTTTGGGGGTTTGCAATCACTATTTATTTGGGGTTTAGCAATAGAGAAAGAGTCACAACAGAGCCAAGGCATGTAAAAGCTATACCAGCCTAAAGATATATAGCTTGTATTTGTTTTATAGGCAGTACATCTTAAGAGATGAGATGGGTAGAGGGAAGGAATGAGGAACTGTTACTTTGTAGCCTGTCTTCTTGACACTGTAGCCATATAATTAATGGCTATATAGAGAGAATCTGCCTAAGCTCACACGACCAAAATTTTAGACGGTAGCAATATCCTTGAGAGCGAGCACCTTCTTGAGAGGTCCCATGAAGTTACAGTTTTCCTCGGCAGTCTGGAAGCCGCCATGGCCGCACTTGCTTGGGGTGTCGGTAAACTCAGGTTGATCTTCTCTAGTAGACATCTGAGGAAGTTGGTCATCACGGATGTTCTCGGAGTGATGCTCTTCTAACGACCCTACATATGTCTTGTTGATTGCATTTCTCGGGCATAGGGTACCACGCCCCCAGTTTATAACCTTAAAACCCACAATGTTCTTGATTTCGTCGCCAGACGGTTTCTTCAAGACGGCTTTTCCAGACTCTCAGTTCTCACCTGATATCACACCTTTGATGTTGGCCTCCCAGAAGAACCAGTACGAGATCGTCCAGCTTCTTTTACTCAGAGGGGAGACCATTCTGAAGCCACACAAATTTTCTTGTGGATGTCAGGTAATTTATTTAAGATTATGTTTGAAATACCCATCCCTTATTATCTTTGCTCTGTTAATCTAGTTACATAGATTCAGGACATTCATTTTTTAAAATTATAATACATCCTGACCCCTGTCCTCCTCTTTCATCCAAAAATATCCCATAAGCCCCAGCTGCTCTCCATGATTTTATCACTAAGAGAGAATTAAGAAACAACAATGGGGAAAAGTCAAGCAAATTTCAAAAGACAAATAATGAGAAGACAACAGCTAAAACATACGGTATAAACTGGAACATTGAAATAGTAAACGAAGAAGAACACGACAAAAAGAGGATACTCTAGATAAACTAACAAACTGAATGGGCACTCAGACCTGGAGAACTGCTTAGGTGAACAGCTGGTGTTTACGTCAGGCGACATGATACCTGAAGAGTAGGAAATGGTCGTATGGATGCTTCCCTTTATAATCACTAACTATCACCGGCATCGTGTAAAAGTCTTCAGGGCACTTGCTGATTTAATAATATAGGTTTTGAGGTTCCGCGTCACTTCCTGGTAGACTTGATTAAGACGATTTTGTTGTCCCAATTCCAGTGGCAGTGAATTTCATTATTTGCTCTGCTGTCCCAAATTTACTCAAAAGCGCAAACAGCTGTTGCCTAGTCATTATTATAACCGCTCCAGCGTGCTAAAATAGTTGAAATTATTTAGAACCACAGTTGAAAAATCATTAAAACGAATGTCAAGACTAATTAAGAAAATAATTGAGGCTGTGAAAACGTAGCAGAACACCATAGAACGCCATAGACAAAAATAAACAAAATTTGTCAGTAATTATTTCATGTGTGTGCCCTGTATTGTAGATTTGAGTGACAGGAAGAATGGAGTGAATAACTGATTGATAAATAGAATGATTGATCAATGGACTGATGTATCTACTAATTGAATGATATCTTGCTTTATTGATTTATGAATTGTGGATGTTCTATTTCTACTTATATTTGCTATAATGTATGCCCATATACCATTTTGTGGTTTGGGCTTGTTTTGAATTTATTTACCTCGTACGGAATTATTTTACAATGTCATACAATATTATACATCTCATTCATAATACAAACACATATAACAATGCACATCATACATGTAAATACATAATATTACAAATGAAATATATAACAAAGTCATCGCTGGTCGCCAGCGGTGCAGCGCCCTGATCCCCCCAGCTCGAAAGCCAGGTATTCATTTACACATAGGTCGAGTGAGGAAATGAAACTGCAGTGTCTTTCCCGATGACACCACAACGTAACCCCCCCAGCTCGCGAGTCAAACACATGACCCTTTGACTTGAAAGTCTTCAGTTTCTGAGTGCGACTCACAAAACGCATGACCACGTTGACTCCCAAAACCTTGTTAAACCTTGTTAAACCCAATTACACCTTGTTAATCCCAATTCCAGGAATGCCGCAACAGAATGAAGTTTGATCAGCTGCGTCTGGCTAAATATCGCCTGAACGCTTACCGAGGACTGGCCAGTGAGGCGTACATATCTCTCTCTAGCAAAGATCCCATATTGACAGCATTCGAGCTGGCTGCAGAGCTCAGGCGCTTGTCTCGGATGGAGAAACATTTCAAGGTAGGCCTGAAGCCCTCAGATAGAAAAGAAGGTAAGACCTTCATGCTCATTCATCCAGTAAGAAATTTGTTTAATAATGGAATACTCTGTTATTCAAATTCATAAAAAAATATATATATATACATATAATTATTGATGTTATACATATTATATATAGCTTCGCGGTCCCTACCCAAGCTCTAGAGCCAAGCTGAGGGAATTAGGAATGGAAAGTACGTGTCTTTCCCATAGAAACTACCACGTAAAGCGTCCAATCTGAGAGCCGAGCCCACAAACCTCAGACATGAAAATCTTGGGCTCGTCTAGATTAATACCAGGGTCAGTGTCTTTTCCAAACCGCGCAATGGGGCGATTTGCCCCTTAAATTTCAAACCCCCCCCCTCCTAATAATACACTGAACGCGCAGACCTCCCCATCTTTCCTGCAATCCAAAGTTTGCATTACTTGAGAACAACCTAAAATCCCTTTTTAAAATTTATAAATCGTCCCTCAAGTTTATCACAAGAGGGAAGTGTCTCCCCAACTCCCTTGATCTGGAGACAGGCATGATCTCACCCACATCAAAAAACTAACTCCCATTTTAAGCTCGAGTGTACATAGCAAGAGTACTGGGACTTGCCTGACCAACTGAGTGACTACGTTGTCAGACTCCTGGGGAATTGTCTCCCTAACTCCCTTGATCTGGAGAGAAGCATGATCTCATTCACTTTAAAAAACTATCTCCCACTTTAAGCTCAAGCATAATGTGTCTGTCCACAGCAAGAGTACAGGGATCTGGCTGACCAACTGAGTGACTACGTTGTCAAACTCCTAGACCGCATCAGAACCCAGAAGGAGCTGGAGTTGGTCCTCAACAAGACGGGTAAACATCACCAGGAGAAGTACGAAAGTTTGGCCAGGTTCAAGCTGGCGCTAAACTACAAGGAGAAGAAGGTACGTGTAGGTGTAAGAGAGAGAGAGAGAGAGAGAGAAAGAGAGAGACAGATTTGTAAATTCCCTCTCATAAGAATGCCCGCTCAATTTTGCATTACTTTTACGGCGGACAACAGTTAAAACGAACCCCAAGGGACCAAAGACCTATGTTTGGTTTAAATACGGAGATAATTTTGATTAAGACAGAAAAGATGTAGTACAAGGTGGAAACGGAGCACTTAGTAACAGAAGTAAGGACTGTGCAGACGCTCACTCCTTACTTCTAAGACAGAAAAGTCTAAAAAGAGGAAAATAAACGGGGCATCTTGTTGCCTTTCGTTTTAGCGGTACTTTCGGTTTAATGTTTTCATTTTAACTGTTGTCTACTGTATTATAATTGCTCTTAACAATTCCTCACGCTCATTCCACATTTGTCTCAGTCATTTTTTGGATGATTTGAGTTGTTTATAATTATTATGACCTTCCATTTATATTCTCTGTTCTTTTTAAACAGTGTAGGGTTCTGACTCGTTATCATATCCCAGATTTACAAGCTAAACCACATCTGCCGCATTTGTTTGTTTTGAGCAACAGGTTGAGAGCACTTTAATTTCTCAGAACCTCAAATACTGACTCAGGCAAATGTGGAATAAACGTAACAAACTGGTGTCAGAAAATCTATCTCCCTATGTCTGTGGGGCTGATGGATAGACCCCAGAACACATTGTCTCGCCCATGCCTACCATAGACTGGAGGTCAGGCCTAACGGAGCCCTGCAGGATATGGAATCAAGTACGACCTCGCGGACACGATCTTAAATGCTGTTTATATTGGACTGAGCATTTAACAAGGTCCAAAAGTTGTTGCTTTACACAGAACGCAAGTTATTGCTTTATACAAAACATAAGTTGTTGCTTTATACAAAACAGACATTTTTGCTTTCCACAGAACACAAATTATTGCATTCAACAAAACACACATTATTGCTTCACACAAAACAAAATGACTGCATGAAACAAAACACGAAAGTATTTGCTTTTCACAAAACACGAAATTATTGCTATACACAAAACACGACATTATTGCTGGACACAAAATGGTAATACACAGACATGTTTGTGTGAGGCTTTCGCTCTTTTATCTTTATCAGTTGATTATTTCTTCCTGCCTTTTCCTCTTTCTTTTCCTCACTTTTCAGTTTGTGGCTCATCCCAGCTGCCAGCAGCGAGTAGTGAGGACTTGGTACAATGGTATGGGCAAACTGGAACGCGCCGGCTGGCCCAGGCGACTGATGATGATGTCAGCATTTCTGTGTTGTTACCCGTTTCTTGTGCTCTTGCACGTCTTCTTCCCCAGTTGCAAGGTTGGTTTGGACACGTTTATCTCATGATATTTTATGGTATTTTCCAAGCAGGGTTGTCCAAGTTCACCAAAAAAGTCAGTTCAAATCCAGTTCAGTTGATTGAGGAAAAAAACAGCCCTAAGATCAAAATTAGCCCAGTTCCATGAAAATTTAGTTGTTTTCAGATCAAATCAGGTCCTCTCATTTTCGAGGAAGATGTGAACTGAAATGAAATTTACGTGGAAAATTTAAGTTCAGATCAAGCACCCAAAGCAGCTTCAGTGTAGATCCAGATCAGTTCGTCCGAAATAGCGATTAAGGTCAGATTAAATTCATCTGAACTGAACTTAGGCTTACGAATTTATGATCTCAGTACCGTTCTGCCCAACCCTGATGATATTTTCTAAAGCCCTTGGATATGATGGGGCGGAGAGTCACCCGTGGTAACAGAGGGATTACCTGTCGGCAGTTCTAACAGAAGTCTTTCCTAGCCGGAGTCTACAAGCAGGCGAATAGAGCTGTCCCTCTAGCCCAGAGTATATGAATCCAAGAAGTCAGTCAGTCGTCATAGGATAAAAATAACTTTTGAAAAAACATTGTTCAACACACATTGAAGAAAGTCTTTCAAAGTTTTCTGAATGCAGAAAGAAATGTTTTATCTCTTTTGTGCTTTGAAATAGAATTGGAAGACATGTAAACTCATTGTCTTGTTCCAGCCCAAAATAACTGTTGCTATTCAGATAGTTTCCCAAACAAGCTTGAAGAAAGAGAAAAGCGTATCTATACAACATAATGGTAACTGGTTGCATAATCGTTACAGGCCTACTTTTACATAATATTTACATAATGATAACATAATGGTTACATAATGGTAACTGGCCTCTATTATCAGGACCATCCCTGTTCCCTTTGTTCTCAAACGGGGTGCGATCCAAAAGTCCCCGAACAGTACCCATAAAAAGTCGAAGGTTCAGTCCAAGTTTGGCATTCGTGCATCACCTGCAAATTTGTTCATACGGGAGTCGGGCAATGATTTCAGTGCTGTTGCTCCAGTCTAGAACCACCCCGGAAAATTTTTATTTGTCAGGACGTCAAGCATTGCCTGCGATTCCGTCTAGGTATAATCCGGGGAATTTATGGATGGCACCTCGTACATGTATATCGGTTTGCTGGCGCCTACTGAATAGGACTGTGATTTGCTACCCCACAAATACGCTGCATGTATTAATGTTACGTAGACATCAATCATCAGGTCATGTTTGCATTCTATACATTCCTTCAAGATGTTGGCAATTCCAAGAGCTTTGCTGCTTTATAGCTTCGCAAGGCAATCTGTGATTGAATTTTCTGTGACTAATCATCCATGCCCTCGCCAACGTTTATGTGCAAATCAATGCCTTACCCAGTTGAGAGCTTGTGCCTTAACGATGGGATCTCTCACCAGCGTAAGAATTACACAAACTCTGCAACTGAACACTACCAAGGATGCATTCAGCACCAATGCACTAATGTAATTCTTACGATGATAAAAGATGCCATCGTTAATGCGCAAGCTCTCAAATATCATCTTTCATTATATCTTCACGGGTTAGAAAAAAAAAAGGAAATCTGTAAGGTGTTGTCATCAGAAGCAAAATCTTTATAGCAATCATTTTCATTACCAAATTTCCAGTACTCTTTGACATATCCATATCAAGCATGGAGCTCGTCACAACAAAAAGGGATATCTTTTTTATATATTTGTATGCATTCCTTCATTCCATTTCGTATTCTTCACCTGCATATTTCATTCTTTCATAGTCATCATCGATGTGGGTAAGATCATGCCGTTGTTTAACTTCACTGAATATACAGCGATGCATATACTGCACGCGGCATTGAAATATGCCATACTGTGAGAAAGCCTTAAGATGTTTAAGGCTTCTGCGAGCTTTGCTTTTCTTTCCATTAACGGTTTTGTACAAATGAGTATAATGGTCGCCATTAAAAACATCCCATTTTATAACATCATTAAAATGGTGTTGAACATCGGTAATAACTGATTCATCCTTGTTGATGGTGTTTGTGAGTACATGTGAAGTGGATATTGTTCATAGATATTGTGCATAACATATTGTCACGGGCTGCACATGCAAACATCGTAAATTTTCATTTCGTTGCTTGATTATTATTTTTGTTTTGTTTTTGTTTTGTCTACTGTCTAATTAAATTTGTCAGATGTGTCCCTATGATGCCGAAAATTAGATTTTCAGTGAACCGTTTATAATTAGTCAATTTCAACAATGCTCATTTCCGCTTAATCAAAATTTGAATGTAAATAGTAATGTGATTGCATCTTTTATTTTTGCTTCCTAAAGTAAAAGATGCATTAGCAAAAAGACCCGGATATAGCAGACCATATCAGCCAATCATATTCACCTGACAGTGTCAAGGTAGAAAGCGGAAATAATGATTGTTGGAGTTGTGGCTTGCGGTGCCCGGATCACCGTGCACGCACGATAACTAAGAGTGGTCTATTTTCTTTTGATTTCATTTCGGCTGTTCGGAAAAGCCAAAATTATCTGACAAGGAGCTTTGGAGGGCAGTGGCGCTGAGAGAAACTGATATGTTGCGGAAGTATGTTGCAGATAATAGTAATCACATAACCATATATGACAAGTTTGTGCAGCGTTCGCAAGGAACAAGAACCATGCGCAATAAGAACTGTTGTGCCACTCTCGCGTATAACCCATGACAGAGTAAACTTGTGTATTTTCATACTTGTGGAGGAATCGTGTTCTATGTATCTAGGACAGCTGATCCAATGCTCTGCCAGCATGTACATTAACAACTGTTCACTACTAGAGAACACCTTTAATGCCAGTGAGCCTTTACTTCCCTCTGCCCCCCCCCCCCCCCCCCCCCNCCCCCCCGCAGAGGGTAAGAACTTTACCCCAGGCCTTCACGTCCCACCCACAAGAGAATCTTCAGAACAGATTGCATGTTGTCATGTCATACACATGTCATGCAGTGCACTTCTAATCTATGTTGTGAGTGCAATAAATCACACCACATGTACAAGGAGGCTATAAATAGACTGATGGGGGTGTTTATGACGTCACGCATGCCAATCTGACTATGTGTCTGTGAGAGTACCGCATTAGCGGTGTGTATTTTGATATTGCTGTTGGGTGTAGGCAACAGGCTATTTATAACCTCCTTATCCTAGATGTAATGTCTATTACGGTCACAAGTGCCAGAGACAACCGGAGTTTAAATAAAAACCACCGCAGCCGGTCACGGAATACGAACACGCTAGGGACATCCGTCCTCACAGACCATATTATTAGGAGCATGATGAAGTAGCTCGAAGCAGCTTGGAGGAGAAGTGCGTGTATCAAGCTGACGATGGCACTTTACATAGCTGTTTGTTCCTGGACATACTGGCGTCACAGAACATGAATGCCAGGACAGATTTGCTAGTGAGGCTGATGTCAACCCAGTTGATCGTGTGGACTTCATTTAGAGCACTGGAAGAGACAAGGGAGGTAGCGGAAGGGAAAGAATTGGATCTGGAATCGGTGGTGAAGCTAAAAGAACCCGGTGTCGACAAAGACAGTTCCGGGAGTATTAGGGCTGAATAAAAAGACAAAAACCCGAAAACCAACATCTGATCAGTATTGTTAACAGAAGAGCTTTTCAAGCTAAGAGCACACTGATCAAGAAAGGTTCTGGCTCCCCAGCGCAAGCCATACTGGCCTTGGAAGTTCAATATGAACGCAAGATGAATTAGGAGCTTTCAGTAACCGTTACAGAGAGATCGGTAGAACTTCCCATTACTAAACTTTGTCGTCCGTGAGGGAGGGTAAGTCGATACAATGCTTCTCCAGCGAATCTTGTATAACGCCATCCGCCTTGCTGAATGCCGTGTTTCCCCTCTATTTGTCCTCACTCACTTCAACCTGTTTTTTCCCATGTTTCTCTTCGTCTTCCCACATTTCTTTTCCCTTGTGGAGTTCGAGTGAAGAACTATCCTTATTGCGTTCTTGGGTAACAATAGAACTGAAAACCTCATATATCATGTTTCTGTATCTCCAGGGAGCGAAAGTCTTACAGTTCCCAGTGGTGAAGTTCTTGTGTCACGCCATGTCCTACCTGATGTTTCTGGCACTGATTGTGGCCTCCACCATCGAATCCAGCGGCTCCGTCAGCAAAGCACGAACTCTTCGGACCACCTTTGGAAGCCAACACAGACAGTGAGCAGCAGAGCTTTGTACTGTACAGCAGAATCTCACTACGGCGAAACTTCGACGGCTCCGTGCAAGAGAGCATATTATATCTCCACTTTTGGTCGGATCGAAGTTATTTATATAACATAAGTTATATTGGCACGTTTTTTTTCCGCCGAAAACAATATCTATATCCAATCTAGCCTAGTTAGCGAGTTATTGATGTTGATGAAATCGTTATCTCCAATTCTGGCAGTAACTGGAATGTTGACAAAATTTTCGTTTGCTATTTTCTTAAAACCATGAAAAATGGAGATATGCTCCTTCAAGCATTGAGCCGTCGCTTTGTGAACTTGAGAATTTCATATAATCTTTGTGTAACCAGGTGGAAATGTCATATTCCGGTAGACATAGTGTGAGAGGTAGGACTGCAACCCGGTGTGATAATTTTTTTAGCTGTTACAAATTTTCTTGAAGAGTGTGCCACTAGGAATTTTGCCAAATTGTTTTTAATCTTCTCTTCACTGTGTTTCATCTTTCTGAACATTGATCAATTTCCGCAGATAATCCTAACGATACGCTCAGTTTTCGTAATTATGTTGTTTACCTTCTTGTTTCTTTAACGTATGATCCGTTTCAAATTTTTGTTTGAATTTCCACATTACATTACTTTCATCTGTCAGTTACTTGGAGTTCCGTAATATGACCAACGAGACGGTGTACGGCGAAGACTTTCCCCTGCGGGCAGACTGGCCGAGTATAACAGATTTCTTGATGAGCTTGTGGATACTTGGTGAGTTGACACCGCAAAGTCTCAACGCCTTTAAGTTCATTCAACAATTCATAAAATGTTTATGTACTTCCATAAAATTGAAAGAAGCGAAAAGACTAAACATTGTGAGTTTGTAGAGCACAACAGTAGATCAGTGCCTATATCTGTTTCATATGGGTCCCCATAGCGGGCTCTGCTTAATCGCAACTCTACCACAGTATTGAAAATTGCGTTTAAGTAGATGTGCAGTTGAGGGGCTCCATTTGCTGTCGTTTGTGATTTGGTTTAAAAAAAAAAAGTGCAATTCGACCAGTTGCACTCGAGCAGATTAACTACATTTCATTGAAATGTATCCTGTATGCAGGAGCACATCACATTTTGAGTGAAGGAACGAAGACAATGTGAATGGGAATGTGTTGTATTGTCTTAATGCATGAATAATTTAATCAACAGCTGGTTTGATTGTTTTATTGATTTGATCGCCTGTTGCCTCAAAATGTCTATTGTTCTTGTTGCTGTTGTCGTCGTTGTCGTTGTATTGTTGCTGCTGCTGCTGCTGTTGTTGTTGTTGATGTTATTGTTTTTGTTCTTCTTGTTGTCTGTTGTTGTTATGTTAATGAACGTAATAGTAAGTCAGTAACATTACACAACTTTGGCACAAGTAACATTATGCATCGTATCAAGTCATCAGTCAAAACAGGTTTGCAAGCTTTTGGACTTACAATGTGGTTACCCACCAAACATAGTCGATACTGGTTTTACAGTAAGTTTTATGACACCATTTGGCAGTTTTCCGTAAATCTGATGGGTAACGGAGCAGCTAGCTCCAAGTTCAAATAGTGGGTAACATGGTGCAACAGGTCCTAGTCAATGGTGTGTTAAGATCGGACCAAAGTGAGCGAAGTCATGAATTTGGACTCATTTATGTGATATCCCTTGTATAAGTCAAGTAAGGTTAGAAAAAAAATTAGCTTGAATATGAAAATTATCTATCAAGATCGAGTGCTCAGATTTAATATCAGATATAACTGCTAGGTTTACCAGATCATGGAGGCAGTCTCTGAGATGATGCAGGTTTTCGGACTGCGCGTACGTTAACCTCAGTGTTCGGAGTAATCTGTCGAGTAACACCAGAAAGTTTGTATCTACACAATAGGGGACACATTGTACCGTCAGTCATTTTGGGAAGAAGCCTATGGTGAGCTGTGCTAAAAGAGGAGAGCTGATGCGCGCAAAGAGTGAAAGAAGACTCGGGAAACATGCTTGAGAAAAGTTAGTCCTTTCCCCATCTAGAGTCCTCTTTTCCAAAAAATTGTGTAGATAGTGTGCTCCGCGCATATTGCATAATAAATTACAAGCTTAGATCGGGCATGAGTGACCCCTCTCGCCCAATATACATTACTTGTGCAACATTAACAAACCACCTTCTCATAAATCTTGATGTCTTCTCCATTTCGCTGTAGGCATGGTGTGTCAGGAAGCCAACCAACTATTCCACTCAGGACTCAAAGAGCATCTACTGAACATGTACAACTTACTGGATTTTGTCCTGCTTTGTGTGTATATAGCCATCTTCACCTTACGGTACATGTGCATGTATAAGGTAAGAGGTGCTATTAATTTTTTTTTTTTTAGTTCTGCGGCCAGTTTAGATAAATGTCTCTCTCTCTCTCTCTCTCTCTCTCTCTCTCTCTCTCTCTCTCTTCCTCTCTTTTCTGTTTTTCTCTTTCTTTCTCTCTCCCTTTCTCTCCAGATTGTCTTCCTGATCCCACCAGAGTACCCGTTACTTGATTGGCTGGAATAACTCATGCTTCAAACATCCAAACGAAATGGGTCATAAGTCTTCGAGCAGAAATTGTTTCTTTGTGTTAGGTTACAATGTCTTAACATCATAGCATAGTTATAGCTACATCAGAACAAGGCTTGGGCCCCCATCAGGTTGCCGGTAAGAAGATGTCTTTTAAGAATGCAAAATACCCAGGGAGAAATTTTACCACAAGCAAGATTCGAATAAGGAAACTCTGGCACCATGAGGCAAACGCTCTGTTTCCTCACGTGTAGGAAAACTGCATACAGTTGACGTGTTAAGTTTGAGTTCATAGTCTGTTCCATTTCAACGCGTGTGCTACGTATGACATACATTAAAAACAACATTTAGACGTACCTGAACGTCAGGGTGGTAGCATTCCCTTGTTGTATCCAATGTATCCATACGTTCATATTTTCTGAATATTTTCTTGGCCATACAGTCAGTTAGAGGAGTCCACTATCCGAGGAACGGTCCCTTTATACTAAAAAGAAAATGACGTCAATTCATACTCAAAATGAAGTCAAAGAAGACCTAACAAACGTAGCTTTGGTTGCATCATCACTTAAAAAACATGGAATTTAAAAAGTCGTTGGAAACGTGAGGCTAAAATAATGAGAATGTAGAGGTATATGTTGAGAATTATCAAAATTATGATTCAGATAATTATTTGGAGCGGGCTGTTACGGGAAGGAAATAACGCAACTCAAAAGTCCCAGAGGTTTCGACTTGAGGCTTTGGCTTTGGATGAAGGGAGAGAGAACAATCAGGTGGGTACGCATTTTGAAATGAAAGTCTCTGTAATACTGTAAAACAATGTCTTAAACTCTCTTATCTGCTTTTCAGTTCCACATGGCCCTTAGATATTTAAACAGTCCCGGAAACCTCTACGATATATACGGAACCAAACGAGAACTCTACTGGCTCAATGCAGGTACGTGCTTTTCCCCTCAAGTGTTTTCTTCTATACCGTGTGTCTTTAAACAGGGGTTCTCATACTGGCTCCTCTTGGTGACACTTACTTATATTAAAACTGCGTGAATTTGTAATCTAGTGGGATCTTCCTTAAAGAAAAAAAAATCCATAATCGAGCATATCATCATTCAGGACAAATCGTCTTTTCATTGTCAATTATATTCAAAAGATATATTATGTGCAGTGCATTTCAAAGTTTTCTTGCCTGCATCTCGACTCCTCTGCAATCTTTCCTGAATTAAAATGAAAAGCTGTTGTCATAGATCTTTTGACGTTAAACGTGGTATTATGTGGTAAACAATTAATAACACGACAAAGCTTGTTTTTCTTTCTTTCTTTCTTTCTTTCTTTCTTTCTTTCTTTCTTTCTTTCTTTCTTCCCTTCATTCTTCTTCTTCCTCTTCAACTTCTTCTTCTCCTTATTTCTTTCTTTCTTTCTTTCTTCTCTTTATTTTCTCTCTATTAAAGTTAAAATGTACAGCACATATTTTCTAGAGCAACCACCATTTCCAATGGACCAGAGGAGTCAGATTAGAAGAGAATAATATAATTACTGAGGTGGAATGTAAGATCGAAAAAGCTTTATTTTTGTACTTACCACTACCAAGGCTTGTTGGTTTGGAGAATGGAAAGGACATGGAAGTGTTCAAACTTTCGAGATATAATTGAGAGCTTGCGCATTAAGGATGGGATCCCTTAACATCGGAAACAAAATATACATTAGTGCGTCGGTACCAAATGCACCCTTAGTAACGCCCAATAAGCAGTATTAATGCGCAAACTCTCAGATATCTCGGTGACGTTGAGCGTTATCTCATCAGTTCTAAAATTTAAAAAAAAATAAAATTGATAAAGACGATGTTTTAGATTTCGCTTAAGCGAAGTTTGGATCCAGGGGTTTCAGCCTAGGTTATCTTTTCCATTACCATATTAATCTTTGCCAACACTTATTTCAGTCCATATTGTATTTTTGCATTACCGTATTATCTGTCTGTATATTATTATCATATATGTTACTCTGATGTTGCGACAGAAAGCCTTATTCAGGAATGAGATGCTCCTGTACATACGACCATTTGTCGGAACATGCCAATATTGATTATACATGAACTTACATGTGTGCTTGAGTTCTATCTGTATATATACACCCCATTATTGCTGCATTTCATTATTTTTATGCATGTTTTCATGAGAAGCTTGAGAGCTGTATGCAAAACAAAGAGATAAAGAAGAAAGAAGAAGGAAAACAATTCCCTAGTCTATTCAACCTGATGTTTGTGGAGAAGCAAACAGAAAGAGTAAATTTCGAGAGTGGAGGTCTGAAATAATCTATGATTTGCCAGTTAGTAGAACAATCGCCTTGTACCAATGCTACTTCTGTAAGCTGAACTACATTTGGACTGCTTATCATTTTGCTTTTAGATTAACTGGAAAATTACAAGCCAATGGCGCCATGCTTTCTGTTATTATTGTAGAAAAGGACGTGAGTTCAACATGAGCTCACGAACGTGAAGTTCCTTCGTATAGGAGTTTTGAACGTATCCGAATCATTGACTGAATTTCGAACATAGAAAATAAAAAGACTCAGGACTTAAACGTATTTGGGAATGTGTCAAGTTCATAAGATTCGAAATCGAGAGTTTCTACTTCCTATAGGAAGACACTGGCGGAAAGAGCCAAGATGACATCATCAGATTCAGTTTAATCATTCTTGCCCATGCCCATATCTTCGGAAATTGACTATGCTTGGTGCATGCCTGAGCAGGAAAAAAAAGGACCGGATTGGCATAAACTTTGGAGGGAAAAATGTCTTACAGTTATATATAGGACTAGGTTATTTTTATTAACGAAAATCGGGACAAAGATAACCGAATAATGCAAATTTGTGAATGGCAAAATGAAGTTCCAACTTGAAGGTTGAGGTAACCGCTTAAACATCTACACAATGTTTTGCATTATGCTCTGCAGCAAATTTCAGCCTTAAAACTCTAGGCTGGCATGTGCAACTTCGTGTCATTTGCAGTGTTTCAATTCAAATTCAGAATAGGCAAGTTCATTCGTCTAGGCTTTGCGACATGTGCAACAGAATTGTGTGGAGTGAGAGTGAGATAGAGAAAATGAAGACTATTCTCAGCATTCCCCTCTCCCCTCCCACCTCCCCCCTCCCCCAAAGAAAAAATCCTTTGCGCCTTAAAATTCCAAACTTTAAAACACGAATGACCTAGAGTCTATCTTCACGCTAGAGCAAAGCAACTCTCTCTAACCCTTACATAACTCTACGATAATGTGGTTTCGTTGTAACCAGACAACGATCCTAAATCGCTCGTGTGACTTTACGGTAATCTTGATTGTCTCAGGTGAACTTTTAAAGGCGTCTGAATCTGCTGCCATTGCAGTGCTGTAAAAGATGTTACACATGCCAGTGATCATTGTTCCTGAAGATGCCAAAGCTGATATTTGGCATGCATTTGAATTATTTTCATTTTATTTTATTTTATTAATTCTGTTTTATATTATTTTATCTATAATTTATACTATTATTATCATTACTTTTTTCATTATTATTTTCTCCAAGGCTACTTTCAAGGATCTTTATAGGGCTTGCATATTAATGTTCGTTATTTTCATATGGTTATTTACATGACTGCCCATGAGCAGACCTCATTTTTTTTTAAAATCTTAATGTCGAGAGTTCAGCTACCAACGGGCTGCAGATGGAGATAATCTTACTACCATGAGAATAACGAGCACTAATGCGCAAGTTCTCCTCTTACAAAGATCAAAACTTCGCTAGTGGTTTGCAGCATCTACCGTGCTTAAACTGAATGAAGTTAAGACCTAGGACTGTCATCTTTTTTTTTTTTAAGCACAAGAAAAAGGGAATAAGTATTCTGTGTCCACTGCGGTGAATAAGACCTCATAAGTAACTTCAGATTCATTTCACAAAATCAGTAAATAATAAATTGATAATGATAATTATGATGATAATAATAATAATAATGCGGGTTATAACTCCCGTATCCATTAATTGCCTATTCAAAGGCTTTTGCGTTATTATTACCCGAGCAGAACCAGATCATTCAATTACGTTCTCAGCTCCCTGAGAAGTATACAGTGCCATTATACAGGCGCTGATCTGATCACTACCCGATACATTATAATCTGTAGGATACTCGTTGATATTGCGGTATGCTGCTCCATCTGTCCTTCATTTTCACTGCACTGTTGCAGAGCACTGTCTTACTGATACTGTATAATAGGATGCTATAACGGTAGTGACTTGTTCCTGGCTTGTTCGAGAATGAAACCCAGAGTCAATGGTTGGACGATTCCTAAAAAAATTGAGTAGCGTGATACTCACCTTCGGGTTCTAAGTATCGAAAGTGTCGATTCTATTTCGATTATGATACTTAGTTCTGGATTCGTATTTTGATATCTTGATAACGTTGGATACTGCCGATATTTCGATACTTTGGATATTTTAGATACTTTTTATACGTTCACTAGCTCTTCGATAGCTTTGATACCCTTTGATATTACTGCTAGGCGATAAACTTAGGAGACTGGTAGCTGATTTGGTACCTAGGATCGGAAAAGGTCAACATTAGGTTGGAAATTTTCAATACTTTTTGCTATTGCTAGTCTTGTAATGAAGAGACCGATCGAAATTACCCAATACGTTCGATATTTTCGATAACGAGTCGAAATTCTAAGTATCGACGGTATCAGTGCTCAGATAAGATATTGCCATTACTATACCTAGGATCTGTCGCTTCATGAGTCGAGCTGCTCAGTAAATTATGCAGTTGAATCTCGATATAAAGTATGTAGTTGGAGCCTAGAAAAAAGTGTACCTGTTATTGAGATTCGCTTAATGTCAAGTTCCATCTGAATGATAGAATGATAAGAAGAATAACGAATCTGTGCACGTGAAATTCATATGTAATAACAAGGCATATTTATTAAATGAGTACTTTATATCGAGGTATCACTGTACATGTGACGTTGCCAGACATAAGGAGACTTACTGTCGCCACAATAGTTGTGTAAAATTTATCTTAGATTTTTAAATACAAAACAAGTCTTTGAAAAAAGAAATCTGATGGTCAAATACCTAATTTCTGGTTTTAAAAACAATGAGTATTTTTTTCTGTTGCATTTTATATTTATAGAAAGGTCTGAGATTGGGATTATAATCTATCAAGCTCTAGCTTAGATCTACCAGTTCCGAGATTCTTTTCGTCTGACTGCGTCACAGTCCGTCTTATGGAGCAGCATTCCTGATAATGATTCCATTCTTCAAAAGGAAAACAGGAGGGTTGCTTTATGAGATGGCATTTTCATTTTCTTGCAGCCAGACATATTATCAGCTCGCCTGTTTGCCTTGAAATAATTGTTCTCTTTTCATATGCTCTTTCACTGACTTTCTATGCATGCATTCTAATGTTATTTTCTTTCCTGTGAGCGAGGGACAGCAGATCATTAAAAGATCACTACTGCACTGCATCAAAAGCTTCTTCCAGAATTTGCCGTCTGGTTTGATGTTATCACAGTGGTGAAGCGCAGCAGTCGCTGAAGCATGTAGTTTAATGTTCCGCATAAAAATTGCCTATCGATTGTTTTCCTTTATACTGAAGTTTCGTTCTATCGTAAGGCATAAGAAGATGTTATCGCAGCAAACACATTATGGACTTGTCGTGTTGGAACAAACGGGAGGAAAACAGAAAAAGAAAATACATTGTCATAGTCATATTTTTATCCCGAATAGAGGACATTAAATATCACTTTATTGACAAATGTTCTGTTCAGCTGAACAACATAGTCACTCCATTTTGATCTGATTTTCAGAAAAACAGAAATAAGTTCAGATTTTTAAAATGAAATGAGTCACTTTTGAACATCTACTTGAAATAAAATTAGTGTACATGTAAACATGACAGCCCCATCTCCACAGTCTCTGAGTAGAGTACGTAGAGGATAATACATAAAACTGTTACGTTTTGAGGAATGTCGATCAATAGGATCTATCTACGCTCTTTGATGCAAGGTTTGAAGCGACGCAAAAGCTCCATGCCAAGTGAATAAAAGAGTTCTTCACCTCCCACTCACCGGAAGTTAAAACAGGCAAGGGAATGAATCGTATTACATTTTCAAAGCTTTCATTTATATGACTCATAGAGATAATCTCCCATGAACTTTATGAAACTTTTTAATGTGCGATTCTGTCTTGCTCCTTTTTTATGAGCACTGATATGATTCTCACAGAAATGGGGCGTGATTATTTTTTGCCCTTCCATTGGTGCATATTTTTTTTACTGCTGCGTCTTGCTCACCACTTTCATAATTTCCCGGATATTTGTTGTTTGTGCAGGTTAGATATAGAGTATTTCTTTTTTAATAGCCTTAATACATAAAAAATGCTAAAAATTAGCATGTTTTCATATTCTTTTTGATTTATTAATAATTTTATTTTGGTTTGTGTTTACTTTTTTTTGTTGTTTCCAGATACCTGTCAACGCATGCATAAACAAATATGTTGTTATTTATATTTCAAGCTTTCTTTCTATGCGACATGAGTATGGGTAATATGTCGCACAAGGCATGCGAGGCCGTGAGGTTTGTGAGTCGTATTTAGAAACTGAGAAATGTCAAGTCTAAAGTTTATGTGTCGGATTATTTGGCCGGACGGTCTACGTTGTGGTGTCCTTGGAAAAGACACATTACTCCCCATTCCCCACTTGACTCAGATGAAAATGAGTACCTAGCTTCAGAGTTGGGGAGCCAGGGCGTTGCACTGCGGTCGACCAGCAATGACTTTGTTATGTGTGTCATTTGTAATGTTATGTATTTACATGTAAAATATGTACTGTTTAGTGCGTTTGTATTATGAATGAGATGGATAACAATGTATGGCATAGCAAACCAATTTTCCTACGGGATCAGGAAGTCCTATTTTCATTTTTTTTTTAATCTAGTCGTCAAATTCAGACCAAACACTAGAAAATACTCCTGTTGCCTCTAAAAAGTCATGTTGGAAAAACACTTCAAGCAAAGCTCTAATCCTTACTACAATCAACTCCGCTTAATTGCAAAGCATCGGGAATTTGGAAAGATGAGATTATCCAGTGATTTTTATGCAGAAATATAGCTGTTTGGTGATGTCAGCCTATCTCCCCCTTCCATATGTATCGCCTCACCCTTTCCCCAATTGGTTGTCTCATTTCGTAGTTGCTGTTAGTGGAAGTGCAGTCGTAGGTATTTACTATTGACGCATACCTATAAATCTTCATGAGAGCCGTGCAGATGTGAGCTTATATATTCAACATGGATATGTAATTTCAGTGCGGCATATGTTACTTATTTCTCCCTTGCAGATCGCATCTACTGGACCGGAAGCGACCCAAATAATGCCCTGGAGGGAATGTTTGCCGCGGCGAACATTCTCAGCTTTTTTCGCATCTCCTACTTACTACCTGCCAACGAAACCTTAGGTCCCCTCCAAATTTCTTTGGGCCGGATGATGAAGGTAAGGCAGCATTCGATGCTGTTCCTCTGGCCCCCACTTGCTTGAACTTCACTGTCTTCTTACGGCATGCACCTACTCTTGTTTGGGCTATTGGCAGAGCCTCTGTCGCTTGCATTTCGCAGAACCTCTTTTCCCGCATCTCGCAAGGTCTCTCTTTTGTTAGACGTTACATGTACCTTTCATTTTCAGGAGTTTCTGTGTTTATTTCAGACTCGAGACTGGCGCTGATGCTGTTGGATCAGATTAGAAATCATCTCATGAACCAGCTGCTGATTTGAAGAAAATAGAAATTCTCGTATTCATTTTTTTTTGTTCATGTTCTCAATCATTTAACCATTTTCATCCATTTCATCACAGACCGGATTTTTTGGGACCCATTTGATCCTATCAATATGTTGGAAGGCCTGTTTGCAATGGCAAACATCCTCAGCTTTACTCGAATTTCATATCTTCTACCGGCGAATGAGATCTTAGGACCCCTTCAGATCTCACTGGGCCGAATGGTTAAGGTGGGACTGTTTGACGGTTTTCATTTCTGGTCGTCATGAGTTTTGGGCACTCGTCTGTTTCAAATTTGAGTTGTTTCGTAGGGTAGATGATCTAGTTTTAGTAGTTGGTGTTGTCGATGTTTTTGTTCGGTTTTGTTTGGTTGCTGTCGTACAGTCATGTTCCAGCCTTGGCGTCCACGAGGTCACTGAAGAAAACAGGCGAAGACTGCAGTAGAATTCGTGCATGACCGTTCGTTCGTTCATTCGTTCGTTCGTTGGTTCGTTCTCCTTTGCATGCATGGACAGAAGGTTTGTGGTCTGTATCGCTTTGTCATAGCAAACTGTCCTAGTCTACAATCAGATTTCCATAACGTATACTATCATCGTGGATGAAATGCCGTAATGGCGAACTTTCAATTTGCAACAATCTCATGTTGTGCAGCAGACAAAAAAAAAAACAAAAACAAATTGATGTGCAATGAATAACCTATAGCACTTGCGTTTCTTCTCAAGTTTCTCTATTTTTACCTTATGGAGTATACCATTGCCATTGTACGGACGTGTTAGGTTTGCCGACGTGGCGCGAAAGAAGACTTTTAAGCAGAATGCGAATCATCTGTTCGCCGACAAAAGCATAATCGAATAATACTACTTGTATTGGAAGTATTAATCGAAACCGTTTACATTTGCCCAACGTATAGCTTCTGTGTGCAGAGACTAACTTCTCTGAGGAAGCAGGAAGTCAAGACTGGGTCAGCCCTTATCTCATTCACCCGGATCATGAGCTCGACATGTTTCTGCCCCGATAGTCGAGATTATTATGTACTAACGCTATGCTTTTGCCCCTGCTCACCTGCGAGGAGGTGGAAATTGAATTTTGAGCAGGTTGATAGGTCTATTTTATTAAATTACTGCAATTCATAATCGGGCATGAACACATCAGATGAAAGGTTTAAAACTCATTTTCTGTACATGTTATGCTTCTTTTATCTCTCCTTCATTGAACTTTCTGATGGTTTCATCTGATAGTATCGTATGAAAAAATCGTACCGTAAATAGTAATCCAATCTTGAATTGTCAGCAAACAGATTTCACAAGCTATGTATGACGCAATGTCGGCGAGTGGATGATCTCCCGCAGATACTTAAATAACTGCATAGTTAGAATTGGTCGGGAGTAGGCCGGAAGTGGCACATCTGTTAATAGCCACCGTAGATTTCTCCGACTGCAGTTTAAATTGGTGGACTTTATTAAGAGTGAAATCTTGTGGATATGTGGTGAGGGATCTGTTTTGGTTTTAGGAATTAATCTGTTTTTCGATCTGCATTTATTAACTTGTAATTTCTTGTAATTTTACTAATTGTAACTTGCTCACATGCGTGACAACTGCTGATAGATCTAAAAAAGTGTAAAGGCGCTCGTGTTGATTAACTGTTTCCTCCCGCTTCACGAGGTGACGTGTCACTCGCCTTCAAGAAACTAATACTAGAATATGAAGGTGCTCATGTGAGCTAGATCGGTCATTATAGTTACTAGGTGACACACGACATGGTGTCAGATCTCGTTAAAATAAAGTGATAGGAAAGCATTTTTTATTACCGCTAGGCTCCAACACCACTGGATGGAACAGCCTAAAACATAGCCTGAACAAATGGGGCAACCTCATGCTCTTGGATGACAATGGTCTCAATGGCGTCGCATCAAATCGCCGACCAATTAAAAGTGCACTGAAAATAACACGGGTTTATCAGTATCCGGATGTGTCACGGGCAGCTTTAAACTTTAATCACTGAATACTTTGGGATCATTTTTATCCTCACAGGCAACTGTAATCAATGAATACTTTGGGATTATTTTTACTCTCGCAATGTGAAACAAAACCGGTCGCTTTCAGCGCAAAAGGAAGCTGTTTGCAAAAAAATAAACTTCACGCTATCTTCAGCAGAAATAAGCAAGTATGGGCTTTCAGTTATTTTGCTTTACTCCGAATAACTAGCGTTAATCACTTGCGCTTTGAAGTTTCGTACGAGAGACATTGTCAAGATTTAGTTACCAAATGAAAATTGTGATGTTTTTAGGTCGCAAAAGTCTTGTTTTTGCTATTTGCTTGTAGACGTCTAGTCTAAATTATATTGCTGTTCAGTTCTCTTTTTATTTACGTATGACAGGATAATGTTCTATAGAGTGTCAGATCGCTGCAGCTGCTGTTACAGCGTCTGCTGTTGTGGCTATTGTTGTTGTCATCGAAGTTTTGATCGTCTCAGGAGTTACTTCGTGAACTATTGGTCACGTTAAACTTTTGTGTTCTTCGCCTTTCTTTTGTTTCGTGTTCATATTGTGCCATAGTTTTTAATGTGCTTGTAGAAGGTCATGACGCGTCATTGCTGTTGAAATGTTCATTTAGTTCGGATATAATTATCTCGAGAGCTGTCGTTCCACCGCACACGGTTGGTATCCTCTCACTATGGATCCGTGCTCATTGGGACGACCTTTCTCCTGTAATGCTGAAGTTTGCATTATGAATCATCAGCCTGCTAAGATTATACTTTTTCTTCATATAATATTTATGATTTAAAGCAAATATCATTTTTTTTCATTCATTTTTCAACTTATCATTCATGAGTTTACCAAAAGTTGCTCACATAATGCCATACAAGTTAATGTATACAATTTATGCATGTTGGAATCGTTCAGATGGTTACAGTGGAATCCTAAGGCGCAGCAGACTGTACAGATCACATTGTATCGTGCAGGAAGGGAAAAAAATCTGTATTAATATACGGAATATATATTTTATACGGAACCATTGATTTTGAAGATAAATACATCAAGGCAAAGGCCAAAAGGCGTGACATATATTGGACATAAGCGTCCTTAAAATAGACCTAACTATATCATGACCATGTTTTTTCCCCCTTTTGGGGAAAGAACGGGGNGGGGGGGGGGGGGGGGGGGGGGGGGGGGGGGGTGAGAGGTAAAGGTTGCAAAGTATATCAATACCTCAAGATTTTTTTTCATTGGTATGTTATGTAATATGTACGGTTAGCAGCATAAGAGGATTTCACCGTTGTTGCGTTGTCTTTCTATCTCTTGCTTTGCTTTTGTTTATTGATTAGTCATCTTGGCTACACCCATAAAGTCTGGGTTGAATCTAACTGCACTGCTTGCGGTGATTTCAAAAATTCGTATCTTGCTTGAACAGAATATTCTTTTATGAGTAGTTTTTTTCTCGATAGTTTCTACTTCTAACCAGAAATCGTTTAAAACAAGATGGGGTAAGTGCAGAAGACGTTGGCTGTCTAGATTAAGCGAAATAAAGAAGATATGCACATTTATTTGATTTTATCCTTTTATTATGCATCATTGTTAGCGATCGTGCTTGGTTCAGATATTCAGTTTCTTCTATAAGTGTGTGCGGAAATTCCCGATCTTTCTTCATTGTGAAACACAAAAAAACTTCACCTTCAAAATGACGTAGCACTCAACGTGGAATTTGTGGATCTCCCGTGGATCTTTAAGGCACCAACGACCGCTTTTATAATGACATAATCTAAATCTAGAGCACGCACATTGTTGAAGCACTATATTTTATTCTTTTGGATACAAATTTGGTTTATTTAGATATTCTCATTAAAATATGAATGGGAGAAATGGAATCTTAGCCTTTCGTGAGGGTATCTCGAATTTCTTCCAAAGCTCGACCTTTTACACTTTTTCGCGTACGCTCGAAATAATTAGGTGAAAAGTCTCGCCACACGAGATGTGGATTCTTCAATGCGCAGTGTAAGAATCTTCATGTCCTGTCTTGTTGTAAGCGATCTTCGGCCAAATTTTGTAGCCAATAGATCGGCGTCATATGCTTGACGTTTTCATTTTTCACGAAGCAGTCACTTAACACAAAACGCTGCGGCCCAGACGTAATGGATTTAGTCTACAGTTACATGTCGTTGCTTACCAAGTCCAGTGACATGTGCAGAAATGTATGTTTTATGTTATGACCTCATAACCTCAGGTCAGCGCAAAACAACTTTATAGTAGGAGTGAGCAGACACAAACAGCATTACCCGTCATGACAATATAAACAATGTCCTTAACCTCAAACAAGGATAAATATTATTGCTGGCATCATTTCGATTTTTGGGTCAGCTCTGATGATGGTATCCAAATATAATAATGTCAGACAACAAATATTTAACAGTGTAATAATTTATGAGGAATACAAACAAACAAAAAATTATGCGGAATACAAACAAAAATAAATTATGAGGAATACAAACAAAAATAAATTGTGAAGAATAAAGTTCTATTTGTCAATAGAAAGTTAGTTCCTCTCCTCCCGACCAATCTCCCCCACGAATTTCGTTATTAAAACACGCCGGACATTATTCTGTGATAGGGCAGGGTAAAAAGGACGGCGTCTGGTGCTACAGTATTTTAGTGTGAGCAAACTGTACTTCGACCCCTGGGAGCACAAGTATCTCAAGTCGACTTTTGCAAAAATGGACTTGAGATACTTGTGCGCCTAGAGGTCGATTTGAGGAGCAATTCTCCTCATCCTTTTGCTCTTTGTGTCTGCTCTCTGTCTACTTCTATTAAAAAGTGATCAATTTCTCCCTCTCTCTAAACATTACTTCGAGAAGGTATTCAGAGTAGGACAACGGTAATTATACTTCGCTGATAAAAATGTGCAAAAAAAAAACAAAACAGTGTCAGTAGTACGTGTTGGTCTACAGAGCTGTTTCTCTGCATACTGAGGTTTTGCGCTGACTCTGTGGAGTGAAAATGTATACTGCCGATCTAAAGCCATGACGTCATCATTTTCTTCTTCGCTTTTTACTGTCTTATCTGTTTTGACAGAAATCTACGTAGTCAGCGCTTAACAATTCATGGCTTTAGATTCGCAGTAATTGATCAACATTGGTCTGTAAATGATAATGCAGACATAACTGGTCAGCTGGTACATATAGAAAGCTGCAAGTTCTTGATAAAAATAATCAAATTTGTAAGTTGCTATTGTAATATATAATATGTAATGTAGTAACTAATTCATATAGCGTACAAATTCACTACAAAAGTGCTTTAAAGCGTTAGTAAAATTTACACAGAATGCATAAATTCCGGCCAGCTCACGTGACTGTACTTAATCATATCTCCGGCAGACCAGATTACTCAACAAGTTTTTCAACCTCCTTGGGGGCTGAGGTGGTGTTGCCATCTACAGAACTCCGTCATCAACATTCTGACAATGTGTTCTACTGAGTATAGACAAATACTACTTTTTACAGAAGGAAGGGCAGAGTTTTCTGGTCTTTTGACTTAACCCAGTTAGGAACTTGCAATCTTCAAATGGTGGCTCAGTGACGAGCTATGGCTTCAAATCTACCACATGTTTTCCTGACATTATGTCATATGCTGAAAAACATAACAACCGTGTAATTGACACAGTTAAATACTTGTTGTCACACGTTGCCCCCATGTTTCATATCATTTTTCGTTCTTTCAATGCCTATCGCTTTCCCATTATGCCTAATTAATATATGTCTTTAACAGCCATTGGTCACAATTTGCACACAAATATTAGTTTGGATTTCTTTGTTTTTTGTGTTTGTTCTTTTGAGTTTTTTTTTTTTTTGCCAGAACTTGAACCACCGTATTGTAAGAGAATCTTAGTTCATAATAGAGAACGAAGTAAATTGGAAATAAGCTGCACATTTGTTAACAAATGTATTAGGTTTATCCAAACTTCTAGCAACTGAGAGCTTGCGCATTAACGATGGGATCTCTTACTATCGTAAAAATTACATAACCGCATCGGTGCTGAATGCACCTTTAGCAGCGTTCAACAAGCAGAGTTGCTGTAATTCTCACGATGGTAAGAGATCCCAACCGTAAAGCGCAAGCTCTCAAAGAACTCACCAAAATTAAGTACTAAATATATGTTGTATAAGTTGGAAGACGAAGTTTTGTTATCAAGTTATAAACAAAACAACTCATGCTAATTCATCAAAAGTAAATAAGAGTTGATGTAGGTGCTGATTACTCCAAGGTAAATTTGATATTGCTGCAGATTGACATTCGTTTCAAAACTAGAATGATTCCATAAAGTATCTATGAGGAGCTTTCAAACCTGCAAATTGAGTCATTTAAATCTGTATGGACCAGTTTTGTCTTCTCTCCCTCCATCTTCACATCCCCCTTCCTCCTCCCTACCCTCCCCACCTTCAAGACAATTTTGTCGTAAACAATTTTACTAGTGTATGGTTATTATAATGAGTCATCACAATCATTCATGTCAAAGAATATGATATTCCAAATATTTCCAAAAGTGTAAACTTGCTCTTTACTTTCATGTTCATTCACTACTGATCTGGCTTGTATCATTGAATACGCCTTTTACGACTCTCACAGAACCCCTCACTCAATCTGTTTTATTTCAGCTGATTTTCATTACTGTTTGATTTGCGTTTACGTTTCAATACTCTTTCTATATACTCTTAATACGGAATATTCCCTTGTCTTTTGCATTAACTTATACACATTTTACATCTCAATACGGGATATTCCCTTGTCTTTTCCAATAAACACTGTTTGCACTCTTAAATACGGAAAATTCCGTTGTCTAAAAATGTTATGGTTTAATAATTTAATGGAACTTTACTAATTACTAGACCTGTAACGAGCAATCGTAACAATGACCCGATTTTACCTCTACACTTTCACTGTTGAGGCCCCAGACGCAGCGTGAAAATTTCTTAAGATTAGTCATTCCTCAGTCTCAGCCTATACCCAAGTACCTCTCCTTTCAAGCATTAAGAGTCATGGTCTTTAAACCACACTGAACCCCTACAGGCACGTGTAACATCCAATTTCTGACATGTAAAAAAGATGTCATTTAAATGTACATGGGTATATAGCTGGACCGAAAACTAAAGAATCGACTTTACTATAATCGTATTGGCCTGTAGTCTAAATTTCTTTAGGATCAGAGTGTTCCTCTGCGGTTAAGCTCTGAAATGTTTCAGACATTTCACATCTCGTATAAGCTACACCTTTATGTCCCACAACAAATGAAAGGCCTACATAGTTAGGTATGATATCTTCCTTTCATGTATTTACGCCTAAGAGAAACGCTATGGACTCATAGTATTTAAATACACTCTCCGAAGAATATTTTCCATTCTAGGAGTAACGACCCTGATAGTGCTTAAGACATCAAGTATTCAGAGATCTGGAATGTCTATGCCTTACTTACTTGTAACATGCTCTGTGTGTTCTTCACCAACATAAAGGACATCGCTAAGTTCCTGGCCCTGTTCATGCTGGTCATCTTAGCCTTCATGGTGGGTCTCCACAATCTCTTCTGGTACTACAGTGAGAGAAACTCAATTGAGCTTTATCTGGATGACAGACCAGACAGCGGGACGGTGAAGGCCGAGATCAATTTTGGAGGGTAGGTCATCACAAGGTTTTCTTTTTTGTTTTCTCTCAGACTTCCTACATGTTTGCAACGTTTTGGTATCATCATCCTTTAAGTCTGAACAACTATAGGCTTAGTGGTATACGACCATATTTGCATACAGTTCCGGGTACCACATATTATATTTCGCGGGCATGGCTAAATCAGAAATGTGTTTACCTTTATCCATTTATATCTTTTCATCCATCAACCTGAGCATATCCATCCATCCATCCATCCATCCATCCATCCTTCTACTTACATTATCCATTCAGAGTCCTGACGACCTTCCGTACCGTGTTTTGGTCGCTGTTCGGCCGAGGCGAGCCTGACGCCGTCAAACTGGGCGGCTACAACAACACCTTCACAGAAGACATTGGCTACATCATCTACGGCAGCTACAACATCGCCATGGTGACGGTGCTGGTCAACATGTTGATTGCTATGATGACTCGGTCTTTCACTCTGATTGCGGTATGATCTTCCATGTCATTGGTCAGAAAGTGTATGAATTTGTGTTTATCTCCGGATTCATTTAAGTCACGCCCACCTTGGCCACTCCCACTCGGACCACGCCTACTTTGGCCGCGCCCACTTTAGACCCCGCCCATCGCTGTTATTCCTGTTTTGTTAGTCCATGCCCTCTTTCGCCCACAACTGTCTCTATAACCAGTTCTTGTACCAGTCTTATTGTCAAACTGCTCCATTTGGACCTACATACTCCATGTTTATGGAAGCTGGAAAACACAAGACTGTAGTGAAAGTGACTGTTGGTGTCATTTTTGTACAACTACTTGATGGTCCGTTCGTCCCCATTCACGCATCCATAGGTGTTATGTCTGACGTTCCATATTTCCGTCCATGCACTTCAACAGTCTATCAATTCATCCTTTCATCACCAATTATCAGTCCGTTCACCCACCGAAAATCCATCCATCCATTCATCCATCCATCCATCCATCCCTCCATCCATCCATCCATCCATCCATCCATCCATCCATTCATCCATCCATCCAACCAACCAACCAACCAACCAACCAACCAACCAACCAACCAACCAACCATCCACTAATATCCCTCTGCAGGAGGACTCTGATCGCGAATGGAAGTTTGCCCGGAGTCTCCTGTACATGGACTACATAGGCAACGGTGGGACCCTGCCAGCACCCCTCAACATCATTGGTGCCCCGAAAGCGTTGTTGAGGATGATTTTCTGCAATTGTTGCTGTTGCAAGAAAGATGGCGACGATGACAGTAAGTCTCTTATGATGGTTTTATCTGGTAAAACTCATAGCGGAATTGGCTTTGACAACTTTTCATCTTGTATCTAAGCCAAAGCAAAGCGACATATCACTTTTTTTTTTTTTATGTGTGGACTTATAGCCAATTAGCGTGCGTAAATTCGGGGAAGTGTCAGCTTCTCGATTTTGTTTACAAACTTTGCCACACTTCCGGGATTCCACTCCTGCCCCTAATTATTAGCATAGGCCCGTGTGAGAGATCCATGGTACTGTCCTGGAGCGGGGATGGGGGAGCTGTTGAAGACCATTTCACTGGATCAAATTATTGTATTTGTTTATTTATTTCACAGGTGCGGATGAGCAGCCAGACGACCCTACAACTGCCCCAATCTACCCGCCGCGGAACGGCCCAACAGCAAATGGCAGAGACTCTCCTCGGTCCCCGCTGGCTAAACAAGTATCTATAGACGGCCCGTCAGGGGTAAGTGCTCTTAAACCATGCTGATAATGTTGTAAATACCTTGGGAGAGCATTTCATTTATGTTGTCCTCAGTCTGCAAGATGAATACCCGACTAAGGGCAATGAGAGTTATCGTCAGATTGTCAATGATCTGAGCCTGGGAAATGAGCCATGGTACTGTATGCTCTTAGGAAGTCTAGAAAATGAATGACTGATCTGATCACTGGGATAGTAACAATATGAAATCACGTGAAGTCAAGGATTTTGCCCAGATGCGAGACGTCAGACATTAATATTATTACTATTATTATTATTATTATTATTGCTGTTGTTGTTGCTGTTAATGTTATTGTTATTTATTTTTTTATCATTATTTTATTTATTTATTTACTTATCTATTATATTATTTTTGTTATATTATTATTATTATTATTATTATGTATTATTATTATTATTATATCATTATTATTATTATTACTGTTATCTAGTAGAAGTAGTAGTAGTAGTAGAAGTAGTAGTAGTAGCAGAAGTAGTAGTAGTACTAGTAGTAGAAGTAGTAGTAGTAGTAGTAGTAGTAGTAGTAGTCGAAGAGGTAGTAGAAGTAGTAGTAGTAGAAGAAGTAATAATAGTAGTAGAAGTAGTAGTAGTAGTAATAGTAGTAGTAGTAGAAATAGTAGTAGTAGAAGTAGTAGTTGTAGTAGTAGAAGTAGTAGTAGTTGTAGTAGTAGTAGAAGTAGTAGACGTACTAGTAGTAGTAGTTGAAGTAGTAGTAGTAGTACTAGTAGTAGTAGTAGTTGAAGTAGTAGTAGTAGTACTAGTAGTAGTAGTAGTAAAAGTAGTAGTAATAGTAGTAATAGTAGTAGTAGTAGTAGAAGTAGTAGTAGTTGTAGAAGTAGTAGAAGTAGTAGTAGACGTACTAGTTGTAGTAGTAGTAGTAGACGTACTAGTAGTAGTAGAAGAAGTAGTAGAAGTAATAGTAGGAGTAATAGTAGCAGTAGTAATAGAAGTAGTAAAAGTTGTAGTAGATGTAATAGAAGTAGTAGTAGTAGAAGTAGTAGTAGTAGTAGAAGTAGTACTCATTTACCCCCTTATACAAAACCGCAGAGTGCACATCCCAGCGACGACATCACAGAGGTGTATGAGGCAAATGGAGGAGGACGTGTCAACGAAAGCTTTGAAGCTGGAACCCCCACCAAGTCAACGCCTCGCAGAAACCCGGCGACCATGGTGAATGTTGAACCAGAGGAGGAGAAACTCACCTATCAGGTAGGTGAAGGTCTAGGATTTGATCCATATTCAATAAAGGCATCGCCTCTGTGCATTATAAAACTCCAACCATTCAAGGCTGGACCAGGTTGAAGTGCACTGAAACGATTTCCATCCATCCGTCCGTCTGTCCATTCATCCATCTACTCATCCATACATAAAAATTGAAAGTGGATAAAGTGGATGGGTTAGAGATGATGTTGAAGATATTTATCTTCTTAATTTCTCGAGAAGATACAGTACTTGCTAATCGAGTCAGTCATTTCATTCGTTTAAAAAAAACATAGATACGAGTATTATGTGGAAACTCTGGACACAATTTCCAGTTTTGGCCTTTTCTATGATGACGATAAAGATGCTAAAGATAAGTAACTCCCTTGTCTAAATGTGTATATTTATCTAATAACAATGATGATAATGATAAGAAAGATTAAAAAGAAGGAAAAAAAGGAATTAACGATTAGAAGGGAGACGGCAGGGGAACAATATTATAGGTTTAATAATGATGAAAAGGAAAAGATGATGATTTTCATGAATAAATGGCATGGAATAAGTAGCCATATCCTGCGAACATACTTGTCAGATTTATCAAAACAGTTTAAAATGCATGTTAATTTTGTTTTCCGTTTTGTTTTTGTTTTTTAATTCAGCAAACAATGCAGCGAATCGTACAGCGATACATCTTTGATATACAGCGAGAAGCAGAAGTCACTGAGGGTAAGTGTAAATGTTGAAACTATGATTCGTATTTTTTTTCTTTTCACGTTTGTGTTTTTGTGTCAAGAAGTAGTAGTCTAATCGTGTCAATGCCTAGCATTAGTTGCATCTGCACGCTTTTCTTCTCACACAGATCCCTGCCGTCACATAGTGATAGTCTGTTCTAGCTATCTTTCGAAGTTGGTATTTCATTTTGTGTTACGCAAACCGTCATAGCTGTATGTTGGTAATCTCTGTTAATTGTCATGTCATCTTATATCACGGGAGACATCTGTTGTTTTTTTCTTTAGTCATGGATCAGTGTACTGATATTGCATATACATACCGATAATCAAAAAAAGATTTTCAAAACCACACTCAAATTGTGATTTAAAAAATCCGTTGCTATGGTGATGCTGTCATGTTCGATTTTGTTTACATAATTTTCAGTCGTTATATCTTCATAAGGTATCTTCCAAAATGTGTCATATTTCACACAATAAGCCCTCATTTTATATAAAACAAAAATGATGTTATGAAATTTTGATATCTGTATTACTTCTTTTGTATTTGACAATTTTTTTTTTAATTTTGTTTCCACCACCATAACAATCCATCAAATTTCACCAAATTCCGATCTTTAAAACTAATTAAAAACAAAACTAGTCAAAATATGTATAAAAGAAAAAGATTAAAATCATTGTTGAAACTTACCAATAATAAGCTAATTCTCCAAACTTTAAGGAAATTTATTGGTAAACAAAAATGTGCTCAATGCTCGATAACGGGGGCATGTGTGCTTTGGAAAATATCATTTATAGGGAACAGTTGTAGAGGCTCAGGGTTTTGGATGACCAGAGAGACCGGAGAGGGATACAGGCACATTTTTGACGATGGATTAGTATTTGCACGTCATTCATCTTCTACACTTACCACATCAATTTTTTGGTCAGGCTTCTGCATCATCTAGTATTTCCTAAACATGACGCAATTTTGCTTTTGTTTCCCAATCTTTTGCTCCATTAGGTGGAATTGGTCAGTTTGTTGTGTGGTATATTCATGTTGTTCTTCCTTGCTCCTTCTTATGTCTTGCAAAATCAAAACTAATGAGTGATTTGGTTTGCTGTAACCTTTACACATTGAGTGACGTGTCGGCTGAGTGATTTCCTCTTTCAGTATCTGTGACCCATTCTGTCTCTGTTCCCTGTTCTGTTACACTTTTTATTTGACTCTGTCTCTCTCGTACCCTTTCTTACTCTATCTCTTTCTTTTTCTCCCTCTCTCTGTCTCTCTCCCTCTCTCTCTCTCTCTCTCTCTCATTCTCTTCCTTTTACATTCTCTTTTCTACCTTTGTCTTCACTCTCCCTTTTCCGTCTCTGTATAACGCTCTTCTCAGTTTCCCAGGCTTTCTCATTCTGTGAAGGGTATTCTCGTTCCCTGTCTTCTCTTTCACCTCTTTAGCTCTGTTTCCTTCCTTTANTTTTTTGGTCAGGCTTCTGCATCATCTAGTATTTCCTAAACATGACGCAATTTTGCTTTTGTTTCCCAATCTTTTGCTCCATTAGGTGGAATTGGTCAGTTTGTTGTGTGGTATATTCATGTTGTTCTTCCTTGCTCCTTCTTATGTCTTGCAAAATCAAAACTAATGAGTGATTTGGTTTGCTGTAACCTTCACACATTGAGTGACGTGTCGGCTGAGTGATTTCCTCTTTCAGTCTCAGTGACCCATTCTGTCTCTGTTCTCTGTTCTGTTACACTTTTTATTTGACTCTGTCTCTCTCGTACCCTTTCTTACCCTATCTCTTTTTTTTCTCCCTCTTTCTCTCTCTCTCTCTTTCCCTCTCTCTTTCTCTCTCTCTCTCTCTCTCTCTCTCTCTCTCTCTCTCTCTCTCTCTCTTTCTCATTCTCTTCCTTTTACATTCTCGCTGTGTCTGTTTTCTTCTCAGTCTCCCGGGCTTTCTCATTCTGTGAAGAGTATTCTCATTCCCTGTCTTCTCTTTCTCCTCCTTAGCTCCGTTTCCTTCTTTCAATCTCACCTCACCGCCTCGTGACTCTTTCTCATGTGTCTCTTTCCTCATACTTCCTCTTGGTCTTTCTCTCTCTCCCTCCCGCTCTCTCTTTGCTCCTTTGAATGTAGTCTTGACTGCATGTGAGTGCAGTTCTGGCCTCCATGAATTATGAATTGATCTTAATGCCAAATTCATCCAGATTGTATTTTCAGTGTAGCGTTACTTTTAAGTTTGATAATGTGCTATGAGGTATATCTGGTCATTGATCAGGTAGTATTTTACTGTAAGTTTATGTAACTGTACTGATGTTCTTATGGCAGGAGATAAAAACAGTTTCGACAGTGTCAGATTGTTTCGGGTCTTGCATTGCAGCATTCTGTGACAAAATCTAATCTATTTTAAGTCCGTTTTCAAAATTTGACAACACAATACCCATCTGCCAACCGGACTGCGCTTATAAAATCAAAGTCTACTATTTCAAATAGTTACTCAAAATTTAACAAGTAGATTACTCATCAGCCAAGCTGATTGCATAGATAAAATCATACAATCAGTGCGTGCCTTAATATATCTTTTGTATCTTGTGTACAGTCTACTATGTTTCTGTCTAATGCCTATTATCTCATGTGTCTGTGCATCAGAAAAACACAGACAATTACAATGAAACGCCTGTTTCTCAGTAATGTATATCAGAGTGACACACCCCCAAAAAAGTGAGCCCTCCATAGTTTCAATAACTTGGCCAATAATCAATAGATACTTTCCAAACTTTGCAACAGCAAATGGCATGATATGGAGCAAAATCGCATTAAATTTCAACTCTTTGATGCGATCACAAACAGAGCACAAATTAGAGATCCCCATATTTCGAGCTCTTGCGCAATGAACAGATGATTCAGATATTTGAAAGGACGCTTTAACAAAACGACAGATGTATACAGCAAATCAACATAAAAGATTTGCATTTACGATCAAAACCTAGTGGAAACATCACCAGGCAATTACTGCAATGGAACCCACAAGAAACACGAGGCAGGGATAGGCCACCGGAGACATGGAAACGATGCACGAAAAGGGTCATGCGAGAGATGAAGCTCACTTGAAACGAGCTTGGAAAGATGGCCCAAGACAGGAAAAGATGGAATTCCCTTGTACGTGGCCTATACCCTGCTGGGGGTGAAAGGCATTGATTATGATGATGATGATTTACGATCAAACCAAATCCATTGTAGAAACAGAACAGCCAGTGTGTCGAGACAAACATGATAGAGGTCTTTCGAAAAACAATGTGAGTGTGCTCGTGTAAGAGGCGAGAAAAAAAGGAGGGACTATTTTTCTTTTTATTTCCACTTCGTGGAATCTGTGACGACTTTCACCAACTGTGACAAAGGCTTTTAAAAAGATTTTGCACTTTGCTTTAAACTGTCCCTTCTGCACGAGCATGCTGGGTCAAACAGAATATGACAGTCGACATGGTTTTGGACATTTAAGTTCTCAACGGTCCTTTCCTGCCGAAACTTCAGAATAAAGAGCAGTTTGAAATCAACGAAGAATAGTTAAAAACAAATGCTATCAGGAAAAAAAAATACCACAAGACGTTAGGACTATTGCTTCATACTGGTGGCCAACATCAAGTTTTTTGGGTTGTTTTTTTTTTCTTTCGTGGCTATAAGGTCGGAGCTCAAATCTGAAATGCATTTTATTAAACACATATGTCAAAGTTGATTGCTTACCATATTATGCGGGGCGGGTTGAATTCAATCAAATTTTCAGGGTATCGGTATCAATAGTTTCGCTATACTGTATAAAAAGTCCAATCGATTATTTGAAAATTCTTAATGGTATGGCAGACATGGAGGGTTCATTTTGTGTCACCTTGTACTGTGACATTTTTCAATACTAAAGCAATCAGCCATGTTCATTCAAAATATTATGGAATAAAAGTATTTTTTGAGGGGGTGGGAGAAGGGGGTGGTATTAAAGCGTCACCAGGATGCAGTATTCTGTTTAAAAGTTGAAAATGAAAATAGGTATAAAATAACATTATGTATATGTAGAAAGAACTTGTAGGCCTGTTATTCAGGGATGTCTGGCGAGGTTATGATTATTTTTTTTAAGAGGAAGATGAAGGGGAAGGTGATAGGTTTTACTCTTATTTTTAGAACGAAATGTCGATTTTGTTCCATATTTTTCAGTTATAAATTCTGACCATAATAGGCCTATANTATATATATATATATATATATATATATATATATAGAGAGAGAGAGAGAGAGAGAGAGAGAGACGAAAGAGAGAGAATTATTTATATATAGTTTGATATAGCGCTGTATTGGCGATCTCTATGAATTTCCTTACTACCAACTTCACCACTGTTGCTGCACGGTATGGATTTTTCTTTCTCTCAGGGTACTGGTAATAACTAAATATGTACTCCACCACTCGTCGGTCCACCTCCCGGTGACAATTAATAGACCCCAGTGCATCAGAAACGTCTACTCCTGTATAAATCTTCTCACCGGAAGAGAGACATCCAAGGGGAATAATCATTTACTTAATTCAGAACGTCAATGTGTTGGAGGATAAATTTTGTGGCTAGATTATATTATATTATGTCGTAAATTTGGCCGATCTAACTTGCACTGTAATAAATATAATTGTATTCATTGTTTTTATGTTCTAAACTCGAGCGGGACATCTGGTTGCTTATCTGAAAGCGTGAATTTTCTTATTTCTCACACACACTTCCTCTTCCATTTTCAGATGACTTCGAGGAAATCAAGCAGGATATTTCCAGCTTCCGCTACGATCTACTTAATCAGTTGACCTCAAAAACTACCGTTGAAGATGAACTGAAAACAAATATGACGGCCATTATGCAGCAGCTGCAGGTAAGTGGCAAACACGAAAGAATGAAAGATCTTTTTATCGTCCGGTGAAAGGTATAAGGACGTGGGTATACCTTGTCGGTACTCGGAAAGTAGTATCACGCTCATACAACATTTGCCGGAGTCTTTTTCTGAGGTTGTGAGAAATTTAGCTCTCTCAAGCTGTTGCTTAAAGCAAAACATTGAGGAATATGTGGTTTGGCTGTAAAATTGGAAGATAGTAACAAGTCAGAAGCTTACATTTATTGTTTCAATACGAAAAAAGGATAAAAGGAAGATGGATGGAAGTACTAATCTATAAACAACTCAAATCATCCCAAACAAAAAAAAATGACTTGAGCAAATGTGGAATGAGCGTGGATAGTCTAAATGTCACGTGAAAAAAAAGTCATATGATAACGAGTCATACGAAAAAAGTCACATCTTGTGTTTTCTTTATGCAACAAAGATCGTGATCTGTTGGTGAAGCTGGCATTCTTAAAAACGTACATACGCCTATGTTGTTATAACTTTTTGTATAATAATGGTGCAGAGATAAAATGTGTGTGTGTGCTCGCGTTTAAGCGTGTGGGCGTGTGTTGTGTAACGTAAAATTGACATAAAATTTTGAGTTAACAAAATCAAATCAAAGCGACGTAGGCAGAAACTCCTTTAGTTTACGGTCTAATCTCTACCATGTCACCCGACTCGCTGGCCTTGGCTGTTCTTAAGGTGAAATGAAAAGGGGATAAAAGCTTCCTCAGTTCTCCATAACTTCCACCGATAACCCTCAAAAAGATGTCTACCCCCTTTGTAAGGGCATCAGTTTTGATAAAGACATACCGTACATTCGTAAAGGCCCCGTTCATTTCCAAGTCTAGCTAAGGAAGTAACTTCAGCAAATTTTAAGGCAGTGACTTCCATAATTTCCTTGCTTACCCTAGGAATATAAATCGTTGGGAATAAGGAAAAGTGAGTAAGGTGGAAGGTCAGAGTATGCAAAAGGCAGATGACTTTATCACAAGTTTAAATATTATGGGATACCATGTAAAGTCATTGTAGGAGCGAAATTCGTGCGAGCCAGATTTCAAAATTTACAACATGAAGAGTTTAAGACCTAAGTGTAGTAAAGAGATCTATGAACGATTTGTTTCCCATTTGCAGTCCCTGAAAGAGGATGTGGGTGGGAAGAGTGGCCAGGAGGGCAGCAGCGGCTCCGAGAAAAAGACAGGGAAGTTGTATGAAAAGAAAGCCGACAATATTGTCGGGAAATTCAAAGCAGACGTCAGCCTGCCGCTCCATGCGACCCATAGTCTGCCCAGCATGGCGCCAACCGCTTCTATCTCTGAGGATCCAGAAACGTTTGGTGACGCAGAACAGCAAGAGGAGCAATCCATGGAAGGAAAACCCAAAGAACAACCCTAATCGCAAGCGGTGATCAGGAAGGAGAACCACTTCTAATAACAAACGTATCACATTCTATTAGTGACCCACCATGAATCAAAGTTATAGGCCTGTTTTTTTGTTTTTTTCATATCTTATATCACTTTTGAGAATATTAAGATTGTTTAGAAAAGTTTTCAAATATTACGGTTTGTCATCGGGAACAGAATCTTTGAAACAGTGCCAACAGTCATGTTTTACGGCACGGGCCGCACGCCCTTCAACTTTATATCAAGTTGTTAACAGCTTTGTGCCAACAATTTTTGATGTAGAAGACTTTTAACCGAAACATCAGGTGCTGTGGGTTGTTTACTCATGTACATGCAGGTTACATGGCATTTTAAGGAATTGAGATGCTTGCCAAAGAGAGAATATTCTATTTCTTTTTTTTTTTTTTAAATTGTGTACGCTTACATGAAAACAAAAATCGTTAATGTAAAATGTAATTTTCTGGTCCATCTTTGAAAACCAGTGAGGCCTGGAGCGCTCGCATATGTGTTTGTAACACGAATATTATGTGATTTTGTTATTGATCGACTCTTGTAGCAAGTTGTTTTTATCTGATCTTGTATGTACTTGTATACATTGTATACTTGTAATGTCTTATGATCTCTATAGGTTGAACTAGGGACCCCGACGTTTTTTTAGAGGCTTTAGAGGATATACACAAACAATGATGACGTCACTCTGTTTGGCCGCCATATTGTCTAAGGTGTAAGCCAGTGAGAAAAACAAATGCTGACAGATGTCGTAACTCAAGTTCAGCGTATATACTTGATCGATCTCTTTATATAAATGTAATTACTCATTGCTGGTCAATGATATCCTTCTCTCCACAAGTTAGTTCGCAATAAGAGACAGCTCAAATCTTTAACAATAAGAGAATAATGAATGATTGAGAGAAGATAATGCAATTTTCTTAACATTTCATATGTTATTCTGTTTGTCAAAATTTTCAATGTTAACTATTCTAAGAGGATAATGAATGATTCAGAGAAGGTAATGCAGTTTTCTTAACATTTCATATGTTATTCTGTTTGTCAAAATTTTCGCTGTTAACTATTCTCAAACCAGAACATCAATGTGTTATGCGTTTAAAACTTTCAGCATGTGATATTTGACCAGTACTTATAAATCTCTGTATGTATATGTCAGATACGAGGTTAAACCACGGCGAGGAACAACACCACTTATATTTTGTTGTTTTAGTATTATGTAAGTATTGCATTGTTATTGTAAAATTTTCTCAGAGTTGTCAATATTTTTATTATTTGATTATCGGCGATGGACTGAGATATTTCTAGTCTAGCACAGTATTGATTAGTATTCTCTTGGTTTCTTTTAGTTATATTTTGAAATATTATGTTTTAGTGTCAATTATATTTTTAGATATTTTATTATCTCCTAAATTTAATTCTAGCAGACTTATGAGAATGTTGTCATGGTTGTTATTTTTAGATGTATTTTGTTATTTTCCGGACAGTTTTAGATATATTATTGTTAGGATGGTCATGATTGTTTTCTAAATATTATTTTAATTATTTCGTTAATCATTATCGTTATCTTCTTGTTATCATTTCCGTATCCTCTATATTAGATTTTTTTTAGCATTGTTCAATCTTATTATTATTAAGCATGCCCAGATGTGATATTTCATTTTCGCACAATCTTTACGGAGACTTTCATTCATTCATACCTCTACCACTGCTATGTGTACTACATAAAGTACGTAGGACATAATGTATGATTGAAAGTATTCTAACATCCAAACGAAACAAGAAAAAGAAAAGTACATGTATATAAATGTTCATTTTCCACTCCAGTGTTTTTTGATGAACATCGATTTCTTTCTCTCTCTCTGTCTGTCTTCTATCTTTCATTCTTCATCTTCTATTTTCTTGTTTATCTGTATATATCTACATGCTCTAAGGATCTGCGGACTTACATTATACACATTATACAATGTTGTTGTTGTTTTTTTTAATATATTAAACAATGTACCGTGACGCTCTGTTAACACAAGCACTGCTTAACACATTAAGCTTAGATACGTCCAACCAGCAGTCCAAAACTGTTCTGTTCTTCTTAAAAATCACTCTGTATAACACGAACTTTCGGATAACATACACTTAAAAGCTTGGTCAGAAGGGTGCTTGTGCTATCAGTGTTCTGTTGGATATTTATGTACCTATCTCCGTCGATCCCAAAGAAGAGTGCGTGTGTTATTCAAAAACTTTTTGACGTCATTAACAGCCTAAACCAGTACTGGGTGGGTCAGTCTCAGTAGCTGTTCTCATTTCCTATCTAGGGCCCAAAAACATGAAGAGATTGGTTCTAAACGTGGGTGGGAGAGAAGGATTTTTAAATAATCCATGTTTATCTTACTCCTAGAGACTGTGATAATTGATATGCGGAGATATGAAGAGACGCGAGAGAGAGAGAGAGAGAGAGAGAGAGAGAGAGAGAGAGTAACATTATACAGTGGAACTCTTTTAACGCAACCACTGCCTAACACACTCCTTTGCTTAGCGCACTAACAATCGGTTACACTCTCGTTACACATCCTCCTGATAACACACCCTGTGAAGCTTTGCTTAGAGAATGGATGTCTTATCAGAGTTCCACACACACCCTGTGAAGCTTTGCTTAGAGAATGGATGTCTTATCAGAGTTCCACTGTATATTTTAGCAGTCTCATAACTGGCCAGTCGATGACATTTCTGTTTCTCTACGTCCTCTCCCACCTCCTCCTTTACCATTACCATCAACCCCCACCCCCCAACCTCTNCTTTCTAAATATCATTAAATACCTTTCTGCATTTTCCCATGGCCGGTGGAATGATAAGCCACATCCTCCCTCTTTGCCCCCTTCCCATACCATCTCAATCATTCTGAACTACCATGTTACGATATCGATGTCTTAACTTAAAGCAACTGTCAAATCAGCAGGACTGAGCCATGTTTGTTGATATTGTTGTTATTTGTGTATAAATCGTACAGAGAGATGGAGTGAATTTTGTGTGTGTGTGTGTGTGTTTTTAAATTGGCTTGAAAGATTTTTGAAACTATAAAACTTAAAACCAATGAGGAGAGCAGGGTCTCTCAACAGCATTTTGTCTCAGGTATGGGTACAGAGGTGTGACACAGCAGGCAAGAAGTGATGGGTATTATACAAATTTATTTTGAATCCAGATCTCATTTCATGTAGAGACGAAAATGAAAAGAGCATGGGTTTTCAGCCTGCGATAGATTTACCCCTTAGGTAAACAATTAGCCTTGCAAGGGGCAAGTGACTGAGAGAAGTAAATTCATTACAGAATGTTGTTATCATCTGATCTGGCACTTCATTAGGACTAATGGCAAAGATATAGGCGTACATGTTTATATAATTTTTATTTTTTCTTGTTTTTCTTGGGAAGGGGGGGGGGATATACAGGTATTGAAAGTTTGGGAACCCCTGAAATAGAAGCATAGTATTGGTGGAAGGTCCCTAGTGGAGTCACCATCTGCTTCCTAAGAGATCTGGCTTTCAAGTAGGATTCCCCAGTGTCTCTAGCCATAATAATGTCACTAACGAACACCTCTATTACTGACAGTAATGTGAAGTCAGAACCCTGTGCTCGTGTGCTGGTCATACACAAGTTTGGTTGTTGACATTATATATGTCCCTTTGGAAAATTGCATTTCAAACCCCTAAAATTTGCGCTAGGAATTGCAAAATTTGCGTGCAAAAAAGTGGTGAAATTTGCGCCGAAATTTGCAAAACTTTTGCACAGTTAGCTTTGTCACTTCGTTATGTTTATCACCAGGTCACATTGTTAACTATGGTACTGTTGCAAAGTTGTAGAAATGGAACACTTTTCCATTGATGTAGTATTGTTAACGTGGCATAAAAAATGCGTTGTTCGGCCAAAATCCGCAAAATATGCATGTAATGTGCAGAAAATGTCTAAATTTGTGAAAACTTGCAAAATTGCAGCAAAGCAAAGGGGGTGGGGGGCAGTTATATACACTAATTTTGTGAAACGATCAGCTAGTTGAAGCAGGGGTGAATTTGGAGATTTAGGCGGGAGGGAGTGCTTTTCAAGTTTTTGTTTTGTTTTTGTTTCTTTAATTTGGATCTGTGAATACAAATGCACAGTAAAGATAAAGAAGAGATCCTTTTTTTTCCTCTTAAACCACGTTTATAAGCTTATGTATTGGTAGTTGCGCTCTGTATATATATCAAAACAGGAGGAGGTGGAGACGGAAAGAAAGAGTTAAGTAAGGTTATGTAAAGATAATGTCAAAATTGTGAATGTATATATAATATATTATAAAACCTAAAATACTCGAGCAAAGAAATGAAGCTACCAGATAGTGTATATGTGCGGGTGTACATATGTGTCGCCTTGGATAGTTGGGCGCTTGTATGTTTGAACAATCAAATCAAAACTTATTTATATTGTACATTGGTGTACATGTAGGCATGAGTGCGTATGAAACTGTTCTTATATTATTACAAAAGAAAATGTTGGTCAGTGAGGATGGGGTTCTGAGGCACTTCAAATAATAAATTACACAGTGTTGTCAAAAATATGGAGTACTGACGTAGAAGAACTACAGATTTTAACATGTGGCTGTAGGTGATCCAAATGTTTTTGATGAGGTTGAAGCGACTGTGTTTTCTGGAGGTAGGGGAATCATACCCATGATGATGAGCAAGACTAATAGGATATGAACACTTGACTATGAGCAAGACTAGCGAAAAAAGCAAGGTGAAAAAGTTTTTTAATCTTAAATTACGCTGCAAATTTTAAATATCTGGGTATTTAGGTTAAGTTACAGCTAAAATAGGATAAATAGACCATTTTTTTCTTTTCCTTGCTATGATTAAAGTATAACTTCTAGATTTATGAGACTTGCAACTTTATTCTTGAATTTTAAGGGAGTTAAAGTAACCGCAGAGAAAATGGTGGAGCATAGCCCTACTATCTGTTTAATGACACACCAGCTACTGATTGTATATCGGATGGCCAAAATAAGAAATTTTCACTTAATTCATGTCTAGAAACTTTCGAGAGTTAGGAAGAAACAAACAAAAAAAAAAGTTTGGGTACATTAACTTATGAATATTATCCATAATTGTTGCAAGTTTTATTGATCTAGATGTTAAGCTTATAATTTTATCACAGCAACACACACACACACACACACTCACACACAAACACAAACACAAACACACACACACACACACACACACACACACACACACACACACACCAAATGACCTGTTTATTCTGTTTTAGCTGTAACTTAACTTTAACACCTAGGTATTTAAATTTTGCAGCATTTAATATTCATCTGCCAGTAGGCCTATGTGCTAAACTTCACCTGCATAAAGTTTGAATTATGCAAAGCTATTAAACTTCAAAATTTATTACATATTTTTTGGTGGGGTGAGAAGGGGAGTATTCAAAACAAGAGGGTTAATAAATATGCTGCATCATATGACAATTGCTTTCTCTTCCTATAGCTAGGAATCCATTTTGTGTAAGTGCCTCAGCTCCTCATCCTGCTTTGCCGTGAAATAATAATGATTCTATAATTGTAATTTTTTGCTTTGAGGGCTGATATAGTCCACATTCTTTTTGCTTTTCACAGAAGCAGTTTATTTATGGGCAGATTAGTCTGTGGCAATGTGAATAGCAAACGTCTCACTTTTCGTAATTGTCGGCATTCACTCTATCAATCAAGATTTTTTTAATGAACTGTGAATCACTAGAGACATGTACAGAAATTTACACCTATGTTTTGCACCTTATGAAATACTTTTTAACCTGAGATAGATGATAAATTCTGCTTGTGGTCACATAGTAAAACTACATTCCAAATACTGTACAAGTACTTTGTAAATACTTATACTGACAGTTCTTGAATTTACAAAAGGTACTGAATTCAAACAGTCTTGTTTTTTTCATTTGTGCCTCTCAAAAACCTTAGAAACATGTAGAGCAGTCTGTTTTTAATCATGGGGCAGTGTTATCCAGCCCGCTCCAAATATGGTAACGCGTGATTAAGCAAAGTTATGTATTCAGCTTTTATAGTAATGTACAGTATACATAAAATGTTCTGTTTCTGAAAATTGTTGGGCTTAAGCTAATCGTACGATCAAATGGGTGCCACACAGCTTTATAGTTGGACTAGAAATGATTGAATTATAGCTCCATGGGAAGTTTAAAGCAATTTCATGGAAAGAGAAGTAAAGTTCCTGGAAAATATTATTACTTTCCAGTGGAAATGTGAAAACCATGACAGGGTTGTTTATACTTGGGGGAACTATAATTATGTGATGTTTCTGTTCAGATACTCGAATATGTTATGCACTCTGATCATGCAAGATGCACCTATTTGCCTTCTTACCTTTGACCTTTTGCCTTGCCTTCTCTCTCTGTCCCTCCAATACATTTCTTTGACTCTATTGTTGGTGTATGATATCTCAGTGAAATACCACAACTTGTGTTCTGATGTATCAAGTGGAAGCACATGGACTAGTCATATATGTCTTATCATTTTATCCGCGATCACACTCTACTTGTATTGTAAGAATTCAATTTTTGTCCAGAATTATTATTTTGTAATGGGCCCAGTGCATTAAAGAACTCATCACTTTTCCATACTAACCTGAAATTAGAGATAGCCTGGAAAGTCGTCACTATCATTATAAATCATTATAATGCACCCAAATCATGTAGGGGAAAAAAAAAGAGTAATCTGCCCCTGTCAACTTACCAGAAGGTTTTTGACACCTATTGTTTTTACTTCTTTTGGCCGTATTAACATTTTGTGTTATTCTACATTGCCCACTGTGATTTTGGGAAATTTCTTCCGTGGAGGTTAAAGTACATGTACTTCTTTTGCCCGATCTTTTAACAGGAAGAATAAGAGGGGTCAACGCCCAAACTTTTTCACAAATTACATGTACATGTATGTCTTTCGAAAAAGATCACCTCGAATTCTGATTTGGTCCCCAATTTTTCATTTGGCTGGTTTTGACCGCGTGCGAATACATGGACCTACACACTTTATTTTTTTTTTTACCTAGAATGCTCAAATTGTACCTGAAACTTTAAAATTGGATGCTTTATTTCGATCACAGGTCATTTTACGCATTTCTACACTCTGACACTGGCCGGCAGGGCCCCAAAAAAGGGGGATTTTATATATTAGCGGATTAATTGGGATGTACACAGTGAGTGATTTGCCCCTCTAATAGGTGTCACAAACCAGAAGGTAAGAAACAGGTAAGGGAATTAATCACCGTGTAGTGTGTATTCTGTTTTCACATGAAAAAAGTTTAAGGCATTCTATCTATATCACCTACTAGAAGCCAGGTTTAGGCATAGTGAAGCACTAAGCTGTGCAGTCAGTACAGGAATCAATACAATGACTCCCCATTATATCTCGATGAGGAACTGACATGTGTATTTGTCGTCAATTTTGCACTTGCATTAATAACAGGTCTTATACTTCATTAGATTAGGACCAGTGTGTCATAAATTTGCTATATCAAGGAGAAAATTGTTCAAAAAGAAGGGGGATAGGTTTTCCAGGTTGGATGTGGCTGAAAACTTTCTTTTTTAATCCAGGCATGATACAAATCTCATATCGAGTGATAATGTATTTCCCTACAAAGTATATAAAAAGTCGTATATTCTCATTTTCATTATCATTTCAAATATCAAGCTGTATCACTACAGAAGTGTAACCTATACTAAGCTTGGACAATTTAGGCGACCTAAATGTTTTGTTCTGAGTTTTACGGGACATTCCAAGTTGTCCAGTGTTTTTATACTGTGACATACTGTGACAGGCCCAGAGTATTCAAGGCCTCACCACCTTTCCATACTAACCAGAAATCAGAGATAGAAGCATGGCAAGTCATTATTAAAAACCATTATATTATCTATACCTTGTAAAGTTATGTGTATTTATTATTCCTACAAAGATTTGGTTGAGCATTGCACAAAAAACATGATTTAATGGACCAAAGCTATGGATCAAATTAGCTTCTGCACCATGACAAAGAACTTGCTCAAACCATACTACATGTATTACTGTATATTAAGTATAAAGTTCAGTATTTTTGTACTAATAATATTATACATGTCATGTACTTACTGAATTGACTGTGTTTTACCATCTCAAACTTTGTCAAAGTGTAGACTGTACAATATTCTTATTTGTGAGCTTAATGTACTCTGATCCACTATTCAATTTTGTGCACTGCCAAAGCATCTTTCTTTATTGTATGATGTCCTGTTGCCACCCATTTCTGAATTTCTGATATCAAAACCCAGGAAACTGAAAACCCATTTCAATGTTGATAAACACTAAAGAAGGGTGGGCAAGTAAGGAACATTTATTGTATTTATGTATCCCTCTTTGATATTTATCTATAACAAAAGAATGTATTTTTCAGTACAAGACAACTTTTGCAAACTCATGCAACTTTGTCCATGTGACTAATACAAGTACAAAGAGTATCCCTCTTCTGTATTCTACTACATACATGTTTAGGTCATTAATACCAGAGTTGTGATATCTAACCTGTAAAACTTTTGCTTAGGAGGCAAATGATATGTTCCTAATCTAGATTTGCCAACTACTAGTTATTTTATTTCTATCTTTTACATGTTATGGGTGACTGATAGTGTGACCAAAATTAATGTAGTAACTTGTTATACAACTTGAAAGAAAGAGGACAACAAGACCTTTGGCATAATCAAACTGGACCTATTTGAAATGTGGGCTGTGTTGGAACGTGGCTGTTATAATGGAAGGTAACCTTCCCTACTCATTCCAAACGCACAATATCTACGCACCCAACACATGTTCAGAGGACTTGCAAAGTGGAAACATCAAATGGGTAATACATGAGATATCCATGGCCTTCTTGGGTTCATTATAGAACAAATCTGGGGA
>JAWQUT010000003.1:2057254-2088537 GCA_033807755.1 Ellobium chinense | reverse complement strand
AAACATCAGAATCAAAATCAAACAGTTTTAGTTTTTCATGCTTTACCTGGGGAAGCAAGTGGAGTTCGCATCAAGCACAGCATCAGCTCCAGTATACTTATCTTGCACTTCTAAGCCCTGCAAGCCTTTCATACTGCCTTACAGTGTAGTGCGTCTCAGTGATTCTTCATATTGTGTTGACCTTATGTGACGTTCTGTATGACACTTGAAGTACAATTGTCTGATCTATAACAATTGTTTTGTTACCTCAAATGTTGATGTACATTGCTCTTCTAGCAAGACACTGTTTAGACTCTTTGAACAAATATCTATGTCAATAGGTGTTCAAACAAAACAAAAACAGAAATCAAAACAAACTTACATGCAAATAAATGTTTACATTTCAAGTATTTATGTTGTTCATTCCGTATCTGCTGCATGAAAGAGTGCGTGATTCCCTGAGATGTATTGTGGTGGATGGGTTGGGACAGAATCAATGTACACATCCAAAGTAACACAGACATACAAGGTGCAATCCAAAAGTTCCCGAACTGTGCCTATGAAAGCTTGTAGACTTATTCTGTGTTTTACATTCCACTATCTTCTTCAAAGCAGTCCTTTTGGGAGTCGGCACAATGATTCCAGCAATCTTGCCAAGCCAAGAAGCATTCCTGGAAGTCGTTGTGTGTCAGCATGTCAAGTAACATCTGCGATTCACTCATTCCCTTGTGATAAATTTTCATCTTTGGAAAATCACAATAAGCATAATGTCCAGCAAATGAGGAGGGCAGAGAGACAATGGCCACGTTGTTTGAGACCATAAACTGCTGAACTCTGAACATGGGCGTTAGCACATTGTCATGGTGCAGCAGTTGCTATTGTGCCTCTTTGCAGGTCGCTCCCATCTTATTACTTGGGACAACCACCTCCAAACCCTGCAGAGAAAGTTAGCCCTCACTTAACTATCTGACCTGCAGACAGCTCCAGTTAACTTCTTCCTCTTCTCTTCCCAAGGGTGAAAATTCAGCTGGAGGGAAGGAGATTAAGATAACAGAGGACATATAGGCAAAATCCCAGATGATCCTTGACATGCTGACATATGCAGATTTCCAGGAGAATTTCTAGGCATCACCAGAATTTCAGTTCACAAGGTTCTACCGTGCATTTTACAAATTTTAAAAAAAAAATACAAAGACCCATATTAACATCATCAAAATGTTTAATACCAAAACATTACTTTAAAATGTTCATACACGTGAATAAATCAACATTCCAACAATACTGTAGTAGTCAGTCTTGAACATTTCTAAATGCAAGCGTCACTCACACTGTCATACAAGCATCAAGTTCTAACTTAACATCAGCATCAAAATTTTTCCACATAAGAGCTGAATGATACTCTTATTAAACAGACGATATTATATTATGGCTTTCTAACACACAACATTCATCGCTGATCTTTAACAGACGAAAGAAAAACTTGCAGAAGAAATTCAGAAGATTTCTTATCAGTAATGGCAGTGTTGGCTGTCAATTACCTTTCATACACACATGTATCTGTCAGCAATTGTATTATGGCAGGAAATATATATTCATTAAAATTAATTATTCAAGAAAATGCAAAAGAAATGCCAGAGACAGCAATTACAAAAACAGATTTCAAAATGACAGCAATGTATGTTGTCCATGCTGAAATGGCATGGGTAAGATATCTGATTCCAAACCAGAGTGAAATGATATTATCTAGAAGTACATAATTAGAAGCCAGAATAAGCTAGTTTCACCTCGGTTTAAGGGTGAACTTAGCTCAGTTATATTTTACAACGTCCATTCATTCATGGAAGACCTAAGCCTGAAAATTCATTCTATGGTGTCTGAGTGCCAATGGATTTGACACTGCTGCCATTTTTTTTTCGATCCCTTCAGAAGTTTTTAAAATATGTTTAAATTAATTACAATGCAGATCATAGGTTCTGCAGGACAGATGGGTCACTTATAGACACATACAAACACAAGCAGTACGATCCATGATATGCAGTCAGACAACCTTGTGAAAGCATATGCAGTGAACTCTGCAATTTGCAGTGAATTCAATCACAACTTTCACTTAGGTTTACTTGCAACATTTCTCAGGCAACATTTCTGAGTACTGTGTTTAGACAGAAGTCACTGGACATCTGCATTTAAGTTTGACTGCACCATTTTTCATGTTCTAAAAGGAGCTTTTTTTCTTTGTTTACCTTTGTGCATTGTACTTTATTTGAAAGCTGAATAAATCGACTATTCACCTAGTTTTCAGCAGTCAGCTTGCTTCTACTCATCTTCTTTGATGCAGTTTGCACTCATCATCCTCATCACAGAGTCAGAGATACAATTAACTTCTCTCCCTTTTGATCCTCAATACTGCAATTTCAACTTAATCACAACCTCTTTCAGGTAACAGAATGAAACCCCCAAGTTAATTGCTGCTGTTTACAACTGCAGCCATTTTCATCCCAAAGCACAGTCCACTGGAACTGAACGGTCCAAGTTTTTCATCTGCATTTTGTTACTTCTTAAACTTTTTTTTGTTGCTGTCAGCTGCTGACAAGTTAAAATAATCAATCATAATCTGCCAGATACTTCATAGTGAGCTGTCTGTTTGGAGAACTCTGTGCTAGGATGGTCCATTTAAAGCCTGGCTGTCAGTCTGTAAAGCTTCATCTTTACTGAGGCTGTTCAGAAGTTCAATTCTCTCATCCCAGTGCTGGCACAGCCATTCAGAAATGAGCTGTCAGTCTGTCAAATTCCATGAGATCGTCTATTAGCTGAGGAGAAAAAGAACAAATTTTCCCAAGTTACTAATGTATAACTAATGAAAATTAAAAATGGAGTACCTCACAACAGTATCTTCTGATCCATCTTTTATATAAGAATACCACGACTAAGGATAAATCTTACAGAAGAACATTGATTCCATAGTAAATGAGTCAAGGTTTACCAGCAAGAGGTTATATTAACAATGCATGATTAATAAGGCGAAAGCTGAAAGAAAAAAATGTATAACTTTTGACTTATGCATGCACAGCACCCATCACACATGACCACTTTACCTGATCAACAGAGGTACCAATCTTCTTTGCCACCTCTCCCATCTCCATAGTAGAAAGATGCAGAAACTTCCAGCACAGTTCCCCATCCAGGATGTTACGCTGGGGATTGCTGGTGTCCAGCCTGGAGGCTTTGAATGTCCTGGGGGATATATGAACAACTTGGTGAGAGCTGGGTCAAAGACCAATATACCTTTACATGGACTCATTGGTTTTAACGATAATTAGTGAAGTTTCCTACATATCTTTAAATCCTAAACAGTAGATTCAAACACAAGCTTAATAAGGCTAATGAAGACAGTCAGTGTTGCGCAGTGCAGTGAAAGAGCAACTAATGAACATAAAACGTAATATGCAGCGTGAGTCATGACAGAACAGTTAATGAAAACAGAAACTTTAAATAACCAATTTCAAGGTTTATTTCATTGTAACAGCAAGCAAAGTAATCTTTTTGCCTTATGCATGATTCTGCAACTTCATTCCACATGAAAATTAAGAATTACAAGACACTCACAGAGTTTAGATCAGCTATACATATAAATTACTTACCTGTATGCTTTGGGATTGAGCCCTGCTGGGCTGGGCAGTTGAGAAATCATAGAACTTTGCAACATCTGCTGTCGCCTGAACACTTTTTCCTGCATGGGCAGCAGATATCCAATGCTGCCATCAAGAGTGGCTGGGAATTGGAAATGAAAAAATGGCTACCACCTTATGACATAGAAAAATATTGCTAAGGCCAATGACAAAACCAACCTGATACCGCAGACTCTATTTACTGCAATCCATCTAATCATACTGACAATTTTATCACGTTTCGAACAATATGAAACTGATTATGCAACAAAAAAAGTCCAGCAAAATCTCATCCTTTGCTGAAAGGCAACCTCTTCAACTCAATTAAACAGAGTCACTAGTAACCTGAATCAGCAGACACAGACAAGCATATACACATATCTGTATGGGCTTGGCCAGTATTTCAGCTACACTAATAGTCGGAATTCTTCCAATATGTCACTCTAAGTAATAATGATTGAGACTCACTGTTTCTAGGCCCTTGTTCTATCTCTAGCTAATCATCACTAATACCACTTGACAATCATTTTAAGGTAAGCCAACAGAATGCCAACAGAACTGGTTCACTGGATCTGCAGCTTTGTACTATGTGTAAGTCTAACCAATTAAGTTTTTTCCTGCATGAGTAACTGTCTTGTCTACTGCCAACTACACTTAAGTACACCAACTCCATTTAATCACAACAGAGAAAAGTTGTGATTAAACAGAGTTACAATTATTTGAATTATGATTAAGTGGAGAAGACTGCACTTCCTGGAATTTTTCACTTGAGGTCATGTTTTTAGGAAACAGTCAGCCCAAAAAGGAAATGCTTAACACATGCAGAACACAATCTCTCATCTCTGTCTCTGATTGCATCCCACTTCTAAGCAAGCAGTTTCATGAACCAGAGCACCTACCAAAGAATGTGACATGTTTGTGCTCCAACGGAGTAGCATCCTTCCTGTTTGTTGATGGGTCCTCCAGTTTGCATCGGACTCTGAACATGGTGTTAATGTGAGATCCAATATTAATATCTGCTCGCCTCAACAGCCGATTTCCTCCATGGCTTTCTCTCACTGGCATGCAAAGAAGAAAATTTTAAACAATGAATATTCTCTAGAGCCATGATGAGCTGCCATTTCAAATTCAAATTTTAATTTTAAAGTAAAGTCTAGTCATCAAAATCTAGGCTTAACTGGCCTGTCATAAGAAAACACTTGAACAAAAGCCCTGCATTTACACTGGACATGTGAATATACATGACTACAAAACTTAACCCACACTGCTGAAATTCTTAAAGAACCTTATGCGCTCTTTCTAACAATACCAAAATGAATTCTTCATCTGCATACTGCAGTTCTAACTGAAGGAGGTCCCTTTGTAGCTTCCATAAGTCAAATTATCTCTTGAGTATTTTTTTTTTTCTGAAAACTGGTCTGTATCATGAACTGCAATATACTCTTGGTCGTCTGGTCAGCAGATTCAAACTGCGCCAGTGAACGCTAGAAAGTCTTATGCATTCATTAGGTATTTTTCTTGCCTATGACAAGCATTGTGGGTATTGGTCAGTTCAGGTGGCAGACAATATGCTTGCAATACAAAAGATATTTGTATTTTAATACATAAATATCCATGCACACATATCTGTGTGGGCTTGGCTAATACTTCAGAATATTCCAAAGCAACAAAACTGCTGAACATCTGTAATTTGTTACTCATCTCAAAATTGTGTTACTCACAAAATCAGATTAAGTATATATAAAGCAGGTTGTATAGGATTAAAATATTAAATCAATGACAAATCCAGTATGTCATCCACAAGAGCACAGATAACAAACCCTCCAAAATAAAAGGACACTATACCTTCTGGCAGATACGCCAGGACAATGGCATTCTTGTTTCTGTCTGTGACTGAAATGAAGAAAAGGGTTATGTTTGGTGAAGATCAATTCAAAGACCAAACTTCCAGATTTTGTGCAGGTTAAGCCGTTCAACAGAATTCAGTTCTCTCAAAATTTTACTAATTGCTAAGCTAAGTACAACAACAAAAGAATTGTAATAACCCATTTCAGAAAAGCTCAGCAGAGTCCAAATCATGACAAATTTCATCAATAATTGGTGTACGAGCATGACATAATCTTAAAGGAGGACACGCACATCAAAGATAATTTTCCGTTTTTCAATACTTTTGCTCTCTAAAAATTATCTATGGTGCCCACCAAGTCAATTTTGCGAAGAAAGAGCATCGTTCTGTTACCATGTGCGTATGTAATATGACACAATAAGGAGAGCTAGAGTTACCGGGTTTGGTCCTTGCGTCTATAATTATTCCCCTTCCTAGATCAGTTGAGGCCTTTGGCAAAAATTGTCAATTACTTAGGTTCCAGCAGCTACAGACACCTCTATCTGACAATGTATTATTCAGCTTTCAGTTAAGGTTCTGGTCATCCAAATTCAGACGTAAAGTTTGATAGTGTAAGCCAAAAAAAAGTATTCTGCATTTTTATTGCCTCAACATGAATTTGTTTGACATATTTACTGTTCACGGAGGAATTAAAACATCCATACCAACATGCTATCACCAGTCCGCAGAGCACTGGCTAGACAGCTTGGTCATGTGGCCATAACGTAAGCGCAATGAGTGTAACAATTCGGAGTTTGGATAATGGGGCCGGCAGAGGCATTATATCATTAAGACAGACGCTTGAAAAACTGTTTTATTGGAATAATAGGGTATTGTATGATTTAATATGGTCTGTAGGACGATGCAACCTTCCTTACACATCACACACCAGATCTGATATTACTATGGAACCACATATATTTCCACCTAGAGTTAATATATGGAAATAATATTCAGTGCAAGGATTACCAACAAAGCTGAGGTTTTCTCCATCCACCATGAAATCTGCTGCATAGGTCTCCAGTGGTCTGATATCCTAGAAACAAACCAGAAGTCAGTTTAGCTGGTTTATAAGAGCAGTGTCACATATATTGATCATGTTGATGTATAACATTGTGTGCACCAAAGATGAAAGTAAAACTGACTTGCATTCCATATAATTTCAGCATGAATAGACCTTATTTAGAGATGCCACTGAATTTTCTTACCATTTTTATAGTTTCACAGCATCTAGTCAACATAATATCCTTGTAAGTAACATTGTATATAACACAAAGATCTTTCTTAAGAAATAAAACACATGGGCAATAATAAGTAAACAGACAGTTTTATAACCCAGACAGAAATATTTGAGACAAACAGAAAGCAGTCAACTAAACAAAACATTTATTTTTAGATTTCAGTTTTTCTGTGCAAGAAGTTTCTCAGACCAAAGTCAACCACTGAAAGACAACATTTTCTGATTTCAGAGAATTCTCTGACAAGTGGCATGCCTACTAACTATGAATAAAATTTCACACCTTCTTTAAGTTCTTGAGCTTGTGAATGAAATCCATTAATCAATTTAGTGTCTTACCTTACAAGTCTGTTATGAGAAGGATTAAAAAATGCTAGACATTGCAACTGAACTGACCCTGCTGACAAATGAAAGAACTCTTAAGTCCTCCTGATATCTGTACAATGCCACACTCTTGAGGAGATCTGCAGCAATGATGAGGTTCTTGATGACATGGAGGGAGTGGATGTAGATAAGGGAGTCAATAAAGGCGACCCCTGAAAGGTCATCATCTTTCAAGGACCAGATGTAAATCTGGAGACAGAATGACAAAAGAAATAGTGAACCAAAATAATCTTCACAGGGATGGCAGGATACTAAAATTTTTTGGAAAAGCAAAAAGCAAGTCTAAAAACCTGCACACATTAATAAACAAGTGAACAGGAAGAATGACAAAGAAACATCCGTCTTGCCCTAGACTGGGGATGGTCTCAAAAAAATTATGAAAACATTTGCTTACAGTTTTTAAATTCAAATCTTATGCAATACATGGTTTATTAATTACAAGGTTTCTCCAGAATACTGAACATTTCTTTACCAGGGTTTCTTTACCAGAACTTCTCCATAATAATTCTAGATGGTCTAACATTTTTTCCATGACAACATAAATAAAACTATCATGTAACAACTTTTTAACTAAATGAAGTTTTGCAAAGTCTAATAAGTTTCCACTCCAGTGAATGCACAGGAAAGTAGGTTGGGACAATATCATGGCCACGTTATAATTTTCAATCAATTTTATATGAAAGATGGCTGATATTGCTGATTCCAGGTATTTCCAAACCTGGAAATGTCAAACTGAATTTTCCAAGATTTCCAGGTCTCTGGTTCGTGTAGAGTATGATAATATATTATATGGACAGCATGATACAGTTGACAAGTTTATTTACCTTCTGACCGATTGCAGTCACCAACAAACCATTAAGATAAGAAATGGCTGACACTGGCCCTTTCTGTTCTTTGTCATACACCACCTGAGTAAAAAGTAATAAAACTCTTTATGACGGTGACGTCAAAGCAAATAAAGACAAATCTTTGAAAATAAACTGACATTAAAATAACCATACCACATAAAGTATCTATAAATCTGGGGTTGCCACACATCATTAAAATTGTATTCTCACATCTTTCAATGATATTTCCCTGCAATCTAGCACATTTCTCCACTACAATAACATTAATAAACCCAACCACTTTCTGCTGTGTGAGCTGCAATTTGTGCTCTCCAAGTTTTCCCTCCAGTTGATGCATAGGAGAGTAGATCCACATAAAATTTTCCCTGATTTTTACGTGGGAACTGACCAGTTTTAATGATTCCAGAGTTTCCTAATCTAGAAATGACAAAAGTAATTTTCCATGATTTTTCCAGATCTTTCAGGTCTATTGCTGGGTGACTGATAGCCTGAAAGATCTTCTCATCTTACTAACATAATATCTTGAGTATTGATAGTGCCACCTAACTCACTGTCTCATTCTGTATAGGGAAAGAACCTACCATCTGTACTTACCTTGATTTTATTTTTGGTGAGAGGCTGACCAGGCTCTGGCACTACCTCAATAACATCCAGAATAATGATCTGAAGAACACAGATAACAAAACATGAAGCACAATAAGTCTGGAAATCTTCTCAGTATAGTTTGCGATTCTAATTTCTGTACTAATATATCAAGAGTTCTGTCTGGGGCAAATTAATTGATGTAGAGGCCTCATCATTTATGCTAATGAAATATCCTGATTCAGTGTGACAGGTGAATTTTAAAAAAAAATTTGATGTAAGATATCTGTGTCAGTCTGTGACAGCAAATATTTCTAATTGTAGCAGTCAATTACATTCTGAGTCTGTCTCTGTTAAACTCAAAAGAACAAATGTAACAGCCAATAAGTGCCTGCATTTCAGATTACAACAGTCAGTTAGATTCCTCAGATTTACCATTTTAGTACTGAATGTCATAAAGAAATTTTCTCATTACTTCATCGTTTATTTATACAATCACTTACACCAGGAATATACATATTCAGTGCACTGACATTAGCTAAGTAATAAAACATTACCAAAAGGAAAAATATCGCTCTCCAAAGTTGCTAATCTCTGATGAATGGCTAAATATAATAATAAGAAGAACAGTTTCGTTTACATAGCACCTTGTCACACAAAGGCCTCTAGGCACGGTACAATATCAAATAATTTTCAGACCTTTAACAACTGTTCAACCACACTGACCACAAGACATACTTAATACAATTTTACTTCATTCACATATGGATACTGGAAACTATGACAGAACTATAGTTCAATAAGAATTTACTGCTTGACATCCTTGTACATTCAATTGTAATTATGATTTCAGAGTGGCCAGTAAGTGTCAGTTTCAATATTACTATTGTGTTTTTCTAGTGGCACTGCAAGAGTTGTGTTTTCATAGAAAGAAACACATTTTAATAATGTAGTTTAATGAGGGAGCATGATCCATGCGTTGCATGACCAACTGAAGACATTATAACTCAGTACAAGAAAGCCTCTTTGTCTTCTTTTGTCTAATATTTCTTTTGGCTACTTACTCGTCCACGAGCCACAACATCCTCTCCCATACAGTATGCTGTTCCCATTGTGATAAATCCCTTGTAACCTGAGATGGTCCCCTCTGACTTGAGCTGGGCATTTACCAGGCATGTGATGTGTTCCCAGTCTTCACAGTCATATCTAGTGATGAAAACTTTCATTTTAAAACCATGGCAAGCCCTGAATTTCAAACATTTGTTTCCACAAAGACTGATCTGATGCAAAGAAACTAAAAATGTAAGATACTCTACATTCAAACTGTAAGTTTCAAAAGTTGGAATAAAATTTACAAAATATTTATATTTTTGAGTTAGGATTTTATGGTGTGTCATCACGATTAAAGCTACACTGCACCTTTCTAGATATAATACCAAACTATGAAGTAAAATTTTCCTATCAATTTTGCTTGGACAGCTACCATCAGACCTAGACTTCTTTGATTTTAACACTATGAAACGTTGTTTAGTAAGCAAAAATTGCACAAAGGTTCCCTTTTTTGTCCTCATCTGAGAAGACTAGACACCAGCTCTCCTACCCTGAGAGCCAGAATGTGACTTCCCTAGGGGATATTCAGTGTCACTGGCGTCAGTGTCACAGAGACAAACAGGAAAAAATTCATTGTGACAACACGTCAAGTTTTTGATATTATTACTAGTAATGAATGAAAACTACATGCAGACCTGGTTTCAGGAATGACCTCCCAAGTACTTGGTGTGAAGAGCTGAACTGTGAACTTGCTCATGTTGGGATACACGAATCGTTCATCTGAGAGACAGAGAAACAAAGATGAAGTGAATACAAGGTTTAACCGAATGTCTTTCTAGTGTCTTTCATTGGCTTCTCACATTTTACTTACTACTAATTACTACTATCACTTTTCACAGTTGGTGCTCACTTTGGATTTTCATTTTGAAGCGTCGCTTTCCTGAACAGTTTCATCATAGTCATGGGTCAAGAAATTTGAGGGTCTATTAAAAAAACACTATTCTGTTTCATTACTAATAATAATATACAAGTAATAATAAAAATAATAAAGCAGTTTATAAGTCTTGTATCCAGGCTAATGACTGCTCACATGACTTCACTCACAGCATCTTAAATTCAAATGTTGAAACCAAAGCAAAACAATCATAAACAGGTATACATGGCTAAAGGATATATAGCTGTATTTACATGCCCAGGTCAGGAGCATTAGCTGCTTAAAGATATAACTGTAGTTGAAACATGATCATACTTAGGCTTATTCTCTACCAAACTCATATAACAAAGCGCCTGACCTGACACCCAGCACACACTGAACCAAAATATGACCTCAGGAACTTGGAAGTCCATGAGACCGGTCCATTATTTGAAGCAGATAAAATGTTAAGATTCTTGACTAAAATTTAAAATAGAATATAAGAGACTTCAACCAGCATGTAAGATTTTTGAGTACACGAGACTCAAGATAATGAGGTACTTTGCTGTGAAGCAGACAGGGTCTGGAAAACTCACTTCTTTCCACATAATCCCATTCTCTGTCATCTGACATCACTCGAGGGAATTTGTTGGTGCTTTCCTGAATGCTTGTCACAACGGCGTAGAGCTACACAATGACACATAAAAAATAGTTACAACAGAAGATATGGCCATATGCATAATCCTTGCAATAATCAACGAATTGCGGTAACCTTGGGAAACCTCTAAAACATTAACCATATTCACCATAATTAACACAATGCACTAACTAACACAAGGGTTATGCATATGTTCATTGGTCTCACAATTATGTCATGAATCACCACTTACAATGTCAGTTTCTGTCTCATGTTATCACATTATGAACAAATAATCTATAACAACTAAGAGATTTAGGCATAGGCACAGTCCCTTAAATTCCTTGCCTTCTGACCAAGCCGTAGGCTCAAAATGTGTCTCCACTACCTAACCATGATCTCTGACTTACCTTGCTATCTGTATGATATGTGATGTAGTGGGGAGTACATCTGAGTGGCACCTTACGTATAGGCCATGGCGCATCATACGTCACATGTGTAGGGAGGACACAGATGCACATGTCCGACTATGAAAGATAAAGTGATACTGATAAGAGATGAGATAACGTGATTCATCCTTACTACAATATATCATAAGAAAATGAGGAGATTAAATATCTCAGTTTCTAACACTTCAAAATGCACAACATTCTAGTCAAAATTTCTGTCAGTTAAAAAGAGTAACTGTAGACACAATGAAGAAGTTGGACTATGTGTAGACATTTCTGCATCTATGGCATGAAAAGCATAGCAGCAGCTGGTGCAGTATGAGCTGAGTGTGAATAAAGGCATTAACAGATAAACAAAATGACATGTTATCATGATATCCCATAAGAATACTGCATGAAAACTCAGTCTCTAGTTCAAGAATGTTTAATATCCGCATTAAATTTTTCACAAGTATTTATCTTCATAATGAAACTAACTTCTGTTGCAGGATCACATGACAATTCAACTTGTTCATGCATTTAAACTGACAATAAATCACAAGCCATACCATACACTTCAAATATTCATGAAGATTTTCAAACTATGATTTAGACAAGCCCAGGCTATACAAGCAAGAGATATATTACGATTAACAAAACAGGGCATGTCATTCAATCACATCAGGCTGTTATAGCAAATGATCAAAGATGTCATAGCTCATTTTGTGTGTATGTGGGGCTACAAAGGTCTGAAAGTTTAGGAATCCGTGATCTAGCACATACCTTTCTGTTGAAATACAAGAATCCCTTAGGACAATTCACATTGTGGAATGGAGTGAAACATGTGACCCAGCCATCAATTCCCATTGGATGAATCCTAAGAGCCCCCTTGCTGGTCATGAACAGCCAGTGAGGATAAGGACCGCAAATGAACACCTGTTAAGGAAGTAAAGATATCTATTACATATATATGAATGATTAGGACGCTCATGAACAAGAACCCTTGTCTGTGTGCACGTATTAGCCTTTTCTCATTCAAGCTCACAATCAGACAGCTTTATCCAAAAGATGGAAGACAATTCCATATAACGAAACTTTCACAATGTGAATAAAATTTTAAAAACAAAAAAATATGCAAAATTTGCCTTCTTTTAAGACCTATAGAGAAACAACCTTTAGAGTTGTGAAACCAAAATTTGGTCATTAAGTCTCATCCAGGTTGGGAGTTCAGTGAGATCTCAAAGGAATATGTCACTATCGTTTATACTGTTTCTGACAAAGCTACTCTTGCAGTTGCATGCTGAAATGAGCCAGTGCATGAAGAAATCTCTCGCAGTAAGCAAAGAATTCACACCAGTCAATGCTGATATAAATGAGGATCATGTAACAAAAAGTTTCAGTAGCTTAGATATAAGTCCCTACCCCCGAGTATCCAGAAACATCCTCAAAGTATCTCAATTGTTGGATGTGGTCAGGCGGTGTGTTTTCATCTGGTGGTTCCTCCTCCTCCTCTCCTTTCTTCCTTGCCTGCATACGTTTCTCTCGCAGGATGAGATTGTGTGAAATTTTCTTAAAGCGAATCCGAAGGTGATCATCAGCCATTAGAGCATCAGCTGCACTAGGGATTCTTGGAAAGACTTCATAAATCAGCAGGTCTTCATCCACTCTTGCCTGCCAACAAAAATACAACAGTGTCATAAAAGTACAATCACAAAGCATGGAAATATTTAATCGTAATGTTTACATCAATATTCTATGATTTGTCAATGATGTACTGACCTATGTTGGAGGTGCTGTCGAACATGTCCTAGAGTTTGACTGCATGGAATCACAAGTGGATATGATGGAAACAATTCAGTTGGTCACTTTTCATGTAGAATTTAACATACCTGACGCAAGAGGTTTTACAGCTGCCAGGGGCAACAATGCTCAGTTTCAGTTTATATCAAAGAAGCTTTCCAAATTGATGTTTGTCACTGCACAATGAAAATTTGTTTGCACATTTCATCTGCTTGTTTTCTCTCATTTTCTTATTACCTCTTTTCTTACATTTCTGTATTTAATTAGTCCTTTCCACCCTGGTTTACAAACAAGTGACAGGCTTCAATATGAGTACTGACATGTCTAAATTGATCAATAATTTACATGAAAAACTCACCATGAGATAAGGCCTTGACTTATTGTGGCCCAAGCCAAACATCTGAATTTCTTTCACAACTGGCATCTCATCAATGTTTTGCTGTTTGTCTGAGGTGGTGGGGCCAGCACTGAATCAGAGAAAAAGTAGTTATAAACCTTTCCACCATTCCTGCCCTATTCCTTATAAGATCTTTAATACAGTAATAAACAAGACATCTGTCAAAATATGGTTACCATAAAAACTCTGAAGCAGAGTGGGACTGATTGCCATTTTGTTACAACACAACAGTTTCAATTTCCGTTTTCTTTTGTACTGAATTAGAATTGATATCAGACATCATTTCCATATTGTAGTGGAATGATATACACTGGAATTACGCATTATAATTTCCATGCTGTCTCATAACATACTGTGTAGAAGACCAAAATATTTCTATGCCATCTCATAAACCATTGTCTCAACCACATAACTAAAGTGTATCACTTACATTAACAGGGCATCCCATAAGTTTAGAAATAAAAGCGTTCAAGTATATGTGCCTAAACTTTTATGTACAAAATATTCCTTTTCTGAATTCTGCTATCAAGTGGAAAGTGAGAAAGCAGTGAGACTGAGTGAGCAGTGTCAAACATAATTATCTCCCCCAGACCCAACTTACCCTGCCTTTGTGGGGTCAAACAAAGGTCCACTGTCCACCAGCGTTCTCTGTCCCAGAGGAAAGCTCTTGACAGAATAGACAAGCTTATAATCTGGCAAACTGTAAATCTGAAATGAAATAGGTAAACAGTTGTTACTAGACACAATGTCTACAAAATAATAAAACTACTAGTCTTTTTCATGCTCCAGAAGTCTCTTTTTTTAGCACTTTAGCATAGACATATGTTTACAGTTGTTTTCATTAGAAAGGTACAAGAAAGCTTCCCTCTCCCATCAAGACATGTGCATTTAATGGATAAACCCAGGCATGAAACCATAACATCTCTAAGAAAATGGAGATGGCATAACAAGAAAATAAAAATGCTATCATTCCAGAACATTACTTCAAGACACTCTTCAGTGACCCATTCTGCAGTCAATCTACTACCTAGCAACACAGAAACTAGATCTATAATCTCGGACATCAATTGTCTCCAAAGAGAGAAATTCTCTGCGGGAATATTGTTAAATAACATGTTCAAATCTCTATTATTGGTAGCTTTAAGAAAATTGCAGAGTTATTTTAGGCAATTCTAACATCAAAAAGTCACTGACTATTTGTGAATGAAGCTATGACAAAATAATGACAGATAGATATATTTACGGCAATGGTCTCTTTAGCTAGAGATGAATAGTCAGTTTAAAGTAATCAAGAGCAATGACACATAAACTGTTTGCAATTCAGTCTCATGCAAGGAATGGTAAGTCTACTAACCTCAAGCTGTCCATTCTCTCTAGATATCAGCAACCAAGATGAGACCTTGATCTCTTTCTTATTTGGTTTTGGACTGCAAGCAAATAAGTAATTAATGTAATATTGCTTATGGTATATCTCAGATGTGATGGGGCGATTTATGTGAGTGGCGGTAATTATTAACGAAGGCAGTCACACAGTTAACTGACCAAAATAAATTACTTGGGTGATGAATGTGTTCATATGATATCGGAACTCACACATATAAAGTGGTGGGATGTCATTATTCAATTTATTCAGCTTCCTCCACTCACTGAATACAAGGAGTCTAAATGTCATTCTGAACTATTCACTATGTGGTGTAGTCATTTATCACTCTATTTCACAAAGCCGCAAGTGAGACTTGAATGAGGCTAGTGATGCTAAAGACTGAAAATACCAATAAAAAAAAAATTGTAGCACCTTCTCATCTATTATCAATACACATTATTTCAAAGGTAAATCAAATGATGCACAAATGACCCAACTAAAACATCTCTTACAGATCATTTGTTTCTATGCTTGGTTTCTTGTCTTCTTCCACGAATGCTGATGATTCTCCATACAGCATTTCATCTTCATCATCTTCCTCACTGAGGAGTTGAAAGAACAAGTGAAGAGTGTGAGTAAATAGGGAATAGCATTATCATTTTTTTTCAGCAGATAAATTGGAAAATAAACAACATAATAAGTGTTTCTGTCTGTGACACAAAGACCGACAAGTGCTACATATCTTTTTAGTTAAGAGGTGAAGAAAATTCTGCTGTGCAGCGCACAAAAAAAAACAATCTTTGCTTTTATTCTGTGGTGTGGTGAAAATGTAATCAGTAGTAATTAAATCGACATGCAAAGTAGGGACTATCTGAAAAGGTTGTGATTATTGTTTGATATTGATGCTGTAAGTAATTCCAAACAGTGGCTAGTGAACCTTCATCATTTTGTGTATAAACCATAAGGACAAAATCGAAAACGGCTTCAATTTTCACATAGACAAAAATCTTAGCTAGGGTCAGTTGTTTTGACATTCTGCCAAGTTTCAGTGAATTTGGTAAATAAAGCATCCAGGTATCACATTTCAAAATGGATATGAGTTTCCCTTTGACAATAACAAAATGACCAACTCAGAGGCAACTTGTATACTGGCTTTCCATTCATTGCAGTCTGGACCCTCAGAATCCATATTTCCTACCAAAACAACCCTTATTAAACTCTCTTGCGACAAACATCTTTGAAAGTAACTTCTACTCATTCCTTAAGAAATTAAAAGAGCCAGCGAAGGCTACATTACTTGGTCATGAGTGTTGGTGCTCTCTCGGCTGGTTTAAGACTCTCTCTTCTGGCACTCAGTGAATCTGCTTTGGAGTTCTCTGTTGTGAATAAGCCACTGTAGTCCTTGTACGTGGTCACAGCTAAGATACGAGGTTTCTGTGAAGGAATCAGTCAATCTCTAATAATAATAATAGTAATAATGCAGTTTATAAATATCACATCCAGGCTAATGCCCGCTCATGTGACTTCATACTATTGTTACTCCAACAAGCTTAATCACTGTCAGTTTTGTAAACTCCCTGGGGAGCATACAGCGCCATCGTCATTTAAATGTGCTGATCACCAGCATTCTGGCAATATCTATTGTCAGGTACCTTTTATAAAGACAGACAACCTGAGGAAGATGTGAATGAAATGCTTCCCGAGATACTGACAACATGACCATGATCGGAAACTGAACCTACTTCCTTTTGATCTTGAGTACAACACTATGACCATTCAGCCATGTTACCCCACCATGAGAATCCAATGAGAGTCCAACCATACTCAGGACTTAGACAAATGCTATATCTGGTCACCACATGACAAGACCAAGCCATCTTCAGCAAGCAGATCACCATGGGTGAGTTGCAAACATATCTGGACAATACGCACATGCAAACCACTAAAAGGCAGTATTCAGTTAATGCAAATCTTTAATGATTTCTCAGAGCAAAAGCCAAATATTTGTTTTGATTCTAACTCTCACAATAATAGTCATAAGTGTGCCGAGGCATCATAAACCTTTGAGTCAAACTAACAAACTCACTCTAAGCAGCCATTAATGATTCCAAGTGCAACTCTTCTCTAAAGTATATCTTTACCTGTGGTATAGGTGTCTTGCTGGCAGACAACCTTGCCCCTCCCATCAGCCGGTCATCTTTCAAGGTGAACATCATCATCTGTCCTTCAGCCCCCATGATTACAACATGTGGGTCACATACAGAGCAACTTTGTATGGATGAGCCCAAGTCAACAGGAATGTGCTGGATCTGCTTAACTGTTAAATATCACAATGGGTGACTTTGGGTGTTGCTGCCTTCATGACAGGAATTTGCATGATAAATACTTTCAATAAGTAACACAAAACTAACTTGCACTCACTTCCTATTTCTTTATTACACATCACAAAGTTGTCTTGTGCTACATAAGTTTTTTTCCAATGATTGTGGAATGCAAGACCCCCTTAAGTCGATACAGCAGAATTTAGGAATGTATTTGACACAAAATGAAAATAGTGGGAAAACTGCTGAGACTGGTTAGCAGTGATGTCAATTAACAAGGAGTGAAACCCAAAAGACCATGAATATTATCAATATCAGAAACAGGCCCCATGGCCATCAAAGTAGTGGAAAAGGTGGAAAATAGTGGAATAGTTTCATCTCTAAGAATTTTTAATCAGCAAAAAACAAATGGCCTTGGGCCATGTTATTTTAACAGTTAAACATCACATATGCATATTTAGTGTAGCCCACATGGGATAATATCAGTGTTCATCAAGTCAGCATTTTGCAAAAGTAAAATGAAAGTCAAATCACCTTACAGATAATTCATGTTAGAAACTATTTTCACTTTAAGCAACTAAAATGTTACTCTGAGTTACGACCATACAGAATACAGGACTTACTTCCCTCCAGTAGTCTCATTGAGGCTGGGGATACTTGTAGAATGTAGCGCTTTTCACCAATATTGCCCACAAATACAGTGGATGTCTGAGTGCTGAAACCACTGTGGTCCAACTCATTTATTTCACTGCCAGTCTGAAGCACCTGATAACAGAGGAAGGAAAGTATCCTGTCTTAGGCAGCCACACAAGAAATTGGGTCCAGGTGACCAGAAAGAGCTTACGGCCACAATGAACATGATGTTTGTGTAGCAACAGGTTATTTACTGGTGCTCCCTCACATAACTATTTGAGACAATAAGGTGATTTTTATACACTATTGGTCATGAGGCATAGTTGAGATACATCTGTCACTTCTGCATCATTATTTTTTAAACATCACTGAACATGCCCAAAATGACGTTTTGAAAATATGTCTGCTCTAGAGCAGACTTGTAGCAAAGCTATTCCATTCTATTCCAGAAATTTCTGTTATTGCTTACACCTTACAGTAACTAAGACTGTGTAGGCAAGAAGGGAAGACTTCCTTGAAACAAAACTTCCTAACATGAATGAGTGGAATTCACATTTAAATTTCTACATTTTCACATCACTTAGGTAGGAAAATAACAACATAATGTAACTCTGCGTGTGTAGTACTCAAATAAACATTCATATCTTTCTGGGCATTTGTCACAATCTTGCATCAAGGAACCAGAGTCAAAGTGGAAAATATGAATACAAAGAGATTGTGAGAAACTTCTATGACTCAGAAAGCTATTTTCATAATGTGGGTCCAAAATGTGATAGGCAGCTGCTTGATGTTTCACTATTCTTGACTCATGCCTATACAGAAAATACGATTTAGCAAACAAATATCACTGAAACATATCTTCAACTCACAATTTTATTGTTCAAATAAAAAATAAAATCAAAAATTTTATTTTACTAGAAATAAACTAAAGCAACAAATGCATACACTCTGTGTATGAAACTAGGATAAACTCCAGACATGCTTGGTGACGAAAATTATGAGAAGGTCAGTAATACAACATCTGTAAAATCTTACCATACTTGAGTCACGTCTACTAAGGACCAAGAAAGCATGACCACCAGTAATTTCCGGGGTCTGTTCTTCCTCGGTTTCAGCTTCAGATGCCTTACTAGTGCCTTCCCCATCCTCTTCAACATCTACTACTTCAGAAGGAGAATGGACGGTCCACATGTCAATGCAGCCAGACAATGAAAACGTTGTTACTACTTGAGGCCTGACACTGCGCTGTAGATGAGTTTACAGGAACAATTAGGTAACAATTGGTTAATAACAAAAATGGACAAAAATTTGGGTTTCACTGGTAAAACTGTATAAATGTGCTCCATTAAATTACAAACATTTCATGAAGGACAGTTGGCTGTTATCATGATCTTTCTCTGAATGTGTGGTCTTTTGTACTATGTGTTTTTACAACACTATCTCTGTGATCAGCTTAAAGATCAGCATGAACGAAGAATGGATATGTAACTGCTAAAGTTAACAACGAGAGTTCTTGGCTGAAAATATAAACAGATCCTATTTACAGAATAAACCACAGCACCATCCACCTTACAGAATGAGAACTATATCAATACCCCAACCAACACTTAATGTAAGTTCAGATTCTAGTTGTTCTTCATTGGTATTTTATAGCTATGCTATCGGAGACTATGCAAATCCTACAGAACTGCAGCGATCAATATCAATGTTTTGACAACTTATTCTACTAATATCCTCTATCCCACTCATGACTAGACTGCACAAACAGCTGCCTTAATTCTTGTCTGTTAACCAGTTAAATTCCATTCATACTCCCATCTGAAAACACTGATCATTAAAAATATCCTTTCTAATTCTATCATCCCCATTTTCCCTCCCCCTCCAACCCCCTTTTCCCCTGGCCTCACCCCAACTGTTATAAATAATGGAATAATGCTGAGGAAAAAGACAAAATATTTCACCAGACTGAAACTTATACATTTTCATGGCAGATCACAATACAAGAATTCAAATCATTAAGTCACAATTGCATTGGGTTCAGAATCATCTGGTACTTGGAGGGTTAAATTCTGAAGTGTTGAGAGGTTTGAAAACTTCCTGGCATGGAATTCAATACATTCCACCTTGCCATCCTTGATCAATTTTGCAACATTCAGCATGAGTTACCTGTAGAACGGATATTGCTCCATTCTTGCTGTGTCCAGATGTGGTAACCAATTCAAGATCAGGGTCAGAATGTCCACTGTACTCTTCTGACAGGAAGGCAGGTTCACCCATTGCCACTTGACCACATGGAGCAATGTTCCAGATGTTGTCGCACACCTAGTGAATATTGTTAGTGGATTTAGTTAGTGAATGTACAAATATCACTGGGCGAAGTTCTGTAAATTTGTCAACGCAACAATGCACAAGGACTGTCATCTTTTACATAATGCGAATCATGTCTGTTATTATGGCCCTTTCCTTTTTAACCAAACAACCTCTTCATAAAATCTCTGCTATATACAAATCTGTACATCTGAGTGGTAATTCCTGCCTGGATTTTTTGTTTATGTGCTTCACTCTCTGAAACATTTAGAGGCACCAGTCACAGGCAACTCTGTGACTGGTGCCTCTTCCCATTTTGCATGCTGTGCATTGCAAATGGTATACAATGTGTATATTTCCAATTTAAAAATGCCATTTGAGTTTTGACCCACATACTGAAGCTCAAATAATTGTAACTTAACTCACTGATCAGTGATGGGCTATTATTTTTTTAATTAAACCCATCAGAAAAAGGGAAAAGAAAGACACCCAACTCATTTCTACTCTTGTGATACTCATATGACAAGGGATATCTGCCTCAACAGTCTTCCATAAACCTAAAAAGGCTTAGCCTAGAATTTTAATCAGAAAGTTTGCAAAGCTTTAAAACCTCCAAAAGCAGAAAGCTTCCTAACATCACCACCATCTGTCCATACACCAGCGTTGCACACCTTCCCCACCCAAATCAAAAACAGACAGTTAACTTGCCCACAGTGACCACATATGAAGGACCAAATCCATGCATCCACTGAAGACAGATCGCTATCACTATATTTGAAATGTGAATTACTCTCCACAAAACGGTCTTGTCCATTTTAGCAAAGTGACCATAACACACAGGCTGTCAGAAAGCCACAATGGACTGTTCATCATTTATGTTGATACACTATAAGGTTGCATACCACTTGGCTTAATTAGAATTAGAGTCATGCAGCCTCCTATATCAAAACAACATAGCTACATTCAGTCATCCATTCTTCATCCATTTCACTCACCTCAAATGAATAAGAGGTAATCAATGTTCCTGGCTGGTTGTCTGTTGATCCATACACTTCCAGTTCATCTACATTTTCTATCTCTGACACGTCAGATGCTACAAGAAAGTGAATGACAATATAAGAGGATCATGTAAACAAGAACTGGCATAGCAGAGCCACAATACATCTGTCAAATTCTTCCTTCAAATTTTATCATTTCTCAAGGGATTATCACAGATTCACTACATGCTGTGAAATCTCTCTTAATTAAGTGTCCTGATCCTCCCTTATATTTTCTATACACAGAAAAGCATTACTTATCATCAGAACAGGCTCATTTTATTTATGGCACTGAAAAAACAATACATTATCAATTTCTGCAGTCTGTTAGGCAAGTCAGTATTTATATCTGTTCAGTATATGTCATACCTAGTTGCTCAACACCTTCTATTCTCCTTTTCTTGCTGGCTGAAACCCCTGAGCGTTTTTCATCAGCTTGAATCACTGTACCAGAGGATTTTTCTGTGTATTTCAGAAGCAGAGAGTTCCCCAGCCGAGAGCCCAAGAATAAGTAGCCATCAGCGCAAGTGCACATCTGGAAAAATGAGATAAAGATAAAACGTTCAACACTGTGTATTTTCAAATGTTCAGAACTGTATGTGAGCTTTGCCGACACACAAAGTCCTGAAAACCTGTGAATGCAGAGATTTTCTTCCTATGGGCCTCACACTACTGTATGCCGTTGGTCAATAATTCATAACCTGAAGCAACTGTTTTCAGATAACAGAGAATTGTGTTCATTCCAAATTATTAACATACTTACACACGTCGTAAGAACACTAGAAGCTGCCCTTTCAAAGTGGAATTCTCGTACACATCTCATGCCATCAACAACCAGAGTCAGAACATAGCTGCAGGAAATAACAGTGAAAGATGTGTCAGTTTGTTAGGTCAAGATTTCCAAAGATCCCTGACAATTTGTTGCAGTTGGCCCAGGAGAACAAAATCAAGATTTATGATGCATATAAATAATTATAGATCTTATATCTGATTTCATGAATTACTCTCATATAATTTTTACACACTATCACCGAAATCAATGCAAAGATCCACAGACATAGTAAATAATACTGCTTTACATGGTAAAAGGGAAAAAATAGCAGATAATTATGTATGGACTTCTTTATGGTGGAGTTTAGGAATGGCAGCAGCTCGTGGCGGGATTTTTGGAAAGAGTCCCTGTTCACAAATGAAGTTCTCCCATCATTCTTTCTATTTGCTCTTTATTAAAATACCCTATTTTTCAGATTTAAATTTTGGTTTCCTGAAAATTTTGGCATATACCATCCCTGTGTGCCACAACATAAAATACTGTATCACAGTAATCATGCTGATCTAACAGATAATACTCACAGTTCTCCACCCTTAAGAGATAAAACCAGTCTGTCATTGGAGATGAGGGCAAATTGTGCACAGTCAAGTGTACATCTTACATTTTCCTGGTTTTCTGCGGACAGTTATGCAATAACATCTTGTCATAAAATTTCTATTCTGGGTTAATGAATTTATTATTTTCAGCTCTGTCAAGTGATTGTCGAATTGTCACTCACACACTAGTTTGCTACATGCTCTGCCCATGCCAGGCTGCTTTTCATGACTGGCGCAGAGCATATAAACAAACCAACCTATCAGCAACAATCCCGAGGTCATGTGACGAACTGAGAATACCTGATTGGTGGGATGAGTGATAAATTCATCCAAAAGCTGTCTTATGGTAAACTATTTAGTTCAGTGTTCACACAGAAGTTTTATGTCATGTCAACGATTTCTTTCAAGAAATGAAAGAACTCTGCATTATCCATTATCATTATTCATTCTACTTCAATACTGTCACAGTAAAGACAGAGCAGTCCCAATCATTGATCTCGATGCCTAAGGACAGCAAACATTATTAGAGATTTTTTTACACACCTTACACTCAAAATTTCAATTTTAAGGACTCTTATGGCTCTCAAACCCACTCAACAAACTTAATGTTATAGATTCATAAGGACCCACTCAAAGCAAGAAGCACAACAAAAAGTCAGCTCATGCAGTATACTCCTTGGCTAATGAAGTATATTAATTTATTTGAAATCTTATCATACAGTAGGATAACTTTCAAGTAAAAAACTTACTGAGAGGAAATGCTGAGGAGGCATTGGCAATGCTGTTAAGAGACACACCAAAAGGTGGCACACTTTGATTCAAATAAAGCAGTGAGTTGACAGCCAGTATCAAAACCCCTCCTGTAAGAAAAAACAAATAAGTATGAATCATTCATGAGCTATTCAGCATCATCAAAAATATAACAAAAATAATAGCTGTGTTAACAGGGAGGCTATGAAAGAGAACAGGAAATATGTCATAGAGGGAGTCTGGGGAAATGTTCTACCTGAAAATTTAAGATCTCAATGCTGCCAGTACCACAGCATGTTTAATACTGAAGTCTGAAAAGCTGCCCACACAAAATTATTAGGTTTCAACTTGCCAAAATATTTTAGAACAAATATAAAAAAGTTTTGCTTTGAAACCATGGTATTTAAGTGGAAAGATCTGAAGGTCCAAAATTCTGTCTGAGGATCCACATAGGTATATGAAGGCTCTGGCAAACAAACTCACCTATGGGTTTGGGTATGGGTGCCACACTAAAACAGTCAAATGGCAAATTGGCCTGAGACCAGATGATGGGGTGAACTTTCTGCTGGATATTCAATGAGATGGCAACAATGCAGCAAGTGTCTGTTCTTACAGCAGTTCGCCTGGAACAAATTATGCAAGGATGTAAAAATCCAAAATTAAGATGTACCATATCATATGTTGATCTCAGAACATTAGAAATCAACACTCATGCTACAATGATAATACTTATTATTATCCTTCTCTTGCAAATCTTCATACTAGATTACCACCTACTCCATGGCTTAAAATCACCTCAAAACTTGCTTTCCAATTTACACTGCCCGTTTTCTTAAGTAAAATGCATAGACACTGTCAATAGGAAATGGTCTTCTGCAGACAAGAAACAGCAGGAGATCCTCAATCTTCATCAATGCCACTTACGTCAGTTATATCCCAACCCTAAAAAGGAAATGTACATGACTTTCTGTTGTCCAATTCCGACGAGTTTTAGAAACCTCCCACACTTCACTCACAAGTAAACATAGCACAGACATCTATTCTTATCAGCCCGCAGAACAACAGCTTCCAAACCGCAATTACCGGGAAATGTCAGCTCTCTCCTAGAATGTAAAAATCTGAAGTTTTTTTTCATTTATTCAGAATATACGTAGGTTATCTGTAATGCAGCAGCCCTAGATTCCTTTTATAACATCACCAACTTACCCAGACCATGTGGCTAAAGGCTCATAGAGTATGAACACAGTGGGCTCAAAATAGCCATGCAGAAATTGAATGTCCAAAATGTTGATGATTTTCTCATCCATCTTTCTCAGATCAATTGTGTAGGATGACATAATTGGGGATCTGAAATAATTCATGGTAACAGAAACTAAAGCATCTCACTTGTTTGTTATGAAATTCAAGTGAAAATAGCATATGTCAATCTAGCATTTTTTACTCTGTTAAGGTGTAAGTTTCATAAAAATATATTTCATGTTTGTTAGGTTAATTGTATGACCTTTCATAAAATTTTCATCTATTTTTGTAAGTCTGATGTTTCATGCAAATCGTCTCTGTGATAAAAGCTTGTGTAAGACAAACAAGATTCTCATGCCTCAATAAACTGAATGATAGTATGCTGAAAAATGGGCTAAGCATTCCTTTCAATTCTTCTGTCAATCATGGAGAATGACATTCTCAGAGTAGACAAATATTCTTGCATTTCAGTAAAATGGCATCCCCATAATAGATGGAGCTTTTCAGTCAATCTGCTTTTAAAAGCTACTTGAAAATATACAATGGACACAACATGGAAGCATGATGGGACATGAAATAGCAGCAACAGATCTAATGCAAATGATACATACTTGCCCGCTGCCCCTGGGAGTGCATCAAGATCATCAACAGACACATCTTTCCTGAATGGCAGAACAACAAGGTGTGTTCCATATATCAGCATCCCAGCACAGCGGCCATCTGGATCCACACGCACCATAGGCAGGTGAGTGTTAACAGTGTAGCCACCCTGAGGAATTCAACATTTTCATTGTGGCTGTGGTAGTAAAGGATTTCCTTATATTTAGGCTACTGTTCATAAATTTCATGATAGTTCTGAGGATTTTGTCCAATGAATCTGTCACATCAGTGATTCAGTTAGACAAAGGTCAATGCATTTTACACAATGTTGCGCTGTTTACATCTCTCACTATTCACACATGCCATTTGCAAATGATGAAAATGAGGATTTATAAAACATGGCATCTAATATTTCTCTTTCTACACATATTCTCACAACCTATGGATAATAGTATTCAAAACTATCATAAAATTCATGTCCCACTTTACAGTTGTTGATTAATATCAGTAGCAACAAATCAGTTTGCTTAACATGTTCATTTCCAAAAACACCATAGTTTTCTCAGATGACATAAAGCATAATTACCCTTTGTCTAGTCAATATCTGGCAATTGGCAAATATTTCATGTTCATAATACTCAACTGTAAACAGAAATAAAATCTGGAATCTTATCAAGATTCTGAACACCATTTCTCACAGACTAATTTTTGTGATTACCACCAATGAAAACATCCCAGACAGCACCATTGTCCATCTTTTACTGAGACCAAACTGCACCCCCCACTACAGCAGTGCTTGTTTGGCAGGTGCTTGGTTCATACACAAGTTAATAACAGCTTGGTGTAAATTAGTAAACTTCACATACTCTCAGCTCATGTTCCTCAAACTGATGTAGTGAGCATGTCTTGAGGTCATGGGTGCTTGGGTCATACTCCACTACAGACAGCTGAAACAGAAAGTGAAAAACTTCAGTACAAATATGTTATATGTTGCAATTTAGCATCAAACACTCTACAAAATATAAAACACTGAAACTAAGGTTGGAAAAATTGTGCACGGTAATTGTTTTTGTCAACAATTAATTATCAGCCACTATCAAAAAGACTGAGCCTCACAATATGCAGAGGTCATAATCTACTTTAGTCAATGGTGGCAAAGACAGTGAGAAAATTAAGACCCAATAATAGTCATATCCACTACATAAAACTATTGTCTAAATAATATTTAAATGATTTGGATAACAGATGGTCTTAAAAAAAATGTTTCAAATAAAATGTTCTTGTCTGTGCTCTGGTATGTCACCTGCCAATGTCCAAAATAATTCAGCGAGGTTTCTTATCAATTCTAATATCTTCCAGCAATCAACAAAAGAGCCTATATTAGTTTTCCTCACAAAATCACTATTTTTCACATTCATGATCTTTATCCCAATACTCATCTCCCAACAAAATATTCCTATAAAACTGTGAATACCTCTGATGAGATAACAGAAATAGACACAAATTTTGTTGAAGGAAAGAGTTATATTCAAACAGAACTACTCAATCTTTTTATAAAAACAATTTTGGCAAAGATAAACCCCTTTGTCAGATGATGTTACAACAATGCAGACAAGAAAGTTACACAAAAGTGAAAACCAAGACATCTTTGACATGCTAACCTTTGCATCTAGAAAGCTGAGTAATAGCACATCCCTGCTGGCACCTGCTAACTTTACAGTGGCCAGCGACTGGATGTTGCCATGGAAACTGAAAGAGGCCAGGCATTCAAGACGTGTCTTGGTCTCATCTGTGAAGGTGCATTATAATGTGTTGTTAGATCACCCTCATCACTGCTGATATTTTTAAACAGAATTGTCCATTTCCCTAAAGCTGAGGCTTTCAACCTATTAATCATATTGTGACGATAATATGCGCTTGTTACTACTACATTCAAAGTGGTCACAGCCATATATTATGTCTCTTTTCTTATCCACTGACTATCCCAGTCTTTACTTTGTTTGTCCTGTCTGGGCTTTATTTCTGCTGTACAGTTTTAGAGTGTCACTGCATATGCCTGTGCAGAATAGGTAAACCCAATGCAAACCCTAAACCACAATGCCACTATGTCAAGAAATTAGTGGCATGTCACTCACTTTCAGTAATTCAGCATCAAGGACAGAATGAAACCAGACTACCAACAAATTTTTCTTTAACATGAACAGTTTGCTACATGTATACTCAATGGTGTTACATGTATTTCCATTCTAAAATTTTATATTTCATAAAGTCATTTCAAATTAACCTAACAAGATGTCACAAAATATGATGAAAAAACTGATTATATTCAAGAGACTGAAAAAAATACGGAAGATGCATTTTTTTCTCAAATAAAGTGAATTGTGCAGACAGAAATTTTAAGCATATCATCAAATTCTTAGATGACTGTCCTTTTACCATCCCATGTCAAGTGTATAAAACTAAAATGCTGAACATGGACCAACCTGAAATCATGTGAAAAAAAAACAACATGATCTTACTAGACAATACATGAGAGAATACTGCAAGATACAGTGTTAGAATGTGACAATCAGACAAGCCTGAATAATGATCCTGAACATATGCAAGGCTGACTTGCAGCCATCTTAATCTAGGATACATTCCCAGATTTCTTATGTATATGTGTTCATTCTTAAGTGATGAAATTGCTCAGCTTCAGTTTCACTTTTCAAAAACCAAATTGACTGGAGTTCCTGGAAAATTATGTCCTCTAGATCACTGAATATAATTTTTCCATACCTGTAACTGGCTCAACTGTTTTGAGGGTTCCATCTGGACTGACCAACTGAGAAGCAAGAACAACTATAGTTAAGGATCTCGATAAAGTGAATTTAGCGGCATTAAAACTCAAATAATTATATCATCAAACTGGATTGCTCTGCAGACATTACAAAATATGAATCCCCAGGAAGATGTACTCCACTAGAGGTAAAGCCTATCTAACCAAGTTAAAACAATCATTTAATTTCCAAATTGTGCATGTCAAATTAATACCCAATGCATACAATTGTAAATCATCATATACCTGGAAACGCTGACAGCAGAAGAAAACTTATAGGCATGAAAATTCATTCCAATTCTAGAAACTAGTGAATAAGAGATAATCACATTTAGTAGCAATATGTTGAAATATATTCCACCATGTATAAGAAAGTTATAGTATCGTATTCGAAAGAAGCATCCATATGCATCCACTCGAAGCTACATTATCTTTTAATCTAGAGGGTGGTAAAAATTTACTGCATGGTAAAAATTTACTGCATCCTGCATTACACAATAATTTGCTGACTTCAAGCAGCCTCTAATGCCTATAATGAGCATAGATACAAACCTCAGGTTCCAGATTGAGACGGTATACATGCAGATAATTGGTGCCTGCAACGATGAGATTTTTCTCCCTCCAGCTGAAAAAGTGTGCATAGGTACAATGCTCTATCCCTGTTGGGGGATGAATTTGCTTGTACATGCAATGCATGATTTGGCTTCACTTGTCTGTCAGCTTCAGCAAGCTTCTGTAGGAGAAAAAGTCAATGTCATCAGTGCATGGCATAGTCCTTGTCATGACTTATTTCCAATTAAAATCCCAGTCATTCATTATTTAACTCTTGTGCTGTGTCATGTTTTTTATGTTCAGATGGCAATATCCTAGAACTCTCCAATTTAGTGCTGCCCTTAATCAGGAACCAAGCATGTAGTAGGACTAGGAGAGTCCAGGATATACTGATGGGTAAAGATGTATAAAGATATATGAATGTCATGACTGGGGGAAGCACTCTCCAATGCCCTGGACCTTCTATCTACCCACTTCACCAATACCAAATGATTCACTGTCTTTATAATTTATTAGGGATCACCATATTTAATCTTTACATCAGGCCTCTCAGGTCCCATCCCACATAAACCATGACACTACAGATACACTCATATCATATCTAGCTCGTATAGTCTAGTCGTATGGCTTCAAAGCCAAGCCTTCATTCAAGTCAAATGTTCAATCTCAAACGTGTATTAAAACCATTTTCATATTTTATTTCTACAATTACTAAGTAAGACTCAAGAGTAAGAGCATACAGTCCATCCATTCTTAATCATTCTACAGTTGTTTCACTCATGAAAACTCATTACGCAGCACCACTGCACTAGCATCAGTTAGACTTTGAGACCTGGCAAAATTCTGTGACTCTCCCAACTCCCCAAGCAAGGTGTGCTTAAAAAAATGGTGTTTGGGTTTGGCCCAAACACCATTTTTTTGCACACCTTATTTAACTTTGGGGGTAGTCTAGGCAGGCAGAAAGTCCTGGTAGTAATTTAAGAAGAATCCTTATAGACTAAAGACCGTCTGTGGTGAGTCCCTGGACAATGCCCAGGTATTCTATCAGGAGTACTTTCTTTTCCATAATTCTGATCCATGGACGCTTTGGGAACGTTCCTTGCTTTTGCTCCCACAATTTTGGTAAGTTTCGTTCTCAGCAGTCGTGTCAGGTGTCGGTCATAAATGCCTTCAAAGTCGCAACACAGAATATCTGTCGCTGTACAGAAGACGATCGCAAGAAAACGAAAATTCGTGAATGACATGAAAGTCCACCGAAAGTGAGTATACCTTTACACTGGCATCAACGCCATCACTCAAATTACTCAAAACAGTCCGGTGTAGTAAGCATCACAGTCGCACACATTAAATCCGGCACGGGAAGTGGAAACAGCGTTGTGGCGTAGTACCGTGTAAAATTTTTGTGCACGAACAAACCAGAGACGATGTCGTCCGGCAGGTCAATCTAGGTGGTATGAAACGAGTTGAAGTGGAAGAGATGGTTTAGGCCTAATAGTGGATTTCAGTGGAAAACAGGGAAACATATAATTTATGTCTCATATTACTTACAATCAAAACATAACTCTTTCCACAGCTAGTTTACATTTTTCACATAAGTAGATTCTCCACACCGAAACCTGCAAAAAATTATCCCACGGGGTACAAAAATGATAAGAAAATGTATTATATAATATATACATTTAGGCAGTGGAAAGAAACTGTAAACTAATCTCTCATGTATTCTAAACAGCAATGTTGAAAAATGATGGATATAAAAGAATAAAAACTCAAAAACTACAAAGAATGCTGCATTTTGTCTTCAGTCTGAGCTAGACAGGTAGTAAAAATATAATCACCTTCTAAACAAGTAATTACCCCAGAAGAAAGATTACTCAGATTTCGAGACCATGGTCCCTTTATCCACTCTCAAGAACGGACCTTTGGCACACAGACGCACACAGTCAATAGAGCATTGAACATTTCAAAAATTAAAAGTAAAATATAACCTGAACCCATTATTTTGTCTCCTGGAAATACAGATATAATTATGGGGGCATAAAATGGGACAACATATTTTTCGCCTGTTAAATTCTTCTGATTGGAAATGTTGCTTAGATGTGATCTTTTCTTGGTTAGATCATGTCGCTCATCTCACACGCTTGACACTCACATGTGTTTAATATATAGACCAGCCATGGGGCTACAGCAGTTTACACCCTAGCTTCCGATCATTCCTCTTTATCTGCACCATTTATAACTACAAACCAAAATCACGACACCATAATGTCCTATACTGCATACGTGCACTTACAAGGACATACAGTAATATTATGTTGGAGCCGGAGTCATGTAGACTAATTGTAAACCCATTTTATAATTTTAATCTCAGGCCCAGCCTTTGTAACATTCTTCATACTTAATTTAGAGGACGACTATCACTGGTGAAGGTGTATAGATATAAAATGTGTCTGTGTGTGTGTGTGTGTGTGTGTGTGTGTGTGTGTGTGTGTG
>JAWQUT010000003.1:2002661-2027803 GCA_033807755.1 Ellobium chinense | reverse complement strand
TAGTGGGCCAGGGCTGCCCTGTTCACTGTGCTCATCAGCATCTGATTCCATTGGAATCTGTTCTGTCCGGCAATCTCCTCCGTTACTGTCTCTCCTCGGTTGACACCAAAGACCAACAGCCATCTACAGAGAAGAGCCAATATTGCTTGCCTTTTCGTGATCTTCCTATAACTTTGCTCTATTTCAACTTTCTCTGCAAGGTTACACCCACTGATATGCGATTCGGTATAGAACTTTTTGGTTACATCCTATCAGAAAAGCGATCTATAGACACCTAGGGTTTTGTATTTGTTCCCCTATGTGTCGGAAGTTCAGCTTAAACCTAAAATCTAATTGGGCGACTTTCTTGATGGTCCCAGCACTGAAATCATAATCAAAAGGTCTTGAGATTGGATTCTCGCCATAATATTGTTTGCTTTGGGAAAGCATTTTACCCCTATTTCTTCAGCCAATGTAATTTGGGAATCCAACCGTAGGAAGTGAAAGACTGTTATAAAGAATAATGATCAACGCCTGTAAATGGCAGCAGCCCTGTGCGCGTTTCCCATATACAGTATTTGCAAATGTTTTTAGTGACCTACGAAGCCAGGTGTAATGATGACGTGAAGGCGTGTCAGCAAGCAACGGCCTATAGACGAGACCCATAAATGTCAAATATATATTCACTGCTACTTATACATCCTTTTGTGAGCAGTCGGCAGGTGTGTTATGGTCACGGGTGAACAGTAGGCTCGCAGGTGGAAGTAGGACCGATTCAGGAGTAGGTATTTAAGGATTAAATTGATGTAGTGTAGTGGTAACACGTTCAGACTTGCAAGCTGAGAGACCCTGGTTGGATTCCCGGCAGGAGCATGTATTTTCTAGTGTATTTTTTTCGGCCTTTCTTCTCAAAAGTGATCATTCACAGTAACATGGTAAACTCTCTGATGACACACTTCCCTCAAAACATAATATGTAACATCTGAAAAATTATCAGACTGAACTTACACCCCCTCCCTTTTAATAAAAAAGGAATACTATACATGTATACATTGCCACCCGGTTACACTGTTCTTTTGGCATCTTTCTAGACTTCTTGGTTTCAACCCTGTCAACGGCCAGGTGAAGCAGATCCTGTCAGACTTGGCTTATCCTACAGGCCTTGAGGTCACAGCCGATGAGAAGGCAATGTTGGTGGCAGAGGCTGGCAGAGCTAGGATACTCAGGTAGGGATAGTGGTTTGTCACATGTGTTTAGCCTTACGTTTTCTAAATAACTCGCGAGAAATTGTATATTTTACAGTGCCTTAAATGAGTGGTCATGAGAAAGGATTTATACAACCTAAGACAGATCACTTTTGAAATTCAAGACTGGAAGAGAAGCTGAATGCCATATATAGAGTGTATGTTCATAACAATCCTGTAGGTCTTCTCTTGTTGCATTGTAAGGATGGATACAGAGTGGGCCTTTGACCTGTGTCTGTCCAATGAAGAGAGACAAATAAATAACAACCCTTTTAAAGCGAGTAAAATTCATGCAAAAGGAGTTTGCTTGGTACAGATATTATCAACATTCATCCAAAAATGTGACCGTAAAAATATTTTGTTGAAAAACCATACGAAAATAACAGATCGTCACCAAGAACCTCCAAGTATAGAAAAATACAGCAATTAAAATTATGGATGTTTCATATTCATATAGTATTATGCAATAGCAAAACAAAACTATTAGAAGTTGCCATTATGTTAGTGAAAACGGCAACAAATCTGGAAGCAAAGATATTTTTGTGAAGCATTTCAACTATCACAAGAAAAATGTCAAAATTGATTATAACTACCCAAGACGGCATTATCATCATCATCATCATCATCATCATCATCATCATCATCATCATCATCATCATCAATGTCGAAAACTCCTCTGATCTTTCTTCTGCAGACTGGAGCTGGGTGAGGAGAAATTCTTCGAGAGATCATATATGAATATGAATCTTCCCGGCATGCCCGAGCACATCCGCAAGTCTGAGCGAGGCACCTACTGGGTTGGGTTGTCTTACCCTAGGTACCAAGGGGAAGTGTCCATGCTGGATAGATATTCTGACAAACCCGCTTCCAGAAATTACTTGGCCTTGGTGAGTCTGGGCTCAGAGGTGGCATTTCTGGTAGTAGTGCAACCGTAAAAGAAGAGTGTAGATAGAAGTCTACGTAATACCCTCTCCACTAGTGCACTTCGACAACCCATAACACCTCGGCAGATTTTCTCGAGCACATCCGCAAGTCTGGGCAAGGCACCTTCTGGGTAGGGTTGTCTTTCCCTAGGTACCAGGGGGAAGTGTCCATGCTGGATAGGTTGCCTTCAGAAATTACTTGGCTTTGGTGAGTCTGGGCTCTAAGGTTGTATTTCTGGTAGTAGTGCAACCGTGAAGGAAGGGTGGAGATAGAAGTCTGCGTAATATATATCCTCTCCACTAATGCACTTCGACAACCCTTAATGACAAGTTTAACAAGTTTGTTCAACAAAAGCTCAGACCACAACAATGATACATAAGGGGACGATACATTGACGGCACATAAACAGAGTATAAACCATAGTGACATAGGCCCTATTACATTTTACGCAGTATAATTTATACAGAGCCTTCACTTACACAAGTCTCCATTCATTCCTAGCAATTATTATGTCTTCCATTCGTAATAGTATATTTACTCCCTACTGAAATTTTTGTAGAACACTTTCTATAAAGTTTGCAAGCTTCATTAGGACAGTCTTGCAGCTCTTATATATATTAGGACGTATATAAACTCTTCATAAATCTACGTCTTTAATATGTCAATAATTCACACCCAAATAGGACATGAAATTTCATAGACAAGCATGACCAGAGAGCGCTGAAGAAGAAGAAGAAGAAGAAGAAGAAGAAGAAGAAGATAAATACTTATTGTCACGGTAGACGGCAGAAGACCCTGGGCTGACATCTCGATACTATCTTTGCTATAGAAGGGGTGTGGCTTCCCATTTTGTCAAATTGCAGGAAACGTAGTCCTGAAAGTCAATGTCAATAGAAAAAAATGGCCTGTTGAGGCTAGTGTATCAGACGCATGTCATCTGGCATGAGAACGTCGGGGAGTGTGTGTGTGTGTGTGCGTGCGTGCGTGCGTGCGTGCGTGCGTGCGTGCGTGTGTGTGTGTGTGTGTGTGTGTNGTGTGTGTGTGTGTGTGCGTGCGTGCGTGCGTGCGTGCGTGCGTGTGTGCGTGCGTGCGTGTGTGTGTGTCTGTGTGTGTGTGTGTGTGTGTGTCTGTGTGTGTGTGTGTGTCTGTGTGTGTGTGTTTGTGTGTGTGTGTGAGAGAGAGAGAGAGGGGGAAGGGGGCTGGCTGACTGGCTATGACATAACCACAGAACCTAGAAATTTGCACCATTATCAGCCGGGCTGTCTCCTTTTGCTATTGCGTGCCAAACGTTAAGTGCATAAAATTTGTGTCACTAAAGTTAAACAAAACAAGTGACATTAAGATGGCCTGCCTGATTTTGTGACCAAGATAAATAATCAACTGGTATAACACAATAAGTTCTAATCTCATCCTTTGCTCATCTCCCGAGTCAAAATTCCTGGCAAGCTACAACTCCTATCTATTGCTTTGTTTCATTTTCTCCCCTCTCAGCGAAGAACGAAGGAACAGCTGAAGCTAATGTACACCAAGCGAGGTTTAGCTGTGGAGCTGGACGACGGGGGGCGAGTCTTGTCCAGCATGCACGATTCTACGACCCAGAATGTGGGCGAGGTGACGGAGCTGACTGAGTTTGGAGGAATCGTGTATGTGGGGACCAGAGGGCAGGGCGCTGTTGTGCGAGCAATGACCTCTCCAGAAGCTCTTACCGTGGACTCCGTTGTGCAGGTGAGATGACCGAAAGTTGTTGTTATTGTTGTTGTTGTTGTTGATGTTGATGATGATGTTGTTCTTCTTCTTCTTCTTCTTCTTTTTCTTCTTTTTCTTCTTCTTCTTCTTCTTCTTTTTCTTTTTACAGGTCGGTGTAATTGCAAAGCGGACATGTCCAAACGTATTCATCTTTCATTCACAACAGCTCCCTCAGATTATATCGACTGATTGTACCAGTTGGTTTTGGTTTTTTTTTTGTTGATTTATTATCCTTCTAAAATTTCCTCCATCTCTTCTTTTTTGCCCTCTCTCTGTCAATCCCATCTCTTCCATTCTCTTAATACTAAAGGATTCCTCTTCTATTATTTCTTCTTCTCTGCATTTATTTTCCATCGTCTTGATGATGTCAGTCGTGTCAGTCCTTCTTCAGTGATATGCCAGTCATACGAGCAGCTTTTTCATTCCAGTGATAATGAAGACTTTTTTTTCTATTTTATAATTCGGTCCAGTCCACTTTCGATGAAATTAGGACTAACACCCTCATTCTAATCTATGCATCCAAGTAATTTGTCTAATTAGTACCGGTATACCAAAATATTTTTATAATGGGGAAAAAACAGTAGTGAAAAGTGCCTGATTCCATCAGACTTTGTTCAGTCTTTCACAGCTCATTTATTCAAGCTATCCCAAATCTTAATAAGGAAGGAACTGCAAAGGGATAATAATTAAAGTACCAAACGTTTTATATCTGCGGCAAACTTTGAACTTTATCCTAACAAGTATAGATTAGTTGCAACCCTAGGGGACCGTTCCAAATCGTTTTATCAGGAGACAATTCATCTCATCAAAAATATTACAGCTTATTGTAATCGATGTACATGTAAAGTGGTCCTGCATAGGATACACATGACGAATATTGTATGTATATATAAAACTGTAACCCTTGTAAATATTCAATTCAATAATCATATATCACCACATCAACCATATTTCGGCAGGAGACGCCCCTGTCAGTTCTGTCAAGATAATCTCTGTGGGCTGTAACTTCTTTGTGCTTTTGCTTTCATCAATTCTACGCTAAGATCAATGATGTCAGGTAATGTTATCGACTTTCCATTTTATTCAATATTGCCAGGTAATGAGGGGACGGTGCAAACTTGCTGAGGACAGAGTACAGGAGGCTAAGGTTGCATTAGAGCAACGAGTTCGTCAAAGACAGGGAATGCGAAGCAGCGCACTGTACGATACTCTCATGCCGTCCAGTTCTGATATCTCACAGAATTCACCTCAGACATACGCCAACACGCCACCAGTCAGTCAGCAACAGACTCAGCAACGGAAACCAGTAGACTTCAAGAGCATCAGAGAGGGACTATCACAGCTGCGGAAAACCCTGGTAAACACTCCAGCGCGAGCGGCGCCGGCGCAGAAATCAAACACGAACTACAAGCCTACGAATACTCCTCAGAATCATCAACCTTCAGCACAGAGCCCATCGAGAAATCAACAGCCTGTGTGGAACCCTCAGAACTATCATTCTTCTGTACAAAATACTCAGTATCAGCAGCCGCCAGCACATAATCCTCCAAACTATCAGCAGAATCCTGCAGCCAATTACCAACCAATGCAGGGTCCTTCAAATAACTACCAGCCCCCTCAGAATCCTCAAAACTATCACCAACCCGGCCCACATCATCAACCCCCTCCCGCGAATCAGAGTCCACAGCCTAGCAATCCTGTCTTAGAAGATCCATTCATTCCAAATAATCCTCTTCGGAATAACAATCCACCACCGCGAGGGTTAAATTCATGGAATAACCGAATGGCTCCTCCACAGCCTCCTCAGCAATACGCAAGACCACAGCAGTCTCATCAGCAATACACGGGTCCAAGGCTGAATGAAGCGATTCCTCTGCACCCAAATAAAAACACTGCCGATCCATTCGAAACTCCCAACACACCTACTGATTCATCTGCACAGCCACATGTAGTTCATAGCCTTCATAATGGACACCTGGTCACTCATATAGTCATGACAGACGAGGCTGCTACCTTAACGCGTAGTGAGGAAACCATTCAACAACAAGCCCAAACTAGCCCTACCCCTGAAGTACAACCTCATCCTGCATTTTCTTCTAATATATTGCCTTCATCTCGGACTCAACATCTGCCTTCACCTCCAGTAAACCAGCCAGCGCCGCGCCCAAAAGAACAACCAACTACACCAACACCACCAGCATCAAATCAACAAGACATGATAGCAAACCTTGGTGCTTTAGGAGGCTTCATGGGATTCATACAGACTTCTGCTACTCCGACTGAAAAACAACCAGACCCTAACAGTCGGACAGCAGCCGCCCAGGATGTGAGCGGGGGCGCCCCTTTGCCAGATCAAGGGCCATTTGCTAGTATCCCATCGAGTCCATCAGGCGATTTTCTTGCGTTTGCACAGTTTCTCGGTCAAGCACAGGCCGGACAAGAAAATGTGCCCGGAGGGCCAACGAAACCGTCACCGGGATCATCTCCTTCAGATCCGGGACAGAAACGGTCAGATCTGAGCGTTCAGGACATCTCCAACAAGGGTGCGACAGAAATTCAAAATATACCCATGTTTCACCCTACTGAAAGCGCGGTTCCTCTTCCTAAAGCAGCGAACGAAGCCGGGCCAAAAGCCACTGAATCATCCGACGGATTCAGCAGCTCACTTCTGAAACAAGGGCTTCAAAAAATTCAACAGCTTTTCGAAAAATATAGGACGGAACATAATGTCAAGCCCGCATCTGAAGCTCAAAGCAATTCCTTATCTGCCACACATACGTCAGGACCAAACACGACAGAGCAGAGTCAAAATCATCGAAGCATGCCTCCAACTCAAGGCTCCAATGACAGTCTCCAAGTTAGCCAGCATGGGCAAGACGTCCGGGCTGAAATCAGAGATGCAAGTCGGACATCAGGGTACAGTTCATTTACAGGTTTTGCGCAAGATCATACCACTAGGCAGATGTTGTATCCTACAACAAGCAGTGTCAACTCTGATGGAACCTCGCAAACTCCAACATCATTTTCAGGTGCAGCCACAATACATCCAAACCAACCACCTAATGACGTCCTCGATAAGGGTCATCCTACTCAACAGCCTCATAGTGGTGGTTATCTGAAATTTGAATCTTCCCCGGCACAAGATGGAGATAGTCCTAAAGGCTATATTCAGATCACCCAAGATGACGGAAGAGTTATAATGATCCCATTATCTCAGACAGCATTACTGCATGTCTTGGGTGATTTCCCAGCGCAACAAATACCTGGTGCTCAATCCAATTCGGGAACAGATACTGCACAGTCTGTTCAGACAGCCTCACCACCGCAGCCAAGACAGTCACCAATGCAGACACAGCAAGCGCCACAGCAAACATCTCAACAGCATGTCTCTCATCACAGACAGCAAACACTAGAACCGCAACAGATTGTCACCAGCTCCCAACGAGGAGAACAACCACAGCAACTCCATTCACCAAATATGATGCAAGCTCAGCCGACTCAGCCTAACCATCAAACCCACGGTTCCACGCAACAGAACAGTGATGGTCAACAGTGGTCACAAGGTCGCCTGTCCACAAGTCAGTGGCGTGAACCAACACCTACGAATGATAACAATGCACCTTTTGCGTCTCCTGCTCAAGACAATTCTCGCCAACAGTTCTCAACACAGCCTGCTCCCCCTTCCAACATACCTGCAGATATGAGCCGTATATCATCTTCATATACAAACAATAGACAAAGACCATCCACTCGAGATGGAGTTGTTCCGCATTTTACATCTCCTTCTATTTCTTTGCCAAACTCGCGAATGGGCCCCAATAACCAGCAAACGTACACTGCTCAATACCAAGGGCCGTCAGCTTCAAACGATGACATCATCTCTCCAACTGCCCCAGGCAGTGCAGGCCACCCGTCAACACCTCGAGCTGCTTCGTTGGCAAGTACATCTGGCGGTGGGAACCAGCATTTCTCATCCCAACCTACTTCTCAGCCCATGTTTGCAAATCAGCAGACGACAGCACAGCGTGATCCTTCTCAGAAAACGTCCGGTTTTTTAAGTCAGTGGTTTGCTTCTGCAAACACGCAGAAAGTGACAGACCAGCCTTTCACTTCTCCGCCCGCTTCCTCCCACCCTGCGATTCCATCCACAATGTCCACAGGTGGCAGTCAACATTTGACAGATGTTAATACTTTTTCACACAATACGAGGAGTAACACAAGCCCACGTTTAACGACTGAGCAAAATTCTTCCGCTAGGTCAAACAGCAACACGAATAATCATTTCACAGCGCAGCCAACGTCTCCAGGTAGTGCGAGCACATCCATGTTCACAGATTCACGATCAACAGCTCAGCACGGCTCTACAAACATGCAGACACATCAGCATTTCACATCTCAGCCTCCATCTCCAGGCAATACACAAATGTTCGTAAATCATGATTCAACAACTGGTAATGGTGCTTCTCCCGGCAGGACAAATCAGCATTTCACAGAGCAGCCCAGGTCTCCTGGAACCACTCAAATGTTCACAAATCATGATTCAACATCTGTTAATGGTGCTTCTCCCGGCAGGACAAATCAGCATTTCACAGAGCAGCCCATGTCTCCGGGAACTACACAAATGTTTACAAATCGTGATTCAGCACATGTTAATGGTTTCTCTTCCGGCAGCACAAATCAGCATTTCACAGAGCAGCCCAGGTCTCCGGGAACTACACAAATATTTACAAATCATGATTCAACACCTGGTAATGGTTTCTCTTCCGGCAACACAAATCAGCATTTCACAGAGCAGCCCAGGTCTCCGGGAACTACACAAATGTTTACAAATCGTGATTCAACACCTGTTAATGGCGCTTCTCCTGGCAGTGCAAATCAGCATTTGACAGAGCAGCCCAGGTCTCCGGGAACTACACAAATGTTCACAAATCATGATTCAGCACCTGTTAATGGCGCTTCTCTCAATGCAAATCAGCATTTCACAGAGCAGCCCAGGTCTCCGGGAACTACTCAAATGTTCACAAATCATGATCATGATTCAACAGCTGTTAATGGTTTCTCTTCCGGCAACACAAATCAGCATTTCCCAGAGCAGCCCAGATCTCCGAGCACTACACAAATGTTCACAAATCAGGATTCAACAGCTCATAATGGCTTTCCTTCTAGCAGGACAAATCAGCATTTCACATCTCAGCCTCCGACTCCGGGTAATACGCAAATGGTAACAAATCAGAATTCAGCGCCCCATGACGGCTTTTCTACTGGTGGTACAAATCAGTATTTTACAGAACAGCCCACTTCTCCCGGCAATACACAAATGACCACAAATCAGGATTCAACAATTCATAACGGCTTTTCTCCTAACAGAACGCATCAGCGTTTCACATCTCAGCCTCCAACTCCGGGCAATACGCAAATGTTAACAAATCGGGTTTCAACAGTTCATGATGGCTCCTCTACAGGCGGAACAGAGCAGTATTTCACAGCGCAGCCCACGTCTCCAGGCAATATACAGATGGATTCAACAGCTCATAATGACTTTTCTTCTGGCAGGACGAGTCAGCATTTCACATCTCAGCCTCCGACTCCGGGCAGTACGCAGATAGTAACAAATCAGAATTCAGTGCCTCATGACGGCTTTTCTACTGGTGGTACAAATCAGCATTTCACATCGCAGCCCACATCTCCAGGCAATATACAGATGGATTCAACAGCTCAAAATGACTTTTCTTCTGGCAGGACGAGTCAGCAGTTCACATCTCAGCCTCCGACTCCAGGCAATACGCAGATGGTAACAAATCAGAATTCAGTGCCTCATGACGGCTTTTCTACTGGTGGTACAAATCAGCATTTCACAGCGCAGCCCACATCTCCAGGCAATATACAAACTTTCACGAATCAGGCTCCAACAACTCATAATGGCTTCTCTTCTGGCGGTACAAGTCAGCACTTCACTTCTCAGCCTGGGTCTTCGTCCAGTCCCGGCATTTTCAGAAACCAAAACTCGGGAGCTCAGCATGATTCTTCGCCAGGTTACACAAATCAACATTTCACACAACAGCCTTCTTCTTCAGCCGGTACAGAAACATTCACAAATCAGCATCAAACAGTCCAGTATGGTAGTTCACCTGGTAATGAAAACCAGCACTTCACATCTAACCCTACCTCCTCAGACAGGACACCGATGTACATAAACCAGCATTCAGCAACCCAGCCTGGTTCTTCTCCTAGCAATACAAATCAGCATGTGACTCATCAGCCTACTTCTTCGGTAAATTCAGGAATGTCCACGTATCAGCAACAAACAACTCAAAATGGCGGTTCACCCGGCAATACAAACCAGCACTTTACATCTGCTCCGTCTCAAAGCAGCACATATGCGGCCACAAATCAGCAGTTTACAACACAGCATGGTTCTTCGCCTGGCAACACGAATCAGCATTTCACTGTTCAGCCTACCTCTTCGGCTAGCTCAGGAATGTTCACAAATCAACAGCCTACAGCTCAGTTTGGCTCTTCGCCTGGCAACACAATTCAGCGATTCACTCTTCAGCCTACTCTATCTGCCAATTCCGGGATGTCCAGCGGTCAGTACTCCACGGCTTGGCATGACTCTTCAGGTAGCACCTCTGGGGTTACAGGTCAACAGTTCACATCTCAGCCTGCTTTGCCAACAAATACGTGGGGTGATGAAGGCCAGAAATTCACATCTCCGCCTCAAATTCCAACAAGCAGCGCTGTGCTCACAAATCAGCGATCCACAGCTCCTCAGCAAGACTCATCCGGCAGCTCGTTGAGTGATACAAATCATCATTCAACATCTCAGCCTTGATGAAGCAACGGACTACACTGAGGGGTATCGTCCACACCCACACATGTGTGGATGTTTTTTTTAGTTTTTTTTTTTACAAACAAAAATAAATACAGTAAGCATATTCACGGTGTCAGTGGTGCACCGAATAAATTATGTTCCTTATAAATGCCCAATGCTACGATACAGCTGACATTTTAGGACCACTGAGACCGGTGCAGCTGCTGTCACTGGAGAGCCCTAGGTCATGCCCTAAAGGAGTAATACTACATTTACTTAAAAAAAAAAGCTTTAAAAACATTGTCTCGTTTCTGTTTCCTTCTAAACTTTTGTTGTGACATCGGTGAACTTCTTCAGTTGTGTACCATTACGTCATACAAGTTCAGGGTAACATAACACATCATTTATGGACACCAACTGGCTTTCTATAGCCAAGCAAGCTCCTTTATCAAGCACATTCAACTGAGGACTTGCACAGTATCTCTGCTTGCCCTATGTCATTTTGTATTAATCGTTCTCTGTCTGTAGTAATGAACCTCCAAGACTCTTAACATGTAACACACTTGCATGCAAATATCAAAGACTGAGTATTTTAACAATACAGCAGCTATGGAGTTCATTTTCGAAGACCTACATTTGTTGTGTATCTTGTACTGTACATTTTGCGGATATAGGTACTATGTAACGGAATATAAAATTAAAAGGAAAAAAAAAAACACTTTGCATGGAAAGTGTTCACTTTATGTATTCCTGTTTAGTCACATAATTTGTATTTATATGCTGTGGGTGTTGTCGAGGGGAGCAATGCAGATGACAACGTATAGTTTAGATATATTATTTAAGACACAACTGCAGACTGCTTACAGTCAGGTATCTGTGTCAAGGATGAGCTGAGAAAATGGGTGTAATGTGAATGAAGTGCATTGAAACTTCAGCTAGAAACATCGAAGGTCAGGTGCCTCGGCCCTGTTAAGAGGAGGGTCCAAGTAAAAGGGACGGATAAAGAAGGGGAGCCCGGTTTCAGGGGCGTAGCGTCTACGTAATCTATGCATCTGAGATTACCAGTATAGTAGCATGCTTATCTAATACAATTTAACTAATCTAAAACGTTTTGTAAAATTTTCAAACACCACCTTCAAACTACTTCACGTTTGAGCCATTTACAAATATGGGCAATGCGATATTATTAAACGTTAGCTAGTTTCTTCACTGATAATCCGAAACACTCCCATATGCACTATGCACTGTAGCCGAAGGCTGTGTCAAGAGTGAGTACAGTCTTAGTTTATTTTATTTAATGAGGATCACTTCTAAGATCGCTGATTCTCTCCCTGCTTCATTGAGATGGAGCAAGAAATAGGAGATCTTAATACCGCGGGTTGCTTTTTTTTTCCTTTTTTACTTAAAAAATCTCGTCGTAGCACGTTTGGCCGTTGTCATTGCTTGTTAATGATACTTTTTACTATCTTATTTGACATTAGTACTTTTACAGTGTTATGTGCAGGGTTGTTGTAACGAGTAAAAAGTAACGCCGCTACGAGCACTCGTTACAGTTTTCGAGTAACAATTACCTACTCGTTACACGTTTCATCTTAAGTGACGAAAAAATACTCGTGACCGAATTTTTGTGTAACAAGTACAAAATTACTCGTTACTTTTTTCGTTACTTTTATGTGCGTGTGTATTTGTGTGTGTGTCACGCGCTTGCTTGACCGCCCGAATTGGATTTTGATGGAAAACCAAAAAAAAAAATCAAAGCAAGCCAATGTCCGGCGCAAGCTCCGTCTGTCCACGTGTACCTGTGCAAAACTAAACGGTCATGAAGACCGTGGTGTCCACGTAACAATACCACTGGTCCTCCGTTGTTCGCTGCGTATACATCGTCCCGTCATAATTATGTAAACAATTGAGATAATCTCTACCGGCGATCATTTTTCAACTGTGTTTTTGCTTGAAATTGAGATGAAAAGGAGCTAGTGGTGGTGCCTAGTAATAAGGCCCCGACCCGCAAGGAGGAAGTTGATGGGGGAAGGAGTGAAGTGGACGGACGTAGGATACTAGGATCAGGCCTCACCTTCGCGCCACCCAGTCGCGGGCGGGAGGAGGGTGCAGGGGGAAGGGATGAAGGGGGACAGGTTGTGTCGTGTCGGGCTGCCCGCGGTGTAAGGGAGAAAGGGGTGAGAGGGGCAACCTTATCTGCATTTAGTCGGGAGGAGGTGGGGCAGGACTGAGTAAGATGGCTGTGGAATTTGAACACAGATTCCAGACCGCAAAATGTTTGTAATCATTCATATGTGAGGATTAAAGAACACTAATGTAACCGTCACGTGCAAGCCAGACTACGCCGATGTCAGGCTTTATCTCTTCGTTTTACAAATACGACTTACTTATTAAGAGGATGAGGTCGGCTGGCTGCAAACGCACCTGGTCTGCACTCATTACAGAAATGTCATCACCCCCCACTGCGTCATTAGTGAATCCGCCATCCAGTATCGTGGTTCTCTCTTACCGTCAATAATCCCGTCAAGCTATGTGTTAAAGTGTACAGATGTAAACCTTTAGCTTTATTAAAATGAACTACATTATTGAAGACCTCATATAGAATCTAGTGCCTATATTCTTTTCATTCAAACAAGTACAAGTGGAAATTCCAGAAATATTGTCCCTCCCCTCCTGCCTCGAATTTAATTTCGGATCCATCGAATCCTAGCTCTGGAATCGAATCCGGATTCGAAGCTTATAGGATCGGATTTGCCAAACCCTTAAAAATCAACCTTTCAGAAAATTTGGCACCATGTCAGAAAGTGTTTGTATTTGAAAGAGATTTGTACAAATAATTGGCTGCTAACCTCCCTTTTTCTTCCTATTAAAAAAAAAATACAGCATTTAAAGCAACCAGCGAAAAGAAAATCGTGAGCTAGTTTACCCAGGAATTGTCTCCCATCCATTTCGGTCCCTTCGACCGTAAATTTTGCAACACTTCGTCATCTCTCTCTCTCTCTCTCTCTCTCTCTCTCTCTCTCTCTCTCTCTCTCTATCTATCTATCTATCACAGACAGACACACAGACAGACAGACAGACAGACACACACACACACACACACACACACACACACACACACACACACACACACACACACACACACACATAATCACTTTTTCTCTTTCCCGCTTTCATTTTGTGATTGTCTCTTTCTCTCATTCTCTCTGTTTTTCTCTTTCTTATTCTCTCCCTCGTTCTCTCCTTCTTCCTCCCTCTCGTTCCTGTTCACTCTCTCTCTCTCTCTCTCTCTCTCTCTCTCTCTCTCTCTCTAAGACACACAAACACACACACACACTTGCACACACTTACTCACTATCTCTCTTATTTCTTTCTCTGGTTATAGTGGTGGTGGTGGTGCTGCTGCTGCTGCTGATGATGATATGATAATGATGATGATGATCTAAAAGTAATGATATTCTCAAAGAAAAACAGCAACGTTGAACACACAAATAATCACCAAATAATTTTTTTAAAAAAACAGCAGCAGACAACGGTGGAAGGGAAACAACCGGTAAAATAATAATTGTAAGCTAGTGCTTCCATGATTTGTCTCCTACTTAATATGACCTTCAATGTTCACGATTATGTCCCTTCGACCATAAATTTTGCACTAATTCATTCCCCCCTTCCCCTCTTTCTCTCTTTCTCACTGTCTGTCTGTCTGTCTGTCTGTCTGTCTGTCTGTCTGTCTGTCTGTCTGTCTGTCTCTCTCTCTCTCTCTCTCTCTCTCTCTCTCTCTCTCTCTCTCTCTCTCCGATTTTTAAGATTATGTCCTAAGGAACACACGGAATTTAGTTGTTGCCAAATTATAGGTAATAGGACCGACTTTACAATCACCTTATGTGCGCTTGTGTCTGCGTGTGCCTGCATGCATGTGTATGCGCGTGTGTGCCCGTGTCCGTTTGTGTGTGTGTGTGTGTGTGTCTGTGTGTGTGTGTGTCTGTGTGTGACTGTGTGTGTGTCTGTGTACGTTGCATGGGTGCATGAGTGTGCGCATGAGCGCGTGCGTGCGTGTGCGTGTGTGCGAGCGTGTGCGTGTGTGCGAGCGTGTGCGTGCGTGTGTGCGAGCGTGTGCGTCTGTGCAAGTATGTCTGCATATGATATGTGCTCGCGTGTGTGCTTATGTATGTACCTTTCTTTAAAGATTTTTTTGTTCATTCTCATGTTCATTACTTATGTGTATCCACGAGGTCGGCAGTGACGTTGTTAAAGGATGTGAAGGTGATATTGTTGCTAGCCTTGTTGCTGCTGATACACTGACCTAGGAAGTGATAGTTATGGTACAACAGTTAGGTAATAGTAGTGTGGCTGTATCTTAGCTCGACACACCAATTCTGTGTGTGTATTAGTGTGTATGTGAGCCTCTGTATGTGTGTGTGTGAGTGTGTGTGTGTGTGTGTGTGTGTGTGTGTGTGTGTGTGTGTGTGTGTGTGTGTAGGCTTGTGGGTCTGTGTCTATGTCTGTGGAGTGTGTTCGCGTGCTCGTCTGTTTTCTGTATTTAGGATAATGTTGATGATAATGGTTATGATGATGATGTGTTTCCTACCCCCTCAAAACCTGGGTGACGCCTTTGTTCTCGTTCTATCTGAACGACCCTCACCTCTCTCTCTGTCTCTGTTTTCTTTAGTGAACTCTTATCGAATCCTTTTAAATTAGCAGCTGTATAAAGTCTTAGGTCTCTTCATATGTCTTCTTCTTCTTCTTATCATTATTATTATTATTCCTGATGAAGGAATTCTCAACTCCGAAAATTTGACATTTTCTTATTGTGTGCTTCTTTTTGTAATTTAATTAAATTGTATAGTACGACACTGGTGGACGCTATTATATTTTATTTTGCGTGAAACAAATGATGATGATGTGTTGGTCGTTCGAAGCGATAGAAAGAGAGACTGAGAAAAAGATTGAGAGAAAGAGAGAGGAAAAAATAGGAATAAAGTGTTGCTAGCATGGTGTAAAAAAAAACTTCGTAAACAAATAACGGTAGTAATAAAAGGGGAACAAATCACGGATGCACTATTTCACGATTGTCATTTCCCTGGTTGTTTTCCTTCGACTGTTTGCTGCACCTATCCTAACTTGTGTGAATTTTTTTCGGATTGTTCTGACAGACACCACCAATGTATCGTCGTTACTGGTTCCCTCTGAGAGTATCACCACCAATACATCAGCAATGACAACATCAGCAATGTCAACAGCAGCGGAGACAGCACCAGCAACAATATCACCATCACCACAACCACCATCACCACCTACGATCACTACTACCATATCCACCACCACCACCATCACCACCATTACTACGATAACATCTATTGTTACGTCAGCCAGCACATCATCAGCATCATCATCATAACCTTTATCATTATCACCATCCTAAATACAGAAAACGGACACGCACGCAAGAGCATACGCACTCACACACAGACACGTATGCACTTACGCACACATACACACATTCGCGCGCTCACGTGTAAAATACGCACACTTGTGCACACGCACATACGTGCAGACGCCCACACATGTACATGTAAGCTCGCACGCACGCGCCTATGCGCAGACACACACAATATTAGTGGTTGAGGTCTATTCCATTATCCATGACTTGCATGAAACGAAATTCCGTGTGATCTTAGGAACACAATCAAGAGAATGAGAAGGAGAGTGAAATATACAGAGAAAGAGACAGACAGGTAGATAGAGAGAGGGGGAAATGAATTGGTGTAAAATTTGTGGTCAAAGGAACATAATCGTTAAAAATGACGGTTGTAATAAATTGGAGACAAAATAATCATGGATGCACTAATTATGGTTATTTCATTGGTTGCTTCCCTTCAACCTTAGCTGCTCCTGTTTTGCTTAAAGGTTTTTTTTGGTATTATTCCATGTTTCTGTTGACTGTCATCAGTTATCAGCAGCAGCATCTTCACCACCACCACCAAACCCACCACTACCACCACCACTAGCACCACTACAACTACCACTACTATAATTGTGTTAACCCAAAATCAACGGCCAATACATCACCTTCCTAACCTTTATATACATGATCCTACATAGGATTTCTCTCCCTCTCTTTCTTCCCGTGAGAGAAAGAGAGAGAGAGAAATGATTTGGTAAAAAATTTACGGAGGAAGGAAAATAATCATGAAATATTATGGTCGTGATATATGGGAGACAAATCATGGATGCACTAGTTCACGATTGTCATTTCATTAGTTGTTTCCCTTTGATCGTTAGCCGCTCCTGTCTTGCTTGGAGTTTTTTGGGTTTTTTTTTANTTGGAGACAAAATAATCATGGATGCACTAATTATGGTTATTTCATTGGTTGCTTCCCTTCAACCTTAGCTGCTCCTGTTTTGCTTAAAGGTTTTTTTTGGTATTATTCCATGTTTCTGTTGACTGTCATCAGTTATCAGCAGCAGCATCTTCACCACCACCACCAAACCCACCACTACCACCACCACTAGCACCACTACAACTACCACTACTATAATTGTGTTAACCCAAAATCAACGGACAATACATCACCTTCCTAGCCTTTATATACACGATCCTACATAGGATTTCTATCCCTCTCTTTCTTCCCGTGAGAGAAAGAGAGAGAGAAATGATTTGGTAAAAAATTTACGGAGGAAGGAAAATAACCATGAAAAATTAAGGTCGTGATATATGGGAGACAAATCATGGATGCACTAGTTCACGATTGTCATTTCATTAGTTGTTTCCCTTTGATCGTTAGCCGCTCCTGTCTTGCTTGGAGTTTTTTTTTTTTTAATTCCCCTTTTCCATTTACCACTATGATAGCTTCGTCGTTGCCATTTCTTTAAGAGTATATATCATCACCGTTACAGCAGCAATAATAATCTGGCGCCGACCCGTAAGGAGGAAGTTGGTGGGGGAAAGAGTGAAGGGGACAGACGTAGGATATTAGGATCAGGCCTCGCTTTCGTGCCACCCAGTCGACGGCGGGTGGGATGAAGGGGGGACAGGTTGTGTCGTGTCGGGCCGCCCGCGACATAAGGGATGGGGATAAGACGGGCGACCTTATCTGCGTTTAGTCGGGAGGAGGTGGGCCAGGACTGAGTAGGATGGTTGTGGAATTTGAACACAGACACCAGACTGCAAAATGTTGTAAGTTTTTTTATCAATCATACGTGAGGATTGAAGAACGTTAATGTAACTGTCACGTGCAAGCCAGAATACGCCGATGTCAGGCGTTATCTCTTTGTTGTACAAATACAACTTACTTATTAAGAGGATACGGTCGGCCGGTAGCAAACGCACTTGGCCTGCACTCATTATAAAGATGTCATCACCCCCATTGCGTCACGAGTAATAAGCGAAACCGCCATCCAGTGCCGTGGTTCTCTCCACCAATCCCGTCAAGCTAAGTGCGATATTGACCTGATCGACACATGCGAGTGGCGTCGAGCTGTATGTTTTATGATCACGTGTTATCTCCAGTCTGTTGTGACAGGGTCAATTTCTGAAGAAAAATGCTTCATGCCTAGCGGGACCATTCAAGTTTATAGTTCATAGTGAGGTTATACTTTATAAATATACTTTGTAACTTGGGATCAAGGTTTATTTTAAAAGGTAAAGAAGGGAAAAATCGATGCACTAGGACTGTATACTTAGTAAGGTGAAACGCGTAGCATACCGGTAGTTGATATCGGGGTCTTATTGTGTTTGGGCAAAACCTTTCCTGGATGCTGTAGTTTATCTAACTGAAGATGAATGAATGACTGAACAAAAGAAGGAAAGAAGGTGGAAGGCAGGGAAGGAAGCAAGTTAGGCATATATAAGACAGTATGACATTAAGCTAAAAGAGAAAGAGAAAAGGGACAATTAAATCTATCATTTCAAGTCACAGAAGATCAAAGTTACAAAATGACCAATTGATTACCCTTTCTGATTCTCTAATCCCAAACCTAAAATCTCATAGATTTACAATTTCACTGAAAAGACACACATACACACACTAATGTATATAGGGGGGAAAGCTTTCAACACAATGCGCTTGGTAAAGAGAGATATACGGTTCCTGGGGTCGAATTAACAACACACGACTAATGGATCATAAAGATGATACTGGAATAATAATAAAATACAAATTGTGTGACTGAAAGTCACTGTACCAACACACAGAGGATAGTAGGCCTATTTTGAAGATTTCTCTCTAAAACAGGCTGTGCACTTCAGAAAAATTATTAATTTCTTTGTGAAGAAGCAGATTTAAAGAAAAAAAGTATTAAAATAAATGGCATTGATACCAAAACGAACAAATGTTGCTATTTTGAGACTTCAACACAAATAAAGTAGATATTAGTTCAATGACTTTATGGATAGCACTCAAAAGACAACCGTGATAACTTGTGTGGAAAATGCCAGTTGACTTTTTGCACGCTTGTTCCGTTTCTTGGATAACCAAGAAACTGAGATCTGAAAGTAACAGTAAAGTAATTGTAACAGTTTCTTTGCTTTTAAAAAAGTAAAGTAATTGTAACAATTACTCATTTTTCAGAAAAGTAAAGTAATTGTAACAGTTAATTTTAAAAGTAACTTTTAACTATGTTTAGACTATGACCACTTGATTATTTATTATTTACTCTCATGTACCACAGCCAAGGCAATTTTCCTTTCTAAGGATAATAAAGTCATTCTTATGTTATGTTATCTTATCTTAACAACCCTGATGTCTACTGCCACCACTGCATATTATTTTGTTAGAACAGGTGTTCTTTAGATTCGTCCGCCATAGTCTGTTTGTTCTGTCAGTTGCCATAAACCCACCCTGACTAGGTTCACTTCAACCAGTCACTGACTTATTGTTTCCATATTAATATGCTTTCTGTCAGCCTTTTCCTCTTTTTTTTTTTTTTCCAGACACCACGCCTTGTAGCTAGCATGATGCAATCTACTGTCTGATGTTTTATAATGTGGTCAAGAATGACTTGCTTCCACAGTATAAATTTATCTGTATCGCCAAATGACAGTTTCCTGTCACCTGTGCTTAAGTTGTTGTGTTCTGTCCTTTCCATATTCTTGAAGATCATTAAGAATTTAGTTCTTGCGTGGCCATGGCTGTTCAACTAAAGGATAAGATCATGTCACACAGCAAATTTTTCTTTGCCCGTGCGGGAAAAAAAAAACAAGACCAAGATATTGGGACCTTTGCATTTAAATTTTTGTTTTGTTTTTAAAAGTAACCTGCCTCTGACTTACCATACTTTACAGTGAATAGGAATACATTATGCCTCATGATATATTGTGTAAAGACTATTTAATTCTTGTACTGCTAAATGTCTTGGTCTACTCCCCACACCTTCACCACGCACTTTTCTTTATTAACCCAGTACATTGTGCATGGAAAATTGCTCTCCAAAGTGCTGAATAGTATATCGTTTGTTACGGTGAGTACTGATTTTAGGAAATATTTTATCTCGAAATATAGTTGTTACTTCACTATCAGATTTCACACAGTAATCTGAGAAACATGTGTGCACATACTTAGTGTGGAGTTTTCGATATTTGTGCCTCAAAAATGGAAACAGCTTTCTCTCAAAGAGATGTATTAAGAATTAAACTGAGAAAAGTAAAAAGCCATTGTAAATCATGCACATTGCGGAAAAAAATCGCGCCGTACAACAATATGGAGCCCACAGTTGTATGAAAAATGTACTAAATCAGGAAAGCGGTGTGTGCGCTATTGCAGTGCTCTATAATCTACAATGGGAGGGTAGTGGATCACTGGATGGCCTTAGTGGCCACTAATATAACGTCACTGGCTATTTTTTGGCTTAGGTTTGGCTATTTTTTTGGCTTTTTTTTTTTACTCTGTGTTTGCGGGTTTTGATTTCGAGACCTGGCAACACTAATGACGTTTTCAAAATTTGTTTACGCGGAAGTATTCACTGGAGGGAAACTCCTGTGTTGTTGTTAGACCTGACTGGGAGCAGAGGCGTGGGGAAAAGGGGAAGATGATGAAAAGACATTTTTTTGGTATTCCTCCCTCCCCCTCCTCTCTCGACAGGGTCGGGTTCCTCAGCTAGTATGATATATTTTGGGAGAAGCAATACATTTTTACTGGGACTAAGCATGTGGTCTAAATATGTACCTGAAGAAGAGGTGGCAAAGTTTTGAGAGTAGGCAGGCTGGGCTGTTCTTGTTTCCTCATCACCTTAAACAAAATATAATAGTGATATTACTATGGGGATAAAATTATGAAGAAAATGCGAAGATGGAATAATAGTGAGGGATACGAATTGCGTGATATCTTTAGCCTGAGACAGCCATTGAGCATTTTATTTATTCCATTTTATTGTATAATGTCATCGTGTGCTTTCTATTTACAACCTACTGCTGCTCTAGCTGCTATCAGAAGCTTTCTTAAATTTCCGCTCATGTCTTCTTTGTCAATGGAGAGCACTCCTCAGTCTGTTGATACCGGACCTTTTATGGCCAGCCCTCAACAAATAATTGATTCTTTATACAATGAATGGTAGTGCCACTCCCATCCCTTACCTTTACTTGCTATATATAGAAGAGTTCCGCTGCATTTTCCACGCATTAATTATGATGTTTCCCATAAATGCCTAACTTAAATTAAATTCTTTCACCACAAGAATGCGCCAAAACATGATACCAATCTAACTATGAGGGTAACTCAGCCATGGATTCATGTGACTATTTAATTTTGTGACCTATTCATTCGGTCACTTTCTTATGTAACACCAGTGTGAGCAGTCGGGAATATTGTGTTAGGGTCACGGGTGAACACTAGGTTCGCACGTGGAAGTTAGGGACCGATTCAGGCAGAAGGTATTTAAGAATTAAATTGCTGTGAAGTTAGCGTCCCTGTAGTGTAGTGGTAACACGTTCAGACTTGCAAACTGAGTGACTCTGGTTCGATCCCCGGCAGGAACAGAATTTTTTCTAGTGCAGGTTTTTTCGGCCTATCTTCTCAAAATTGATCATTCGCAGTAATTTGGTAAATTTCCTAGTAATTTGGTAAACTTCCTAGTGACACACTTCCTTAAAATAATATTATAACATCTGAAAAATTATCAGACTAAGCTCACATTTTTCCCCCTTTAATAATAAAAAAGAATACAATACTATTTACCTTGCCACCCGGTGACACCATGACATAGATCTTTAGCAAAACTACTGGTTTATAAGATATGCACTGTTACCAGAAAAACAACATAACACTCTTCCCGGGGAAACCCGGCTGGGAACTGACTTCGAACCCATTAATATGTGCCGAGACCCTTCGGGGTCAAGGTCCTTGCAGAGTTGGTCGTAGCCTGCCCAGCTTGTAAAGCTTAGGGTCATGCAAAATTCCTCCCTTAAGGCACACCTTAGGCTGTTCGTATGTCGGGGCGCAGGGCGGTCGGCGGCAGCCGGGTCAGATACACGGAAACAAACTGTCCATCGGGGTCTGGGAGGCTACTGGTGTCCTGATAGGCATCAGCCGAGGTCCGTCCGTTACATCGTATCACACGCCGCCAACCCGATCATCATTAGCCGTCTTCGGATCCATGAAGGTTAGCTCGGAGCTGGTGACATGGCGCTGCAATTTTTTTCGCAAACAAGGGACGTAACTCTTGCTTCCTTAAAATATTAAGTGATTTATTGCAGTTATATTCCCTGAAGTAATCATGTTTCCATAACTCTTGGCTACTTATATTTTAAGAATTCGTGCAGTTACTTCCCTGATATGGGGTTTTGTTGGGTTTTTTTCCTCAGTTTTGAAGTTTCTGTGTTTGGTATTCACTCTCTGAGTTGAATTTTATTAGTTCAACACCTATAAGATGGTTGCGAATGGAAAAGAAAAAAAAAAGATCCTGAACAACGGACAGTCAAAATAGCACATTTATTTCGGAGCCGGGAAATCAAGAGCAGAGTGTTCATGTATTGACTTATTATAGAGGTGTTGAAGTGTATTCCTTGTCTTTAGTATCTGTGTTTTTGCATTATATCTAGTCTAGACTGACATATACTTTTTTACAACTTATGTGTGTTTGAACTGTATAGTGGCATAATCTCGATAAGTAGTAGAAAGCCAAGTGTTATGGATACTATCCACAATTCCAGATGCAAAATCGGAAGGATGGTGTATGCACTGTATTATTATGTGTCTTCGTATTGTGATCTTACTGTGGTGGTAAGGCAAGTAGCGCAGGCAACCCCTCCCGCCCCCCTCCCTCCCAACAAAGGTGCAATTATTGCTGGCTATGAGGCGAACTAAGGAGCTCGTTGTTCAGTTTATTTACAACTGTAATATGTACGTCGCCCTCTCTGGGGCTATCAGTCTGAAGTTAAATGTCTAATATTCCTTTTTTCGCCACTTTTTTTCTTCGTTCAACAAGGAGGAAGGATTTCCATATGTGGGCCATCACACAACATGCAGGGCAAAACAAGATTGCAAGATCTGAAAACAACTACATTTTTTTCCTTTGTGAATCCCCCACAAGCCCCTCTTTCTAACACCAGCTCTATAAATGTCATTCTTAGTGTGTTTATTGGTACGGGTGAAGAGCATGTTGTAGGATGGCACACATATGGAAATCCTTCAAGAAACTCCATCACTCTGAAGCAATGGTCCGCTGAGTTAGCCGGCTCACATAGATTATTTCTGTTGCTGCAATCCCCGCAACTCGAGAGCACACCATTTTAGAAGAACATTAAACATAACCAAAATGACGATAGCGACAGTGTTAGAGACTTTATGTCTTAACGACAGTGTTACGGTGTTAGTTCCGCCATTTGTTAAATTGTATGTTGACCGCCCTCATACCGTCAGGTATGGTTTACGCATGAATAATAAAACTTAACCGTAACTTATATCATAGACGCTATTAGCTTTGATCATATTCATATGGACAATAGTAAATGTATTCGGAAGCTATCAAAAGGATGACTGAAGAGAGCGGGATGATAAGGAAGGAAGATGACTTGACCGGGCAGTGAAAACGGAGTGTGGAGAGGGGAATGATGAGGAAGAGAAAACAGACCAGAGAGGGATGAGGATGAGGAGGAGCAGGAGCGGAGAACTAGGATGGTGAAATTGACGCGAGGCGAAGATATGATAACATGGAAGAGGTAAAGGACAGGTGAGAGTGAGGATTAGAAAGAGAATGTGACTGAAGAGGATGTGAGTGAGTGGTGAAGAAGAAGAAGAAGAAAGGAAGAGGAGGGGATCAACAAAAGGTACAGACAGGACGGCTGAAGGGTGACAGAGAGAAGAATTAACTGATATTTTCCATGACCCTCCCAAAAAGGTCGTCTTTTTGCATATCTCTCTCTGTCTCTCTCTCTGTCTCTCTCTGTCTGTCTGTCTGTCTGTCTGTCTCTCTCTCTCTCTCTNTCTCTCTCTCTCTCTCTCTCTCTCTCTCTCTCTCTCTCTCTCTCTCTCTCTCTCTCTCTCCTTCATGACTCTTCCCCTCTCTCGAAATCTTCCTCTCATTTCCAATCGCCGTTTGTATATTAAATGAATTTATGTTGATTCTAGGTGAGTTAAAGATATAAAGATGCCAGGCAGATCTGGCAAAACATGCATTTTCTGGTCCCAGTTAAGCCTACAATATAGCGTAGTCAGGGCAATATCTATTGCATTATTGTTGCAAGAGTGCACACAAAGTTTGATTCCAATCTAGAACATGCAAATAGTTGCGTGGCTACTTTGACTGTCAATTCTCACCTGAACTGAAAAGATGAAATCCTACCTCTCCACCCTGTTACACTGTACATAAGCTGGCTATTGGAGGGGGGGGGGATATAGCTCCTGAAGGTTGGAAAATGATTTTAGAGTTAGATTATAACCAGCAGGTTTTAACTTTTAATGCTCATTAGATTTTTGGCTGTTATTAGGGATGTAAGGTCACTTGGGGAACTTAACATGTTAAATTTTAGGTCACGTATTTTCTGCCGAGGAAGCTCAAATCTAATTAGATCTAGTATTCGTGTATGTCTGTGTGTATCAACAGTTTGATAAAGAATAACAGAATGCCAACGTAAAATATTTTCACCAAGTATGGATTGAGTGGAAATGCTAAAATAGTTAACATGAAAGATACATTGTGATCTTCAAACCTAAAGCCTTGTTGGCTGGCTCTACTTACACGAAAGCTGGACTTTCATATCAAAATCTCTGGCCGCCAGCCATGGCATGCCGTGTAGTAACTACCACGTTCACCTCTTCCCTCCCCTCCCCTTCGTTTGAAAGAAGGCCTCACCCTCGTGTCTTTTCTCTTTTTCTCTAACTTTATTTTGTTTTCATTTTCTTCTTTTTGGGAGTCCCTGACCCTCGCCGCCGCTGCCCTTCTCCCCTCCCTCCAACCAAAAACCTGAAGGGACTGAGTGCGTACTATTTACGCCTCCACCCCCC